>LPNX010389032.1:0-14762 GCA_001517045.1 Pseudotsuga menziesii | reverse complement strand
TATATTATTTACCCATTACTCTTCTTGCTATTCTTTTATCCTTTTACATCCCTGGTTTTCTTATACTGATCTTGAATGTAGCACTCTTCTTGATACAATTACCATTTTATATCTTCTTTATCCTTGCTTAAACTCGCTTTCTCTCCCTCTCTCCATATATAGGTATCAATAGATATTAAGTCTAATTGATCTATTACTTTAGTTATTTATGTTGCATGAGTACAAGTATATTTACAATCTGTTTTAATTACGAGGTTACATTAGCACACTTATCGCTCAATATTAGTAACCGTAAATCTTTTATTTATATAGACATAGCATTCCTTATAAAACCTCTTCTCTACACCTTGTCTTTCATGTTTATTGTTTCTCATCTATTTATTAGGTCTTACATCCTAATATCTTAATGTGTTAACTTATAATACGGTTTATGCTCAGCGAGTATAGGTTTACTCATTATACCTTCATTCGAGATTGATTACCATTATTACTTTCACACCAATAAAGTTACAACCTACACCCTACCATAACCTATTAGCTTCGTGGTATGTTAAACAATGCTAACCCCATGGCTCATCTATACATCATCATATCCTTTCTCCAACATAATGTACACATACTGTCTCTCCTCGGCTCCTACATATGACTTGATTGATGAATTTTGGCTCCAATGTTTTTTTTCTTCCCTCATTTGTATATTCATCTTCATCTTCAGTATACTTACACCAACCATACCACTCGTCGTCATTTTATACATATTACCTGTTATCAACTAAAGTATGAATAGTTTACTGGCTTGTATCCCCACCCCTATCCAATCCTATCTATGGTATGATAATTCATTTCGAGATTCAATTCTCCATTGGTGATGTGAAAGACACTTCCACAAGTTCATCGACATTCCACACGTTAAAGTCATAAACAATTTATTTAACATAAGGTTTTGTGATTCTCTTGTCTATAAACATTTTTAGGTGGCAATTTTATCATAATTTAAGTTGGAAATGATGTTATTATAGGCGAAATAGAATCCTATTACAATCTTCGTAAAAAGTGATCAACCATGGTATACTAGCCATAGTAACACAAAACACATGTTTATCTCCTTCAGTGTTTTCTCCCCACTAAGTTTTCTTAATAGTCGAATAATGGGGTTAATCTACTGGATTCTTTCCATTTAGATCTTGTAACAAATTTTTACTCTCATCAACCATAACTTATCTTAACATTAATCTCTTCTTATTAATATTTAATTTATTGATTATACTTCTTAAGAAATCTCAATTAATGTTATTAATTTATCTAGAAACTTAACCATCCACAATTATCTTTAATTATACCATTGATCTTAATTATAAAGAGTTTAATTTATCATAAATAAGCAATTGAGTTAATGAACATGAAAGTCTCCTCATTATCTTGTCCTAAGATTTAAATAGTTAAATGTAAATAATATTATGATAATTTCAATAATCAACTTAAAAACATTTAAGTTGTTTCAAATAATTAAATTAAACATTTTAGTAATTCCTAATAATCAAATTAGTTTAATATTTTCAATTAATAAATTTTTTTTTTTAAATAGTTTTAAATAATCAATTTAAAACATTTTAATAATATGAAATAATTAAATTAAAACATTTTGGTGAGTGGACCCTAGATTTACATAAAACGTTTCAGTGACCATAGTTGTAAAACACCCTCGGGATGATGATGATGGAGAGCATGGTCATTTACTAAGCTTAACCTCTCTTGTTCTTATATTCAATATTGATGAAGGTCTAATGGAAAAGGGATACATTTCAGGATCATTATGACGAGTTTCTTTATGGGATAATTAAATAAATAATTATAAGCATGCTTTTCATAATTATAAACCTACAGTAGTTTAGAGAAACTCGAGTGCTCATAGAAACAGGTAATTTATAAATTTTGTTCTTTTGAAAATAAAATAAACAATCTTATTACAAACGTTTTAGAATATAATTAAAAATTAAATATATTGTAAAGTACAACTTTTTAAAGATCAAAACTGTAACGCTTCATCTCATAAATCCTAGAAATACTTTATTGTATTCTTTATGCTTATAGGTTAAATCTAAACTTTTTAAAGATCAAAACTGTAACGCTTCATCTCATAAATGCTAGAAATACTTTATTGTATTCTTTATGCTTATAGGTTAAATCCAAACTTTTTAAAGATCAAAGCTGTAACGCTTCATCTCATAAAACCTAGAAATACTTTATTGTATTCTTTATGCTTATAGGTTAAATCCAATCCAGAAAGGCCAGCACGGAAGAAGCCACAAGAAAAGAAGAATGATAAGAATAAGGATAAGCCAGCTAAGCAATAAAAATATGATACCACTAAGCTGTCAGCAATAGAAAAAGAAAAGGAGCGCCCTTGTAAGTCCAAGCAAGCAAAATAAAATAATAATAATAAAAATAAGAATAAATCAAATAAAGGGAATAATAATTATACTCTAAGTGTTGGCCTTTATCAACAATCATAACAATCATAAGCAGGTGGGTAGCTCAAGCACTCGGTATGGTGACCACTGTCTGGTATCTTAAATCCTCAATAATAAAAAGGTAAAGTAGTGACTCGATAAGCATACGGGTTGTCCTCCTTCCTCACTGGGTTTCTTTGGAATTACTTGCAATGATATCTTCATTCTCGCTGTAACGCTTATTTACAGGTGGTTTTGAGTTTAATGGTTTATATTAAATCTCACAATACTAAAAGAACAAATAAATTGAAGTTTCTTTTTCCAATTTTTCTCGGCCGGATTGACAAACCCTTTTAATATAGCAGCAGATTTTTCTGTCAGTACCGAAAAATAAATTAAATCTCTGATTCTACCAGTAAAATTTAACATGAAATCACAGAGAACTGAAAAATGAATAAATCTTGGAATCTAAGTAAATATATAGTTAAAAGTGGACAAGTCACACAGGCCAAACACCGTTAGTGAGAAAATGGTGGACAACCCTACTAATTCAAATATATTTAGGTATTATATGTTTATTAATGCATGATTCCATCACAACAAATCTCTGTTTTCTTCTCTTTTGATTAATGTATATTTTCAGAGGTTTATATGGAGAGGAAGGCACATACGTGTGATGGCCCTTTGCTTCAAGATTGAATATATAGACTAATGATGTCTTGTTGTTAGACTAGAACTGTAGTTTGAATTTTAATTTTTGATATATAATGTTAATTTTAAATACCTTATATGCACTTATAAGCTCGATGTAGATCCTTTAGTATAAAGAAACTTTTATTTAAAATAAAATACTTATTAATATGGGATCCAGAATATATATTATTTTTTATTTCCATAAAGTGAATTAAACATTTTATGGATGGACACCGTATATTTATATATTGCATAACTAATACACTTTATAACTTTTATTGATCGACACCATATATTTATATATAAGAGGGCCATGTTATGGTTTTTTTTTTTTTTAAAGGATCGATACCATATTTTTATACAATGAAAGGCTTGGCTGCAAAATATATGAGCTAAATTTCTAGTGTTATGCAGCGATCATCATATAACTTCAAATTAAGCTTGTTTTCTTTGTGGCAAGTTTTTATATGCTTCATGCGATAAAATTAAGTTTTAGACTGGAACTATAGTGAATCGATAATCTGAAAATATATATGTTTAATTTAAATTTAAATATATTAATAATAAATATGAAAAATATTTATTATGCGAAAACCTACCAGACAATCCATTGATTTCTCAATGGCTTCAGTAGGTCATCAAGATAACAAGTTATTCCTGGCTTATGACAAGCACTATCCACGCAATAATGGCGATGAATTCATAGATTTTGACTGGAACCCACCCATTTATACAAATACAAATCCATATCCAGTTATAGAGAAAGATCCATCCATGTGGGCCGCAATAGCGCTCCGTAACTTTGGTTACTTCACTTCTGTTTCCTTCATTCCGCTAATAAAATTTTCCCTGACATTAATTACTTCATCAGGACCATACCTAGTTTTCCTGTCTCAAGTTATCGGTCTCGAGTTATCTATTTCTTTATTCATAGGATCCATCTGGATTAACAGCGCTTATCAGTTTAATTAATTTAAAACATAGAGTGAAACATAATCAAATATATTTATATTTAAATTATGCATGAATAACATCTTTTGACCGGACTGGTCCTTCCACCACCACCCAATCCTAGAGCCACCTGTAAAGCTAATCAATAGTAACATCTGCTCTTCCATAATCCGTGGAGCCTCCATCATCCATCCACGCACCTATCTGCATGCCCACACTCGTATGCTTCCCAGATGGCAGAAACATCATTCTATGTGGCCCAAATGGAACAAAACCCTATCGACGGCCTACATGCTGCCCAAATGGAGCAAATCCGGATGGACTGTCATCTCCAGAACGAACCTGGAATGTTCGTTTTATTAACATATAGTTTATTATTTGTTTTTTTTTCCATTATTAAATAGGTTTCTAGGGAACGCTTAGTTATTCTCTTCCCCATATTTTTTTTTTTTTAAGGCACACAGAGCGCAGATTTCTTTGGGATCCATGGTTCTCACCAGATAAGCGACGTGAGCTTCAAATTCTTCTATCTGTTGGGCGTAACGTCTATCAGAGAAGAAGAGCTCTTGCATCCGGCCTTATCTTTCCTAGTAAACGAATTCTTCGTGGCTCTTTGGTGAGCTTAAGGTATATTTAGCACATCTTTGAAGGGTAATTTTTTTTTTTTTAATCTATATATATATATTTTTTGCCTTATTCCCTGAATGGAGCGGTTTTTTTTTTTATCAAGGTCGATCTGGTATTTACAGCGTGAGGTGAAAAATTATTATGCATCGATTTTCAGGTAGTAGTTACAAATACAGTTTTGACAATCCCCCATCTCACCCACAACTTAGCTGTCCAACAAAAAAAAGTTTTAAAGTAAGTATAGAAAGGTAAAAAATTAAATGGCCATGGCCGACCGGCTGGTGAAGGACAAGGGCCACCCGCTTATCTTTGAAGCCCTTAAAACCCTCCTGCAGACCATAAATTATACCGATGTTTTCATCATGATCGCTGGTGATGGTCCATGGGGTGCCCGGTACCTGGAACGGGCTCCGAATGTGAAGGTCCTGGGGCCTTTGAGCTCGAATCAGCTGGGGGATTTCTATAATGCCCTGGATATCTTTGTAAACCCTACAATGAGAGCCCAGAAGATGCCCTGGATATATTTGTAAACCCTATTATGTGTTTTATGAAAAATGCGCAGAAGCAGCTAAACATGTTAATGTAATTTGAACAAAATTGGTCTTCATGCCTGTTTATGTTTTTTTGAGTCTGGTTTTCTTCTTTGAAAGTATCACTACGAGTCTACAGGATCTATTGGATGGACTAAAAGTTTGCAATTGTGTACACGTTATATGGGTGGGAGGGTCATTCAAAGTTGCAGGGTTTTTCGCACTTTAACATAAAGTCTGATCATAACCTGGTTGCTTGCGACCTAAAACACAAACCCATTTCCTTATTACAGAGATTTTCAATTGTTAATCTATGTTAGTTCAAATTTCTAATTACATATTTTGTTAAGCTGAGGTCAATCTAGGTCTTAACCTTTTTTTTGACAATAATTAAGGATGTACGATGTACTTGTGACGCTATATGGGGGAGGCCCTGAATATTTAGCCAATTGATTTGAATCTAACGATGACCAAGAAACACTAATTTCCTTGTTGGCTTTGGATTGATTAAAAGCACTGTTTGTTTCCTTTCTTGATCCAAATTGTAAGGACATTTCAAGCATAGATTCCATTATTTTATTTATATCTATATGTCCTCTGATTTATATGCATATACTACACTTTTTCCTCTCTGGATCAACATGGTGAGAATATTCAAGCAGAGGCTACATTGTTATATGTCTATATGTCCCTATGATGTATATGCATATACTACACTGTTTCCTTTCTAGATTGAAATTGTTAGGACATTTCAGGCATAAACTTTATTTTTATAATATGTGGTTTAGATGCATGTACTACACTGTTTCCTTTCTGTATTCAATTTGTGAGGACATTTCAAGCACATACTCCATTTTTATAATTCTGTATGTCCTGTTGTTTATATGTATATGCTACAGTGTTTCCATAAATTTCCTTTCTGGATCCACACGGTGAGGACATTTCAAGCAGAGAGACTCCATTGCTTTTAGGTAAAAAAAAAAATATACATACACTAACATTTTTGTTAGTTTTTATTTATTTTTGGTTCTGAAACATCTTCAATATCTTGGAAAGAAGTTTTATGTAATGCCCTTTTGTTTGTTTTGTTTTTGCAGGTAATTTTTTTTTTGACTTAGGTTATGAAAGAAGAGGGTTTTGCAAAGAAGAGAATGCTGGTATGCTACTAGCATTCAGCTTATGGTCTTTAAGATTGTAAAATTTTATTTTTGATTTATCTTCCATATAATGTTTATTTATTTATTTATTTTCTCCTAGAGGGCCCCTTTTTGGTTCCAGTTTTAGAACCTAGGGCTCTGATACCATTCTGTAGTGCTCTACCTAACCTGTAGAGCACTCTTTCCCTCTCTCTCAATGATGTTCTCTATCAAGACAATTTAAATCATATTACAAGTTTATATCAAGACAATTTAAATAATATTACAAGTTTATATCTAGGTCTGTACTATTAGTTTTGTAAACACATGAATGTACAATCATGAACCCTAAACATATTAACGTAGAAATAGGAGCTGTACAGGTTTGAAAAAACTTCATAAATTTTATTTTTGTAAACTAGACAATAATACCATACATAAATTTAAAATATACTTATCTGGAATTGAAATACCTGGGGCCAGCGGTCGTAGTAAATCCAAGATTTTGCTGTAGACTTGTAGGCTCCTTCCTCTCCAAGCTTTATGTCCAACCAACTGAGCCTTGATTAACAACATGATGTGCCACCCTGAAAACCATCTCTCATCATGTGATGGCCCTAGGAAACCCATGGGTTTCCTAGCCCCCGAGCCCACATACCAATAATACCAAGAGAAGCTTCCTCTCCAGTCTTAATCTTCTCAGTTATTTACAGATATTCTCCTCCTTGAGTTGTCCCCCTCCTCAAGTATTTTTCCTCTCCCTTCTCCTCATGCATAGTCCAATTTCCCCCTGAAATCCGATCTTCTCCACTGCCCCCCCCAAAATACTTCCTTCCTCCTCCTTATACCTCTTTCCCCACCACCTTCTTTCTTAAATTAGTTTATTTTATTATATCATGGGTAGTGCAGTTTAGATGGATTTGACATGTGTTATGAATTTATCTTGACTTGTACGTGTCAAAAATGTCATACATTATCAATTTTAATGTTTTACGCAAATTGTAAAGACGGTAAAATAATTAGTTTTAATTTAATAAAAGTATTTACTAATAAACTTTAATTTAACATTAATATGGTATAAGTTTAGTTTAATAAAATTATTTACTAATAAACTTTAATTAATGTTAATATGGGGCATTACATATATTCTTTAACATTCAGAGGCCACTCACAAGTTGGGCTATGAGGCCACCAGGATGAAGGAAACACCTACATGATTCTCTCTCTTGTTCCAAAACATGATATATTCTCTATGCATAGCCAACATATCATTCAGATCTCTACATGGATCTCACTCAACTCTCGTACCTTGGCTTCCATAATACCTTCCCCACACAACACCTTACTTGGATCATGAATCCCCTTCACTAATCAACAGTTCTCTTTGGATATCCATCTTGTTGAGTGCTCCTTCTTTGTGCAAAAAATAAAACTAACCTACTAAAGCTGATAAAGAACCACCTATAGCTTCAATTCATGGATTCATAACCATCTACGAGCAGGAGAAAATAATGGGAAACTCTCCCTAACTCACCCAACCTATCGACTCACCTACAACCATCGATTTTCCCCTCCAAATTTGCATCTATGTCCCTAAGTTCAATTTTTTTGGGTTATGCAAGTCATGAACAACAATACAGAGCTTTGTGTAGTGTAGATCTTCTTGAGAGTGTGTGTGAGTGAGGATTGACTCCAATAGGTATGAGAAAATGGTGACAAGACAATTAGCATAACTTGTGACAGTAGAAGGAAGGACTCTTGGAAGCTACATATGGACTTCAGACAGCTGAAAAAACTGTCACAAAAGTGTAGCCAGTCCCATACTTCAATAACAACATGAGATGACTTTTTCCACCAACCCAACACATGCATTCAATGATTGTAAAATAGTAAAAAAATGAGATAATTGCCTTATTCAAGGCACATGACATAATTTTGGGTGATTTCTAGTGTTGACACATGGAAGCAAGGATTTGGTCTCACATGGCCCCTCTTTCCTCTTCCCCTTTGGTGGAATCATAGCCTCTTTGGTGCAATTTACAAATCCATTCTTGGACCATTTTATTATTTATGCACATAATATTTGCATCCATTTCCAATTGGCATGATAATCCAAACACAAATTCCAAATAAAATATTTACATCATACATGCATATCCATTCACTAGCCGAGCCTTTCCATTGAGCTTCGCACTAGGAAGCCATAGTAACATATTTATATCATTTACATAATTTTGTTCAAATTCATACAAGGAAAAACTAGGGGTATTACAAACATAAACATCGAGTATCATGCCACGAGGCTAATAATGCACTGGATTTCTGCCTTTATGGGGTGCCATAACTAAGTATACAATATGGTAGCTAAAGAATGAAATCTTGATAAGGTGTTTCAAAACATAAAATGGATGTGGAGATTAAATTGCATTTTTGAAATAATTTTTTTCCTTTTTTT
The DNA here is from genome assembly GCA_001517045.1 of Pseudotsuga menziesii. Taxonomy (NCBI): domain Eukaryota; kingdom Viridiplantae; phylum Streptophyta; class Pinopsida; order Pinales; family Pinaceae; genus Pseudotsuga; species Pseudotsuga menziesii. The sequence goes on along the minus strand of LPNX010389032.1, from coordinate 5,920 downwards.
AGAAAAGAAATATAAATCATTCGATGAATTGTATATGAATCATTTCACGTTCCTAATCAACTAGGTCATTGATTGTGATAAGAGACACTCTCCCATTAAATTAATGGGATTCTTTAGTGCTTCCATACTAATAGAATTGAATCTTTGTTGTATAATTGAATTTGATTCTTTAACATTGAATTATTACCACAACAACCTTTTTCTACAGAATTGCATCTCATTTTATAGCATGTTGAAGAGTGAGAATGTCATTATACAACACCTTTATATTCAACATTTATAATTTTCATTGTAGAATGCAAATTTCTGCCAAGATGAATTAATAAGAGTGCCCTCTAACAAAAATTCCTATTTGTTTTGGATTAAGCACATAGAAATTTTAGGTAGAAATTTTGAGTGCTAACACATACTATCTTTGATTGGAATCTATAGACTCAATTTCCAACTGAAAATAATAGATAAAGTGGGCAGCATTCATGCCTTGAATAATCAAATCCTAAATAAAAAGATTCATGTCCATCTACAAAAGAAACCTAGTTGATCAAGCATCCATGTAACTATGTATGAATCCATCGATAAGGCCTTTATAATAACATGGCTTCCAAAGTATGAAGCCACATACTTAACCATCCAAAATTTATTTAACCATCCAAATTATTGCAATTAAATCACATTATTGAGGCCTTGGAAACTAAGGCTCAAGTCACCTCTTACAAAAATTGATTAGTCCATATAACCAAGGTAAGGAGGAAAACCTCATGGGAACAAGCCATCCCCTCTGAAATGGACATGGATCAAAATATGAAAGTGAATATCATCCATCACCATGTGTCACTCACTCCAAGAAGGGATCTCAGATAGGTGAATTTATTCTGTGTGAATATCTTGGTGAAGATGTGAGCAATTTGCTCTGGAAATGGTAAATACTACAATGATATTAGCTGCTCATGCACCAAGCTCCCGATGTAGTGCATGCGTATCTTAATGTGTTTGATACTCTGTATCTACACTGTATTAGTGGAAATATTTATTTCACTTTTATTTTCATACCAAATGACTGTGGGTGAATCAAATGAAAAACCAAGTTCCCCAAGAATACCTTGCAACCACACACATTGTGTAGCTGCGTTCACTGCTCCTCTGTACTATGCCTCAACTGAAGAAAGGGATATAGTCACTGGTGTGTCTTGCTTTACCATAATATGGGACCATGTGAAAGCATGACTACATAACCTGAAGTGGACTTTATGTCAATGGAATTTGCAACCCAATAAGAATCAATAAATCCAGCTAGTTCTAGTGGAGAACCAGCAACATAGTTTACCCTGAAGTGTTTGTTTATTTTCACATAATGCAAGATTATTTTTGCATCCTTCCAATGGATCTCATGATCATCCTACATATAAATTCAAACAATATCTACAACATATGCCAAATCAATTTGAGAATGTCTAGGATACAACAAGCTCTCAACTAGTTGTCTGTACAATGAGATGTCCACCAATGCAGATGCACCAAGATCACCTAGTTTTATTCCTGTGAGGAATGGGAACTTGGGTTCCTTAAATTTAGTCATTTTTAACTTCAATAACATGTCTTCAATATAATTTGTGTTTCTCACCTCGATCCCTGCATCAGATTGCTCAATATCTAAGCCAATAAATTGTTTCAGCAATCCAAGGCCAGTCATGGTGAATTCACTGTGCAATGAAGAATTTATTGATCCTATGTATTTAGTGCATCTCCATGTAATAAAAAGGTCATCAACATATAGTACTATTACCGACAATAAATTTACAACATGCTGCAAGTATACATTAGAATCGTATTTGCATCTTTCAAATCCAAGGGATGGCAGAAACTTGTCCATCTTGGCATACCAAGCCATGGGGGCTTGCTTGAGGCCATAAAGATACTTCTTCAACCTAAAAAAAGTGAAGGATTATGAATGAAACCTTCATGATTCTGCATATATATATCCTCATGAATTTCACCATGTTTTAAATCACTCTTCACATCCATGACGTGAACCTCCCAACGCTTACATGCAACAATGGATGAAATTATCTCGATAGAGTCCATCTTTGCAACCGGCGCAATTGTCTCTGTACAGTCCACTCCTTGGACTTTAGAGAAGAATTTGGAAATCAAACTGGATTTACACTTGCTATCAGAACCATCTGTAATGTCCCCCTTTGCCCTTGATGACAATATGTGCGGAAAAGTGGTAAAGTTTTTTTTTTGTTGTTGTTGCTTTATTACTACAAGGAGGTTCAACCTGTTAGCGGAAACTTTACAAGAGATTTTATATTCATTATGTCAAAAATCCATGTGCATTATAGGGGAGTTTATCCCATTTTTTTAAACCGTACAACAACCACATTCTCTGAAATTATTTTGGTTATATATATCAGCATTAGTCAATACTAATTAAGAACGACCATTTGCTCATTTCTACCATTTATGTTAGTACGAGTTATACTGTAGGCAAGGGCCTTGGGTCAGAACATTCTGCCTTTTACACCACATGAGGCCGTACCTACACATTAACTATTGCAAAACGAATTTTTCTTTCGCATTTAAAACATTCATAGAAAGGTCACTCAACCATTTGCACCATCAGATAAATAGATCAACCAAGAACATCCACGGACATAAAAACATTACACATCAAGACACATAATGCAAATAATACACATCAAGGCACTGATATACGTGGTTCACCCCAACCCCGGGGTTACATCCACCAAAATGCAGCATCATATCATATTTTCCAAAAACTGATTACAACGGCAACCACTCTGTTTGCCTTCTCTTCCTATTTACATTTCAGGACTCCCCTTCACAGGGTACTTTTAGCATCAGCTAGGAATCCACATTCATTAGTAAGTCATGACTCCTATCTAGACTTGCCTACATGAGCAAACATACGCCTGCATAAAATGAGATATATGTCTATATATAAATACCAACTCATTACCATACTATCTACCCACAAGGTGGATGATTTTAAACACATAAAATGCAGACCAAAACTTATTAACTAACTAGATCCCACAGCGCTCACAAAACAGCTCAATTGCAGGTATATGATACCTACACATACCGCCGAAAAACCCAGGAGGCCTTCCTGCTCCTAGGAAAAAGTAAGCAATCCATTCCATGTTTCATTCTTCGGTTTTAGAAGTGGTAGCTTAGATTCCTGAAGAACAAGTCATTTACAAAAATGCAACAAGGAGCACAACACCTTTGTATTCGCATAAAATACAGGGTTTAGTATGAAAATCAAATGCAAGGGTAAACTCTTCAAACCTAAAAATAACAGGCACCCCCAAACGCCTCCCTTAGGCATGAATCGTTCCCAAGAAAGCAACTGAATTACCTTGTCTTTTGACTGGAGTACTCGTGATAAACAGGGGCAGTTTTCTGGATGTCTTTGTGCATAACGCTCATCATCGGAAGAACAAAAGCCGTATAAACTCTAACGCATCATAAGGTATAAGGAATATCTAAAATAAAAATGCAGGCTTTAAACACATTTTCAGATTGTCCCTTAATGTAACCCAAGCTTCGAATGCGTGGGGCATTTACTCATTCACCAAAATCATGAGAGGGGAAAAGAATAGGAACGTGATTATTCTTCATGCCCACGATTTGGAAAAAGTAAGGACATCCCAAACTAGACATGAGATAAAAATATGGACACATAAAGCTCTTGGTCAAATCCCAGGAATATCAAGATTCCAACATCCAAGAGGACCCTTTTTTAAAATCAAAGTATACTGCCAGCTCAAACGTTCTTGGAACGGTCAGATTTTGCCACTTAGCGAGCTGCTAGAACAACGATTGACATTTCCAGTCTCAAAGCATAAGAACAGGTATATTTTAGATCAAAAATAAAACAAACAGTCCCAGCTATTTGCAGCCTGCAGTCATATAAACCGATATGTATATCTATATATACATCCACACGTTTTCTTATACACATAGTCATAACTAGAGATAACACAGCGCCCAATTTAAAGGAAGAAAATTAGAGTGACATAAACCCTAACGCGTCAACAGGGTGAAAGGTCCCCCTTCCACAACAATCATCAGATGAGAGATTTTATTGAAAACGCTGCCATTTGGACCTTTCCTACTTAATGCATTCCGTAGAGGTCAAATGGTAAACCTGAAAGGGAGCAGACACTTGCTTCAGCAAATGAAAATGCCCACATGGAAAAAGATACTCTATTACACAAATGTAGAAATGGATTAATCTCAAAACCGCCAGTTCAAAAGGCTGCGTCAGTGTATAATCATACACCAACCATTTTCTCTCTAAAACATGTATACTTGGATTTTTCTGCCGAAAGGTCGTCGCATACCATAGGGAGGCTGGTATATCAATTCAACATAAGAGGTAGATGTCAAAAGTAGACATCAAGGCTGCTAAAATATATATAAAAATTCAGAACATAACAATACTGTCCATGGGGTATGATAGTCTAAAACTATTCCAATCCAATGACAACACATACTTCAGGGTGGAAAACAGCATATCAACCGCATACCTTCGAGCTAAGATATGCATCAGTCTAGAGCACAACGAAATGGGCGTGATCTGACATGAATCTCCAGGCGGCGCCACGGTTACATAGATTGCTGAAATGGCTCTGATGTATTTGGTTGCAGACCCCAACCTAGCCTCCGCAAGATAGAACATCTCCTATCACGGTTCAGTTTGAACATTACGCCCTGATTCAGGGCTCCATTTAAGTGCATGGATCGCTGCCCATGGAGGGCGCAAGGATTCCTAAGGAGGCTATCAACTAGCGGTCACGTTTTTCACAGGAAAAATTATCTCATTCTACCAGGAAACCTATTTCTTCCAAAACCTATGAAAACAAAATCACCAAAAATAGTAGCCGAGCTCTCCCAATTCCTTTTCTCCACGCCCGGTCCCCCTTTTCCTCTCGAAGCCACCATTATATAAGGGTAAAAAAAAGGAAAAGAACATTCCCAATGGTTCTTTCCACAGCAAATCAAGATTTTGCGCCCCCATCAATGGCTACGAATCCAGTACTGAAAATAACCGCTGAACGTTAACAGTCAAAAAAGAATTTAGGGATTTCAGCATAGTAAAAGCCTGTGAATCCGGTAATAAATGGCTAAAATTCAGAAATCAGGGAAGAATTAATCGCCCACTAACTGGCTGGTATAAAGTCTCCTTAAATCGTTAATTCCAGCCAGCCATCAATAATTGCATTCACTAATTAAATGCTGAAATATAGGGAAGCTCAAATTGCGTTCATAATATTCCTCCACTAATGTATAAATCAATATATGGGGGATCTACTTCACTAAGTAATTACTTGCAGTGTAACCAATTTCGGATTACCGAAATGCACCCTAAGGATTTAGCCCCCTGTGCTTAATCTCTTTCTTTTCAATTCAGAACTCCAGAAATAAATTCAGATCTGCTAAGCTACCTATCTTCCATGCAGTCCCAAAGCGTAGTCACCATAAATATTATAAACAACACAAACTGGAATATATATTGACTTACGGCATCAATAATAATAATTAATATCCCAAATCTTCAAAAAGGCTTGCTATATAATGCTGCATGAAAATATGTACTAATCACGGATCGAATTCCATAGCTAAGAAATCAAACAAGAGAAATAGACTCAGAATTGAGTCACTTAAAAACTGGCATTCGCATTTTCCAAATTAAAATGCATAGAACATGCTCAACAAGAACGCAAAGTTGAACAATAATATCCATGCAATCAAGAATTTATAACTCACTGCATAAAATATTTTGGGAATCCAAATCAAACACTCAAACAAACCTAGAAAGCTATTAACCATTGATGACAGAGGAAGTTCAATCTCTTGAATTAAACATATGCACAATGTCAAAATAAATCTA
>LPNX010389021.1:405974-486934 GCA_001517045.1 Pseudotsuga menziesii | reverse complement strand
CAAAATTCTCAACTACCAACTCCAACGGAAACCCCCTGGTCACTCCTCCATGAGAGACGTTGTTTCGAGCTCGAAAGATCATCCATGGCCGGTTATGGCATACAAAATTCAACAAAAAAAACAAGCATAACCGCGCGCGGAGCAAGAACTGAGCCTGATGAGTAACACCTATCCCTGCCCCAGTACTGGCACTGGTAGTTACAGCGATGCCAAGGCCAATGCTTATTCATAAAATCCCGATACCCAAGGCCAGGGCCTAGGACCCATCCAAACATGTAGCGATCAAAACATAGCGAATTCCAAGATACACCAAACATGTAAATCCGGCGCCCAAACCCTAGCACCTCGTCCATCCAGGACCTACACACTCAGAGGAACAGATCGGATCAAATGGAGGATCGGATCGGAACATGGAACATCGCATTGATCAGAAACATCTCAGCAACGGAAGCAACACCAGCAGCAGCGGGAGAAGCAAAAGGGGGCTGAACAAAATTCACAAAAAAATCAAATAACTGTGCTTAAACTCTTGGTCGTCGCTGTATCGAGGCCTTGTAAGTCAACAAAATACAGTGCCGTCGCTATAGCGACGGTATGGCGTGGATATAGCGACGAAAGTCGAGGCTTCTTAAAAAAATTGTAAAAATGCATAATTTACCCTTCATTTTTCCACGAAATTAAAACTAACGTGGAAAACTAACGTGGCAAAATTGATCACATGTACTAGTGGGATCTCATAGAATTTCAATGATTGATGGTTTTTCTGGTTATAACTAGATTGCAGTACAGCCTAAAGATAGAGAAAAAACAGCATTCACAACTCCATGGGGGACTTTTATGTATGATAAAATTCCTTTTGGGCTTATGAACGCAGGTGCCACTTTTCAGAGGGCTATGGATATAGCCTTTGTGGGGGAGAATGAAAAATTTGTAGTAATATACCAAGATGATATTATAGTCTTCTCCAAGTTTGATGAAGATCATCTGAAACATTTAAGACAGATTTTTATTAAGTGCTGAAAATTTGGTTTATCATTAAACCCAAAAAAGTCTCACTTTGCTACGTCAGAAGGTAAGTTGTTAGGGCATATTGTTTCTGCTAAAGGAATAAAAATAGATCTAGAGAGATTAAAAGCCATCTTAAAAATTAGTATTCCTAGAAATAAAAAGGAGATTCAATCTTTCATTGGAAAAATCAATTTTTTAAGATGGTCTATTCCTAATTTCGCAGAAATTATCAAACATATCACTGAGATGCTCAAGAAGGATAGGGAAGTTAAATGGTCATATCATGCTAAATAGTTATTTGAAGCCATAAAGCATGCATTAATAGAAGCACCGGTATTGATAGCTCTAGATTATACAAAGGATTTTGCAATTTTTTCATTTGCATCTGAAGATACTATAGTTGTTGTGTTATTGCAAAAGAATTCAGATGGCTTGCAACAACCAATTTATTTTTTCAGTAAAACATTAATAGATTCATAGCTTAAATATAATACAATGGAAAAACAAGCATATGCATTAGTTAAAGCTCTCAATATTTTCAGAATATATGTTTTACATTCCAATATATTGGCATATGTTCCAAGTTCAGCAGTTAAGGAGATTTTAGCACCACCTGACAGTGAGGGAAAAAGAGGTAGATGGATAGCAAAGGTTAAGGAGTATGATGTGGATATTAAACCAACAAAATTGGTAAAAGGCCAGGGATTAGCTAACCTTCTAACAAAATCAAATTTTCATTTATTAAATCTTCATTTGATGGAAGAACATTTAGAACAAGATATGGCAACAGAATACAGTAAGCAGTAGATTTATGGCAGGTATGGTGAGTCTGCTTGGTATAAAGACGTTGTATATTTCCTTTTATACTTACAATTCCCTCTAGAATTGAATACAAATGAATGCAGATCATTAAAACTTAAAGCAATGAAGTATGTTTTAATAGATCAGGTCTTATACTAGAAGGATCCTGGAGGAATATTGTTGAAGTGTTTGGAAAAATCAGAGGTTGATGTTGTTACTTATAAATTGCACAATGGAGTATGTGGTGGGCACAAGTACTGGAAGGCAACTACATTTAAAATCCTAAGAGAAGGATATTATTGGCCTACTCTTTTCTCAGATGTGTATCATCAGGTCAGATCATGTGTGGGGTGTCAAAAGTTTGCAGGTAAGCATAAACTTCAGTCATTACCTTTGAAGCCTAAACAATAAATTGTCCATTTCAGTAGTGGGGTTTAGATTTCATAGGTGAAATTCATCCTCCTTCTAGTGGTCAGCACAAATGGATTTTAACTGCCACTGATTTTTTCACTAAGTGGGTCGAGGCAGTCCCCACAAGGAGAGAAACTGAACAAGTCATAATTAATTTCCTTTAGGAAAATATTCTTAGCAGATTTGGATGCCCTAGGAAATTAATTAATGATAATGCTCCTACTTTTAAATAAAAAAAGATGATGAAATTTTTTGAAGAAAATAATATTAACTTGAAATAGTCCACACCATATTACCCACAAGGTAATGGATTAGCAGAATCCAGTAATAAAAATATTGTGAACGGTATCAAGAAAATGTTATTTGAAAATAAAAGGAGCTGGGATACCAAATTAAAATTTGCTCTTTAGGCTGATAGAGTAACTATAAAAAAGTTAATTGGGACATCCCCTTTCCAATTGGTATATGGAATTGATGCTTTGTTTTCTATTCAATTAGTTGCTCCAGTAATTAAATTTCTGCAGGAAAGAAAGGAAGAACCTGATGATATAAGAAGAAGAATGTTTCAGATAATCCAATTACAATAGGAGAGAGAAACTATTGAAAATACAGCTGAGATGCATAGAAAAAGGATGAAGGAAAGCTTTGATAAGAAAGTTAAAAAAGATGTTTTTGAAGTGGGTGACCTTGTTCTCAGGTGGGATGCACGAAAGGATGAAAAAGGTAAGCATGGAAAGTTCGATAATTTATGGATAGGGCCTTTTACAGTGATCAAGATTCTGGGAAATAATACTTTTGTTGTGCAAAATTTGAATGGTGAAGAGATTGCAGGTCCAGTCAATGGACGTTTTCTAAATTATTTTCACACATATTGGGGGGCATAGGATCATTGTACATATTCACTATATATATCATTTTAAGTTTTATGAATAAGACTCCAGCCCAATAAGATAGAAATTATGACTTTAGCAGATTTCTGAAGGCACAGGTCAAGATGTTCTTAAAGCTTCACAGGGAAAGCTTTATCCCCAGTCAGAGCCAGATGTTATCTCTATGGTTGTTTTTTCATTTTTATCCTAGGGTTTTATATTTTTCGTTTATTTTGAGTTCATATCTTTAGTATTACCTTATTTCTTTTTTATACCTTTGTGTGTCATGATTTCTATATTTTATTGTGATTTATTTTGAAGGCTCAAATCATTTATTATTTAAAGTTATGGACTTGTATTAAGAGCAAGAGAATTTATGATAAAATCAATTATAAAGTGGGTTATATAAACTGGCGGCATTTCTTAGAATATTGCATCGCTACCAGATGGTTTTATTCATAAATATCATTTTAAAATTTGATAATGAAACGATGGTATATGGATGTATTCAAACACATGATAAATATTATACATTTGACAGGCTCGGTACTATGGTTTAAAGCATCATTATTATTCCTTGAAGGCAGGCATGTCTAAATGATGAATTTATAGATCGTGTCACGCATTTGCTTTCACAAGTGTTCTTTGTATGAAGTCGAGGCATTTGATATGATGAACAATGGTACCAATGTTGATAGTGTTGATAGTGATATATTCCATATTTCTCTAAAACCTATTTTATGCTACTATTTCGAATCCCATTAGCTCTGTGTAGTTTCTATTTTGAAGAGTTTCCAGAATGCCGAAAGTAGCAATAGAGGAAGCCGCAGATATTTTGGTGAAAAGAAGACCAAGAGGTTTGATTTGTAGACTGGAACTCGATAACACACAATGGATATTGCAATTTCCAAGGTCAGCCTAGTTAATGAGAAATGCGGGTTGGTTTTCCTTCTGTGAAAATTTGCAGGGTTATCATACACAAGTGACTAGGGCCTTCATCAAAAATTACAAAGAGGGAGTGATTCAACTCAAGAGTTTGAAGACTATGGTGAATCAAGAATCTATTGCAGAAGCAATAGGGGTTCCAACACAAGGAGAAAGATGGTTCAAGCAGCAGGATTTTCAGGGAAAATATGGTGAGTTCTTTCTACCAGGATTTGAGAAGTTGGATTGGAAGAATGGTATTCATGTAAGTAAGATAAAACCCAATTGGAAAATTCCCTTGGAAATGGTTCAAAATTATATTACATGTGAAGGTCTCTATGATAGGTGTTATAGCGGAGTTCACCACACTAGGTGAATCACACATTGTATGGCCTTCCCCTGTCCCGCTGTAGACTCATTAGCCCCTATGGACCACTTTTTGTCTTTTGATGTATCCTTGATCATCCCTAAAAACATAAGAAAAGTGATATACACGGTTTTTTCCCCGATAACCGCATACATACGCGGATATTCCCCCTATAGTCGCGTACATCACTTTTCTTATGTTTATAGGGATGATCAAGGATACATCAAAAGACAAAAAGTGGTCCATAGGGGCTAATGAGTCTGCAGCATGACAGGGGAAGGCCATACAATGTGTGATTCACCTAGTGTGGTGAACTCCGCTATAACAATATGGCCCTCAAATGTCATTTAAGGTTGTTAATGCATCTCAATGGAAGTTTAAAACCTAATCTCCCATTTTATCTGTTAAAAAGTATGCAAAAGATGGTTACATGGGTTCAAGCCCATCCAGAACAAACTGCTCGTACTATATACCACCAGGGTTTGAAAAAATTATTGCTAATTTCACAATTGAATAAAGAAGGACAAACTTGGGAAAGTTTTCTGTTAGAGTTAGGGTTTGAAGAAAAGACCAAATAAAAGGGAAAAAAGGTAACAGAAGACTTGAACCAGCAAACAAAGAATCATGAAGAACAAACTGATCATGTTGCAATAGAAGCAAAGGGTTTTGTAGAAGAGCCAAACCAAAATAACTTGTTTCTTGAAGCTTCAGTTACAGATGAAAACCCTGAAACATTGAGAATGATTCTAAAGAATGTAACTTCAAAGAATGAAGAACGAGTTCAGGTTTTGAATCCAGAAGGCATTGGTTTGAAGCCTAGGACTAGGCTAAGAAGTAAGATGCAGGCAGAAATGGAATTAGTGCATATTCCAAAGAATAGAAATGAATATTGTGGAGAGATTGTAATGGTAAATGGTTCTTTCAATGAGGAAACTATACATGCATCCAAGGATCAATACTGTTTAGATAATGAAAATTTCATTGATATTCAGGGTGTTGCAGGATCTATACCTGAAATATTTTGCACAAATAAACAGGGGTATTCGAAAGACTGCTCAGTCTCAAAGTTTCCACAAGAAGATGAAGTTATTATGAAAGAAAAAGCTATTGAAATAGCTCCATAATTGAACCAGATTAAAAATTCTCTGCAGACATATAAGGAGCAAACCAATTTTTTACAAAGTATCAATGAGAAGTTAATGACTACAAATAAAAGGTTACAAGAGGACTTGGACAGAAAAGAAGCAGATTACCAAAGCTACTTTCAATATCTAAATACATCTTGAAAGAGAAGAGAGCCATCCAGAAGCAGTATGAACACATGAAGACCCAGAGTAAAGAGGTGCATAATCAAATGGAGAACAAGGATGTTGAGTTTTCCAGATTGCAAAAAATATCCCAGGTTTTAAGTGATCTGACTGTTTTAGTAGAGGCTTCTAAGAGTCTTTAGACTTAGAATGATAGTTGGCTTTTGAAAGAAATTAGGGTTTGATAGATGTCTTTTTATATTTCTATTTGTATTACACTTGTATTAAGACTGTTTTAAAAAGATCGACTTTGCTATTTTTGAAGAAATTTGATCCATAAAAATAGGATATGATAACTATCTCAAAAACTCAAAAGTTTTGTATATAAAGGATAGTAGCTAGATATGAAAGGGGTGGCAATCAGAGATGGGAATCCAATTTTGATATGTACTGTAAGACATAAAACTCTTTGCATCTTTAATACAGGTTTTACTTTGATATGATTATGGTTATAAGCTATTCCTGTTCTTTTTATGAATTGTATTTTTTATGATTTATCCTGTATATGGTCAAATACATTCCATTACATGATTCTTATGATAAAATACAGTTATCATTTAAACATTTAGTGACAGAGTCAAGTCCATTCCATAAATTCATGCTCGTATTCCTCCTATTATTGAATTTTGTATTTTTTTTTATGTCATATGGCTCTATGATGGTTATTTGATTTTCCTGTATCTTTGATTACATACCAATTCTGCTTTGATTTTGATTTTATAATATTGAATTATATTTAAATATTTCTCTGATCTTGAACTCCAGTAGTCTAAGTTCAACTTTAGGGATAACACAAGGTATTTTTTCATAACTTCGGCGGCTCTTTGGAAATCCAAGAAGTGCAATTTTAATGGATAACAAAATTAATTATACCAACAATAAATAGTACCACAAAATGACATAAGTGCAACTCACTATTTGAGAGGAATGAATACATGTGAAAGGATAAACAACCCAAGATGTGCAACATCTATTTTAGAATTGGAAATCATATAATTATTACCACAAAAGGGGAGTTTGGTTCCAACATATATCGAGCACAGCTAGAGAAAGTGGTTAAGCGCCATACGTAGCATGGTTGTAATAAGTTTGTTATTTACTTTGCAAACAGACAAGAAGAGAGAAGTCGTCACTACCCTCCAACAATTGAACTAGCCTTGTTGTGTACTTGAACATTTTTGCTTTTTGCTCATTTAATTTTTTGGATCCCCTAGGGTTGTATTGATATCATATTTTGGATCACTAGAACTCTTGGTTAAATCAAGCGAAGTAGACGGGTTGGTCACTTTAGGTTGAAACATGGTCATTTTGGATTCCAACTTTTCAAAAAATAAGCATATGGAAGTGTTCCTACGTGTATTTTCTATATCACCAATTGGGTTTTTTACTTGAGTAGGAGGCATTATACCTTCAACATTGGGTAGTCGATCATTAAGATAATGGGTGCTTGTGACACACTAAGGGTTCTACTTCAATCCTTGACATTTTGAAAGACCACATACTAATGGGATGTCCTAAAAGAGATACAACTCACCATGAAGTACCATTGGTAACCTAGGATTGTGGCTGGAAGATGGCATGTTAAAATTGGTGGGGTAAAGTGGATCTCCATTTTCATATACCAATTGCTTGTGGTATATTTCTCTTGATAAAAGCATGTGACATTTTTTCAGCTTGTGGAATATCTTGTGCATCTGAATTTAATCCTAAATCAGGATCCTACAAAATTGAATGCATAATTATTCATATGCACATGGATAAATAACATAAATTCAATTACATAACCAAAATATTTTTAAAAAGTATGAACTTACTAGAGATGGAAGTGGGGAACTTTATGAAGTTCTTTGACCAATATGGAATGAGAAGGAATTTGAAGAACTAGCAATTTGAAATTATAACATTTTCTCCTTACATTTGAGCCAAATTAACAATCAATACATGTCTACGTTCCTAAAATAAATTTTGAAAAGAATATAACAATCTACCTTCAAATAGAGTTTTCAAAACATTTTTAAGATTATGGTGCAAGTTTAAGTAGCATATATATTGTATGAAGTATTGTAAATTATTTGTTTGTATTCTCAAAGAATTCTTGGATGCATATATCATTTTAATCCAAACATACATTCAAAGGGATTTTGAACGCAGTAGGTGCGCTTTTTACAAGTTAATGCATTGGTGCACTTTTTGCATGTTGATGCACCAATGCATATAGGAATACCTACACCTATAGTTAAAAGAAAATATTTGCTATGCTTTAATAGCACATACATACGTTTTTTTTGTATTTTATACCAAGTCAATGCTCTGTAAAAACAATGTCACCATGGCACTCAAGTATTTATGATGCACTGAAATACAAAAAAAAATCAACAAGCATTCATTTCTATTTTATACAAATTCAATGTGCGTACATATATAGATGCATCTACGCACTTTGATATTTTTTTCCATAGAAAAAAAAATCGTAACTTTATTATCAAAATTACATTCATCATATGATCCATTATCTTTTACAGATCAGTGTCCATTTCCTCAATTCTTCAGCAAAAAAATGCTTAATTACAATAGATAATAATTGATTTAAAAATCAAATTATATCCAAACCAAAAATTCAAGCATTTTACACTACAGTCAATGATAGATATATCTAATAGAAACCAGAAAGTAGTATTGACACTATGTATATCAACATATTACAGCCTATAATCCTAGACTTTCAAAGAATATGTAAGATTTATATATCATCTAATTCAGTCTTTATCAGCAAATAAAACAGATAAGGCTTTCTCCTTAAAAACTATCATTAAGTATTTTACCAAAAAACTATCACATAACTGTCCTTGTCTCCAAGTCTCAAATTGTCACATAATTGTATTATACGCACTTTGATATATAAGGTGCACCATTTTCTTTTGCATATGTTGAAAAACCTCGCAAAAAAATGAACACGAATATCTCTTTGAAAAAGTGTCTATAAGGAAAATCTAACTGTTATTTAATTATTTTGCCGAAAGTTCATAGCGAGAGTTTTCCAAGACAAATTTACCAGGGAAGACTTCATAGCAACAAGGTTCCTCTAAAGATCGAAATTTGTAAGTTGTAGTGCATCACATATAACTCTGTATAGTATAAATTTCAAGTATGCGACGTTTTACTATTCATCTAAATGCATGATTTATTTATGTTGATTTACAATGAGTTTCGAAAAAATAAAATGTGTTTTTAGTTACCTTTAATTTTGAAACCCTTTTTTTCGTGTTGCTTCCTTTTCTTTTATGTGGATGCAAAAGTTAACAATGGGGTTTCACCCCCTCTATTATTTCAAAATTAGGGATTTTTAGGTATTTTATAATTAATGGCTTTATACTTCTATATATAAGGAATTGAGCATCTGTTGCAATGGGACCACTTATTGCATCAAATCTAAAACCCTATCCCTAATTATTTTTATTTAAATGCTTCCATGGTTATCAGTGTGTTCTGTAAAGTATAACGCATCAATGTGCCTTTTATAAATGAGCACCATTCAATTTATATTTCAAAATAAAAGTTTTATTTGTTTGTTGGTGCGATACATATATGCAATGAGCACTGATTGATTATCTATATCTAACACACCGTTATAATAGAAGTTTTGCCTTAAACATGGTGCACGACATTGATGCATATATATACTATGGATGCAATAATGTGTATCTATGTATAAAGCATACCAATTTACCGTACTACTTTGTAATTTAAAACTTATTTAATTGATTTGTAAATTATATAAAATAGTGTTTCTATATTAATGTTTCCAATATAAGTGCAAAAGAGCGTAGAACCTTGATGGAAAAGCTGCAAAGGGATGAATTAGGTGAATCAAAAGGTAATGAACATGATTTTTCTTTGAATTTTCAGTACTAATGTACTTAAGAATATTTGCTAACATGTTTCAAACAATCGGTTTCAGATATGTTGAATGTTGTGCAGGGACTGTCAGCGAAAAAAAAGGATAATTGTCCTCAAAAGATAAAATTATGTAAGATATAAATGATGATGAATTGGTCCTTAGTTCATCTAGAGTGATGTTGGAAGTTAATGAAATGGGGATTTTTTTTATAAACATATAAGGGATATAGGGAAAGAACATATAGGCACACTTTCCATTATAGTACAAAAACACTCCAATGATTCAAACAATTAGGTTATATATAAATTACATGAAGCATTCCTAGAGCAGTGGTCAATGAGGCCTATCAGACTTGCAATAGCAACAACACAAAATAACAAAGAATAATTATTTAAAAAGTATTATTCATAAACCTGTTTTTTTATCATATGTATATACTACTACAAAGCATTCATTTATTAATATTTCAACTATACTTACTTTCATATCAGTATAAAAAAAAGTTTTTTTTTGTGATTTTTTCATTTTTTAAGAAGATTATGAAAATCCCAAAGGACAAACAAGGTGATATCTAGAAAATGTCAATATGGATGTCCAAAAAAGTGTATAAGGAGATGGTCAAGAAAATAAACATAATTGGATCGCAAAAGGAGCCATCTCAACAACAATGTGCTTCATACGTATTTTATGATTGATTTTTCTTTTATGTACATATAATAAATTAAGTATTGCATTAAATATTAATTTTCAATTGTTTTGTTGCATAAAAGAAAAGAAAATGGAACCCATTCAACACATAAGACATGATTATGAGGAAGAAAGGGGTTGATAGCAAAGTTTGTGACTAATTGTGTTTTCCTTATAACTTAATATTTCATATGGGTCGTCGGGGGAGGCAAGTGCGGGGGGGTTATATTTGATCTCGGAGGAAACATAGTAACTACCTATGCTCAGGAACTTATAAACCAAACCAATAATGAAGTGGAATGGCTCTCACTTCTCTTCAGCCTGGAACTGGCAGGTAAGTCTAAAATGTCAAAGCATATGGTCAAAGTTGCAAAAGAATCGATGATCGTATTTGTCAACAAAACCATTCCACAAGTCCTTTTCCATCACTTCCTCAGGGAGGACAATGGTCCTGCTGATAATCTTCCCAATCTTGGTGCTAGAAGCCAGTGAGAAATGGTTGAGTTCAAAAACCACATGAAGTCATATAAACATGTCCCCTAGACATATCTCAATGCACAATAGGTATAAGATAAGGTTGGAAACTATAGGAGACGAGCCTCCCCTTTTGCCACCTACCCATGGTGACAATTTGGTTTTTCTCATAACGTGTGGCATCACTCTACCATTTGTTGGTACCATTCACGAGCTCGCATTAACGCTGATTTATCTTCAGCATCTACCCAGGGCCTTAAGAAGACAGTCAGCATGAATGATGAACATGGTAAACAATGAAGGCCCTTCCCATTCATGTCAATTGTTTGCAAGCTTGGAGGAAGACAACTCTCAGTGCTTCAGTGAGAACCAGGGCAAACATTAGGATATTTCTATTAAGTACAGTTGATTCAGTCTGTCTTTCTTCGCATAAGCTTATGAAACTCCAGTTTCAATTTTGTACTGAATGGTTGTGCACAACCTTTTTTTCAATCTAATAAATATTCTCAATTTATGTTAAAAAAATATTTCATATGGGTTGTGATATTTATATTTTAATTATTTTACGCTCGCCCTTGGTTGTGTTCAAATATGTGCTGACATAAATAGAAGAGTCATCCAAAGAATTGAATGATATTGGGTTAAGTATGGGTTGTGAGTGTGTGTTGGCATATCAAAAGTTAAATGTGCAATTTGTAGGTAGCTATGTTGTTTTTCTTCTCTCATTTTATAATTAATGAAATAACAAAAAACCTTTATATTAAATATGGGAATTGTCATGGCATATAATATTTGCAAGAAACAAAGTATGTAATGTAGCCAAAAAAAAGAGTTATTGAGAGACGTCATCAGGAAAGACTTTGGAAGAATGTATATTGTTTATGAACCACTTCTTTCCATGGTACTCTTTTTTATTTACATAATAATTTATTTATCTATTTTTGCATCATGCCCACTAATGTAGATACACTCATTACACTTTATTTCTATGTTTTTAGATGGAACATGAGAAGTATCATGAACAAAATGGAGTCAATCAACAAAACATTCGGCTAAATAACCCAAGCCATGGAAGGAGCTTGAGAATTGACTATAGTTTGAGGGAAGAATGGTGATCAATATAATTGGATGTTAATGCAAGTTGTATGTTTTGAAATAATTGTTTGTGAAAATCAAACATTTTGTATAATGTATTGGACATGTTGTACAAATTGGAAAACTACAAGTTACCAATAATTGTAACAATTACATATTGACATTTTGATTATTGAGGATCTTCATGTTATCTCATTTTGTATGGCAAAAAACATTTTACTCAAATATAATAAAAATAAGTTTCTTATTCTATTGCATTGTCCAGTGTTGCGAAATGTTACATCATTTATTAAATATATAGATGATTAAATATTACAATGTACATAAGCTTAATCTGATGGTAAAATGAATTAATACAATCAGCATATCCAAATGCAATAATTAAAATTTAAATATGAATATTATTATTATAAAAAAAAATCTCATGAATAACGGAATTAAAAAATTACAAGTAAAAATAAAAACATGTACTAATGCATTGCATTTTTTTTAACTCTCTCAATGGTGTAACACATATGTAATTTGTTCATAGTGATTTATACGTGGTGAGAAAATACTCACATGTGGTTTTTAATGTTTAAACATCGTTGGTACTCATAATGGTTACATATGCATAGAATTCACGTTGCTCACATTGTTTTGCACACTCATGCTTTTTATTAATTGTACGCACCAATGCTTTTATAAATAATTTGCAATGGTGTCACTGTATGTTGTAAACACGCTAAAAGATTAAGAAATAAAAAAATCATTGTTACTGTCAAATTTACAAAGAACTTCAATTCCCATGGAAATCTAGCCATTGGTGCATATTTGTGATTTGTTTGCACCGGTACCTTATATAAGGTAATAAACATCGGTGCATTAAATAAGATGACCCATCTGTGTAAACACATAATTTCCAGTGCAGTTGTATTTGTAAAGCACTGGTGCTAGTTAAGTTATATTGCACCAATGCTATTAAAAATATAATACAATGCGGTGGTTAAGTTATAGAGTATTGGTGTTATAAAAAAATCCGATATGCACTAGTCCTGGTTGCGTTGGTTCTATTAGAAATATAATATCCATCGGTGTTGTGTAAGTAAAGATGCATAGGTGTTTTTTTTATATACAAGCGCATCAATAAAAAACATCCGCTATAACCTTGATTTTTTTTTGTTATAATAAATTTATGCTATAACATTCGCCAAATCATCTCTTACCAATTGCGGAGGTTGTAGAGAATATATTTGTTTATATTTTTTCCCAATTATATCCTGATAGGCACTGAGAAACTCAAAGGAACACCATATGCAAATAACAATACCTTAGGCACCACATTCAACGTATCATACAATTCAATTTCTTTGAGTTGAAAGGAGGATAGATTTAAAGAAGGATTACAATAATTTAGAGTCATGGTATTCAGAACTTTGAATAAGTCTCAACACTAAAGGGGAGAGGTGTATTGAAATATGGTTTCAGTAACCAACACAAAGTTTGTGCAATTACAACTCCATATATCAGTATTTTTACCCTGCATGCCCATGAAATAGTAAATGAACTATTTAAATTGTTCAACATCAATAAAGTAGAATACTAGGGTTCATTTTACTGATAAAGAAGTCATGAAAAACATTATTAGTGTTAACACATGAAATTTGAAATTCCTCAAAATATCACCACATAAATCTTGATTAGATAGTTGAAAATGGTTCCAAATTTGCAAAGCTCGAGATTTACTTATAAAAATAACATATCAGACAAACCTGAAAAAATGCGATACAAACGTAACAACCTTCTATTGGTGGGATGGGGGGATTCTAAAAATAGGCATTGATTGTGATATTCCTACAAGTTTTCATTAGAAAATGAATGCACTTGAATTACACATGTACTTATTCCCATCTTCTCTGGATCACTTGGGCTAATGACAAGGGATCCTCTTAAAAAATAAATTTAATAGTTACAAACTATTAATATTCTTCCATTTGCATCTTATTGGATACCTAAAATTCAAAATCTTTCTTTCATCTATATCTGATTGAGTGCATTGAACATACATAGAGATAGGAATCTTTTGTAAAGGATTTTGTATTTCAAAAGAAAGCTCAAAATCCTTTGCCAACTTGTCAACAATAGTTTATCCCTTTAATGGACCTTACATATCTTAAAAAAAAATTGAACATCATTTCTTTGTTGGAATAATAAAGCATTATAAACTTATTGTCAGAGCCATGAGGTGTAAATCAATTGGCCTTTGTGGGGTTTGGTCCTCATGAGGTCTCATGTTCAAACCTCATGGTGAGGGGTTGAATATGTGACTACTACTTTTAGACTCTGTAAACAACCTTTCATTTTGAAAAATAGTATTACATAATACCTCATTTGGAACCAACTACTTTTTTTTTCATTTATTTCACTGCATTTTTCCAAGAATATTTCTGTCCTTGCATTTAACATGTCCTGAAACCGGAGACTCCACAGCAAACAAATGTGACCATAGCAACACTAGCAGATCATTATTTAGGAGTAATTTAACCACTTATGAAAACTAAAACCCTTTGATGAAATGGGCCGCATCAAGCGGTCCCCTCCCCAATGGATTTGTGGCTAGCTATATTCTTTTATTTCTTTATAGACGCACGTGAGACGAGCATATCTTCTCTTTCATAGAGACACGCATACGTGGAAGTGTTTATAATTGCAAAATAAATGGCTTTAATTTGTCTCATCCTCGAATCCTTTTATTTGTTCTCGGAACCTTTCCAATCGATGTCTTATGTACAATCACAGTGGGGGTGGGTGAAGGGATAACGACGAAGGAGGGGGACCCGAGCGTAGGTGCATAGGAAGCAGGAGCAGAACAACCGACCATAGCATTACATAATACCTGGTCATTTTGGACCAACTACTTTTTTTGTAATTACTCTAGATACAGGGATTATCAAGGTAGTTCTATCATTATCACCTAATGTCTTCATCTTATCCCATGACCTTGAATTCATAAACTTAAATAACATTTTCAATGGGGATGATGGACGGAAGCTCAGCAAAAATTGGAAGCCTCTTATTCACCCAATTTTTTTAATATAAACGTGACATATATTTTGTATTAATAAAAAGGAGTATCAGATACAAATATAGTTCAAAACTTCCAGCATATCAAAACCTGAGAGATAGTAGTTTTCTCATAACCTAATACTATACTTTTATATGGAAAAATCAAAACTATTGAGCTAAGAATTTCCTATATTGATTTCTCTAGTGGAGTAAATTCTAACATATTGTTTACAGAGCAATAGATTAAAAAAAAACATTAAAAATGGCTAGTGGAGTAAATTCTAACATATTGTTTACAGAGGCAATAGATAAAAAAAAAACATTAAAAAAGACACAATAAGAGTATTATTTCTTCAATCCCGATTTGGCATATTCGTTGCATCTTGAAGGTTCACTGCTTCCTAGAGAGTCAAAGAGATTTCTTCCATGGGAGAGTCATGGTCTTACTGCCCATAAATGTCCAAGTTCCATGGGATTCCATTCATGTCATCATGAATGACGTTTAATTCCGCTTGAACTTCCTCAATAACCTCCTTCAACTGAACAAAATGTTGCTTAGAACGCTCGTTGCTACCCATGATATTCTCTTGGAGAATACTCTTCAAACCAAAAATTCTAAGTCCTTTTAAAATTATCAGCCTGCGCTTTCTCCATTCTCTGCAAAATATTCTTTATTTATTCAATCTCACCCACTTGGACCCTGGAACTGCTTTCGACATCCTCTATCATGGTATCAAAATGGGATATTTCAAGTTTGGTGTGACATTGCACATCATAGATTGTAGAGACCACGTCATATTCACAAGAGAGAATTTTCTTGAAATTGACCATATAACCCTTGACTTCTTTGAAAGCACCAAAAGACATCTTCAAACCTGAGGATTCAGCTCCATTGTCCTGCATTCTATCAATATCATGAGATGGATCCAAAGCACCTCTCGGACTATAGAATCCAACCCTTAATACAACCATATATGCTTATATATTTTCACAACATCCTCTAGGAGCCACCTTCACCCTCAAATTTTCATTAAGAACACTATGAGTCATCTTCTCGTTCCTTCCTAAAAATGTCAAGACTCAATATGTGTGAGCTTTTTATATTTAACCTATATTAATTGCCATCACATGGGTTCTTACAGGATTATTCAATGTTGAGAGGGAGGTATATGGGTATCGAGGAGTTAATGCATGCAGACCCGATTGTCCGCCACCCACTTGTCCCTTTACTCAAGCTCCTAAGATGGCTTAATATTCTGAACATAAACCAAGTAGTTTCATCAGGAGAGCAAGGACCCTCCTTCCCTTTCAAACAAAGGAAAAGCCTAGTTAATTCAAAAATCAAGCAATCCATTTAATGGTTTTGATGAAGTTGTCGACAACGAATTCTCTTTCGGAAATCCTTGTGCCAATTTTAGCTAGACAATTTGCTTCTTGATTGTTATGATAGTTAATAGGGAAGAATTGAATTTTGGAAAGATTTGGAATGTGAGCCAGAATCCTATTATGTGCCCTTCCTCTTACTTATTCTTTATTCATATGAATATTTCTCATCCTTTGAATGGAAATCAAGGAATCCTCAAAGACTTGAAAGAAGACTACCTTTAATTATTTCAGTGCTTATATTTCTTGCATTAAGGATGCCCATTTAGTCTGATTATTTGTTCTCTTTCCCAAACCCAAAGAGTAAGATAGAACATTATTTCCTCCTGGGTCAAAAAGAACCTTCAATGTGTTGCCCCTGATCTTATTCACCCAATTAAGTAAAATAAAAACCCTCCATTTTAACCTTCATCTAGCGTTTATCCAATTATATGGCTAACCTGTTAGTTGCTACCACTCGATCTATATTTCTGAGGATGATTCCAAAAGAAATTAAAACACGTCGAGCAATTTTTGTTGAGAATGTAGAGATATGCTCTACTCTTAAAAAACATTTTCAACAATTTCAGGTTTGTCCATCAATTTATTACAAATCTTATTAATTTTTTGTTGAACTTAGGATGTTAAGACTTTTTCATCACATATCCCAATTAAAGGTTTCCAAGCATCAAATATTACTACAATTATGTAATCCCACAATATACGCTTAACTCCAATTAAATAAGTCTTTTCAATCAAATTATTATCAGCGTGATCCAAAAAAAATTGCAGTTGGGTCTTAGTGCTCTAAATTTCATTGAAAATGAACTCTTTTTCTTTAATTTGATCCTGTAATAACTTGTTCTTCTTTTGTTGAAAAAGTATTTATAATTTAAGTCACTTCCACTTCTTTTACTTCAAATCAGATAAAGTTTTGGCCAATTCTTATGAAGTATTCTCTAGTAAAATAGCAGGTCTTGTTGCAATGGCTTCTTGCTTTTCTTTTCTAATATTTCATTCAAGGATTTATATATATTAAATTTATCATTTAAATTCATTACTTGCTCCAACATTTTCTCTTTCTCTTGTTGAATTCTCATAAGCCCATTGGTTTCTACATGTTATGTAGTAGGAATCTTGAGCTTCCATTTTAAAACTTGTATCTCCACGTCTTTTTCCTTAATAAGGGACTGTATTGGCCGAGGGTTTTATGGATTATTCCGTACAACAATAATCTTCTACTCAAGAGCATATACCTTAAGTTGTTTTGCTTCATTGGTAGTCCTTTCTTGCTTCAATTGTTTCTCAACTTTCTTAACCAAGGTCTTCATCTTACCCATACTAGCAATGGTTTTTAATAAATCCTTGAAAACCATTTGCTTGTTTTCCTATGTAAATCAATATTATCAACAACATTCATTTCATCTATTTCAAATATGATCTGGGTAGCTCTATAATATTTAGTTGACTGAACCCTTTGTGATTTAGGTTGAAGAACAACCAAGTTAAACATTCATTCCTCAAATTCTATAGCAGAAAGTAATATAAGTTGTGCTTCTTCCTTCTTCCATGTCTAAGGATACATTTCCTTATTTTCTTTATCAATTTGGATTTTAACATACATTAAATGAGTAAACAAATCTACTTTAGTTTTTTTTCTCGTTCTGTAGATGATGCCCTTGTTTGTTGAATCTCTTCCTTAAGAACCAAGGCTAAAGAGAGATCATCCAAAGACAAAATTTGCTTACAACAGGTTCCTTAGGATCTTACTCTTGTGAAACAATTGAATTTAAACTGACCTCCTATATTGTTTCCTTCTCAATACTTACCTTTTTTTTCTCTCTAGTTCCTATGAATGTTGTTCATCTACACCCATTTTTGTACATTTTTTTCTCTAGTTCCTATGAATGTTGTTCATCTATACCCATTTTTGTAGTGCTTTCAAGTTCTTGTCTTTTGTTTCCCATGTCTTTCTTTTGAGGAGTATCCACTTTGCAAGAGTGAATATTTTGTTCTACTATATTTTCATTAATAGATATAGGATTATGTGAACTCTTACCAACCTAAACATAAAAGTATAAATTTGTGATTGCTTTCTATTTATCATATGGAAAAAGCTACAAAGGAGCTTCCTTCATTATTTCCAAAACTTGAGCTCAACTATCCTTATTTGCAAGTATTTCTAGCTCCAATTTAGGGTGGTGTAGATAAGGACCCCATCCTTCCTCAAATCTTATTTTTGAAATAATATGGTGAGGGTAATACAACCATTTTCATCTTGCATCATGTCTAATGAATTGAACATCATCTCCATGAGAACTTGAGTTGCTCTACATTTTACAAAAAGTGGTCCTACTTCTTATGGCAACTTAAAAGTAATCTTTCAATTATTATTTTTTCGAAAAAAAAAAGATGTAAATTTTATTTCATCTAAAGAGAAAATAAATTTAAATTTTGCTGAATAATTTTCCATGTATTTCGTGACTCCCCCCTTGAGTCTTTTCTTTCCAAAAATATAACTCAAACAAAAGAAAAAAAGGGAGTCTATTGACATTGTTGACTTAATATCAAGTAGTAGAGGCTCAAGTATATAACACATTCATGATTACAGAAATATATAGCCCATGAATATATATCTGAGCATTGTGCAAAGTATGGATCGATGGAATAGTGTTGATCATGGATAACAAAATAATATATGCTAAAATCTTGGTTTTTGGCCATCTCTTCGATAAAGGGTCTGTTATAATCTTGCAATTATTAGCATCAAAATGGTCATAATTTCCATTAAAGGTTTTCTTAACATACTCCATGGTGAAAATTCTAAAATTCAAATAGACAGTTAACTTGAAAGTCTTCAACTCAAGTCCATAAATCATTATAATTGTGTAATATTCATACAAGTACTAATCTCTCGTATCTGTATCTGGGCTTAATTGCAATAATTTCATGTGCTCAATAGAAACTCTAGGAGGAAAATCTTCATAAAAAAAGTAGTAATAATGCACATGAATTTATCAACAAATGTAGTAAAACCCTTATTTTTCTCATGCTTTCTTACTAAAGGTATCCGTTTGGTGACAGAAGAAGGGTTTCCTAGCTCATATTCTATGTTTAATTGAATATGTTGGAAATTCAAAAATTGAGAATACAAAATGAGGTATACCAAATAAAATTGGTATTGAAGAACCTAATCGAGTTGCAATTTACTAGTTGCAGATGAATCGTATTAGCTAAGTATTGTGCATAATTGAAAATTACCAAAGGAGTATCTAGTGGGGGGGGATTTGATTCCATATACCCCAATATTGGCAAATCAATGGTCTTACCATCATCATATCCTAGGATCAAGCACATCATAGAAACTTCTCTCGAAGTATCAAGTAAAATGCCAGCTCTATATAGTGGTGAAGAATTAGGTAAATATGCTCCCTTATATCTCTATAACATGCTCATTTTACGATTTTGGTCTAAGGATTCATAAGTTGCTACTAGGGATTCCTCTTGTAAAATCTATGAGTCAAGTCACACAAATAGGGAAAACATTTGGGTAAAATATCATGGGCATTTATATTAAAAAATGACTACAAATCCCTCTACTAATAACACAGATAATCTTTCAAGGTTATAACATCAAGCACAAATATATACAAGCTCAGGAAAATTATAGGTCTTGGGTATGATATATTTGGTGAGGTTTAGCTCCTAAGTCTAAATTCGGGCACAACAATCGCTAAACCTACAATTGACAGTCTGCCTTGGATTATAGGGTGTAGTTTGGGTTAGAGTAGTTTCAAATTCTTCATTGTATCTATCAACTAATAATTTTTCAATAAGGTCTAGCTTGGTTGAACAAGCCAGGGTTCCATAATTTTTATGAGAATTCATCGAATTTTGTAATGTAGACCTCCGATATTTTACCCATACTTGGTAGTGTATACCTCCACCTTGGTAGAGTAGAAGGTCCTTTTATAACTTGAGCCACATATGAGAGGGATTTCCTTTGGAAATATTTCTTTAGGTCCCTCTTGAATGGTGTCACGCCGCACTTTCTTTGAAACCCCCTAAAAACCGACAATTTTAACCTTAGTTGCGAGTATCTGGAAACAAGCGATAAAACTTTTTTGCCTTGTCAATCCTTGCAAAACATGAGGTTTCCACGTCACAGTGGTGATTTCTACTACAAGGATGATTTCTCAAGAATTAAAAAGGGGACACATTCATGAACCTCATGAGATCTAGACCATCTATCCATATCCTACATAACCGTTGGATCAACATGGAAAACATAATCAAACTTCAATTAAATTTTGAATTTATGTCATCCAGTTAAATAAGTTTGCATTTGCGTCCATGTTCTACTAGCACAAAATCCCCCAAAAAATCAGTTACAACACACTAATTTTAAATCAACAATAGCTCCACTTTTAAATCAACGATGATTCCACTTCCCATACTCCAATTTGGATTATTTTGTTTTTAAAATTGGGTATTGTTTCAAGAGGAATTTGTATATGCAACTAGTTTCTTCATATTACACATAAAAATATTCAAAAATGGGTCTCAAGGTAGTTGTCCTCTTTTTTCCCTTTAAAAATCTACAAAAATTATTCATTTTTTGGTCCAAGAAGTTTTGATACCACTTGTAGTAAGCCTTTGGTAGATAAAAGATAACAACCCTTAACTTAGCTTTAGAAATGCCAAAATTCATACACACAAGAATAACATCGATATATAGAGAGAGCCATTAAGGTAGGGTAACACCATCAAGTATTCCTTATGGAATAAATCAACTCCATAAGCCATGCTTAGTATAAAACAATGCTTCCAACATGTCGCAATACAATGATGCTCACGTGTATTTATATTTTCTTGTGAGTATTCCTAAAGGTATATTCTAACTACCCCATATTATTATATTATTTCATCTAACTAACAAGTGGGACTATTACATACTATTACATGATTATATCCACATTACATTCATTATCCCCTTAGGAACCTCACTAGGTACCCTACAAAGACCAATACTTATGAAAAATTTAATTTATGTTTTGAAAACTTAATGATGTGAAGTATTACTTTACATGGTTGAAATTAAAATGCTATTATAATTTCCTTTGAAATGGTGACATGGACATGCATGAGGATGCTACTAAGCAAGCTTTCATCTTCATCTTCTTTAAAATATATATACTAACAAGTTTTCACGAATTATTATAGATGTTTCAATTAATAACTATTACCATGACACTAATGACATTTGTGACTCTGATAAGGTAGGAAAATCATATGGAAAATAATTCTAAATATGGGAAACATAACAAATCCCACAAGAAAGAGATAATCAATGTTCGCAAGTAAAAAGTTAAGTATTCTAATATTGTTTGATTTAGATTGAAATCTACTTGCTATGAAAAGGAGTTGAATTTAAATTGATTTGTTCTAATGAATTTTCCTTTGCTTGATGGAGAAGAGTAAACATGCTTTGCATAGACTTTATATGCTAACTCCATTTCATTTTAACTGAAATCTTAAGATTGTTTATGTTGTTTTGATATACTAACTACATAAAAGAAGGCAAACAAGTACCAAGCTATACAAATCATCGTGCCATTACCTTTGCATATTGGGAAAAGAGCCAAGATGCATCTAGAATTAAATAGGGGAAAGAAAATTATGTGACTTGTATATGAGTCAAGGACTTGCGTGCACCCTATAGTGCAACTTGATAGATTTTTTAGAATTATCTTTGATCATATGAACATATTTTAGCACTTAAGGATATCCAAGAAGAGGTTTTGTTGGAAAAAAATGAATCTCAATGTGCACATGTTTAAATACTTGTGAAAAATGGCTAGCAGAGGTATGAGATATACTAGCTTAGGGAGAATGTCATCACATTTTATGCAAACACTTAATCCCTCGAGAGAAGGAAAGGTAGTCAAACAATGAATCCTATAGAGCATGAAGTTCATAATGTTTACATAAGGAAAAGGCCATTGAAAATCCTATATGTTAGAGGGTCTCTCCAAGATGAAGACGGCATATAGCTCAAATGCATGAGATGGGTGAAACATCTTAGTGGATGAGATTAGTGTATTCTTGGAAGAGTTGTAGGATATTATCCTAAAATTTATGTATAAAGCAAGTGAAGCCCTTCATTACAAGAAAATAGCTTTAAGGATAGAATATGAGACAAAGTGATGCTTGGTTGATAATTATCCATTGGAATGCAAAAATAATTCCAAAGTTCAATAAGTCTTAAAGGAAACTCTAGATTGAGAAATGCCAACTTAGTCTTAGTTGGAACTACTCAAGGAATATGGAGTTACAAATATCAAAATGGATAAAATACAAAGGTAAATCAAGCCATCAAAGGAACCTACAAGATACAAATAATTGGTTGCATTAGTAAATGATCCATCTAATCAACAAGGCAAACCTAGACATGAGGGAACTTTTCTCACCATAAAACTATATCTTGTTTGTAAGGAAGAGTTATATGATATTAATATATCGAGTATATTTTATGAGTATGAATTAAGTATTGCTACTTGGGTGAGGATATCACAACTAATGTTTTATTCTATGGTTGACATAAAAATTGTGCAATAGGTATTCTTGTATGTCATTTCAGCCAAGAAGATCACATTGAGTCCCAAAAGAATAATATTTAAATATATTTAAGGACATTAATAATATTATTATTAATTACTAATAATACTATTTATTATGACATTGCGTCCAGCAACAAAGGGATGTGTCGAGTCATTTCATTCACTATAAAGTAAAAGTCATGAACTTGCCATATATTCATTAATTCATCTAGCTCTCCATTACAGCGAAGTGATAAGAAGGACACAACACTGATCTCATTATAAATTGTATGTTTCTTGTGCTTGGCTATATTTGTGTGATCCTATTGCATATGTGGTTGATATTTTTAGAATGTGTTTATTCTACGATGTTTGTTATCTCATAACGTAGTAATCATCAATATCTAAAAAGAATAAAAAATCAACAATTGGAAGGGAGAAATCCCTTTACTATGCTCTTGTTATATTATTTATATTTCTCTAAAGTGATAAAGTTTATATGTGTACATAATTTTATGACATGGTGGTATACCTATATTTTCCACCATAGGCCTTGCAAGGATGTTATTATAAGTTTTGAGACAAATTGCGTAATTGAGTACAAATCTCATAATTATTCCACAAGGAAATAATCATTTTTTCACGATTTTGTAATTATAAAACAACAATCATTTCATAATTGAGAAGAGAGTTCATAGTGAGTTGGAAAATGCTCACAATTGAGCATGAAACTTGTGCATTACTTGTAATTGCTTAGTTCACATACCATTAAGCCTACATATGATTTGTTTCCACCTAATTCACATGCCATGGAGCTTGTCTACATTCTCTTCTAAATTTCTATAAGAAGAGGTCAAATCAAGGGGAATGGGGAGAGATTCATTTGTGTAACCTAATACTCAATATATCACAAGTGGTTTTTCCTTGGGTTCATGAGCTTCAAATATACAGAGATCTATGTATTTGTTCTATTGTGTCTATGTGGGATAATGGACCTAAAACTATCTTGTATTTCCCTTTCATCTATGCATATGGAGTTGAAGATTTAAAGATGCTCCAAGTGGCTTAGGATTGGAAGAACCCAAATGATGGTTATAAGAGGTGTCGGCAACAAGATCAAGTTTGTAATTATTGTTTCTATTTATAGATGAACATATCTCTTCTTTTACTCCTCAAAAAAATGTCTTCTTTGATTAGTATTTAAATTGGAGAATCAATTTTACCTGAAAAATTGATTAGAAGTCATGTTTATATTCATATTTGCTCTTGTATCTAGGAAAGATATTTTATGTGATGTGTTTACGGATCTAAGAAATCAGATGCAATGGGGGGAACATATATAGATTAGGAATCCAAGGATATTGTTGTACGACCGTCAAAATAAGATTTTCTACTTTCTCCTTTCCTAATTGCAAATCATGTATGTTTAGCTTATCGGGGAAGAGGATTGTTATTCTTCACATATGATATGTGATAGTTTAAACCCTAAATATTAGGATAAGTTCATTTGAAACATAATCGGAACCTCCATTGGGGAAAACTCCTTGAATTTTTTCCAATTAGGGTTTTGTAGTTTTTTCTATCCTTATATAGGATATCTTGGAGTGCACATTGTTCAACCTTTGCATGATTACTCGTAGGTCATTCATAAAGAGGGGAAAATGGGTGGCAAATTTTAGAACAAATTTTGAAACTTTTGTGTAGAATCTAAACGAACTAGCTACATATCTAAGTTCCTCGCAAAAAATTATCCTAAATAAAAACCAATAATCATCCAAATCAGAGTATAGAAAGTGGATTTATCGTTGATTTAAAATCAATTGTGTTTATGTTTTTCTGTGATAAACACATAGAACTTTGGGCTAATATCTATGATATGGAGCTTATATTTACACCAGACCAATGCCATTATATAAAGGATTTTCCAATATTTCTTTTGACATATTATATAATATATTTATGATCAACACTAAGTGCACTACATCCCCTATAATTTTTTCCTCTTAAACTCTAGAGGGAATTGCAACTCTTTTGACTTATGAGTAGTGAGATTATTAAAATTGAATTGCATTTCATGGTTGGATATTATATTGTTTTGAATCTTTAGTTTCATTTGTATTTCAAGTGGAAAAAACTGAAAATTGCATTGTATGATCTATTGGGATTAGCATTTTGGGTGCTCATTTGCTAGTTGTATTGGTGTTTTGTTTGTAATTCTTGAGATCTAAAATCATTTTTGATGAGTTGGTGATTGCATTTGGAGTGAGATATTGTTGTTTGTTAATTAAAACTTGTGGAAATTGAAAAAAAAAACTACATTACAATCTTTAGGAAATTTATCTCTTTTTCATGAGTTATTTGCAAATTGATTAGAACATGTTGTTTCATTTGAAATATCTAGCCTAGTTGATTTNATATATATATATATATATATATATATATATATATATTATTGAATCAAAGCATCATCAAGTCCCATTCATTTCCTTGAGTTCATTTAGCAACAACCACTAAAAGGAACAATAATAAAATAAACTAGATTTGTTTTCCTTTGATAGAAAAATCACAATAGTCTAGCATCTAGGGCCTTCATTGTGGGTTTGGGGAGTAAATTCTCCAAGCTCATGTAAAACAAACTAGGAATAGAATAGATCAATGCAAATCCATTTGTAACAAGAGGTAATTGTTGGGAAAGTACACCTCACATGCATTCCAAGCACGAGTTAAAGCAAAGTAAGTGATTTTGTTTATCCCCTCAATCCTTGCTTAGTGGGATATGTGAATATAGGAGCTTCAGAAGAAGTGGAAATTCCTAGGGGTGACACCATTTCTCTGTAGATTTTTATTCTTGGACTTGGTCCTACATTCCCTTCCCATTTACAGCCAGATGACCCGTGATTGTTATGCCAATTGTTGATTGTGAACTGGTGAACATAGTTGTATTTTCTAGGATTCCCACATAGCTGACTATGGGTAGGAAGTGCTCAAGGTCTCTGATATATACACAAGACAAAAACCTCAACTCTGTTTGGAGGGTTCCCATCACCATGAGGGTACTTGCACCTTGGGTGATTATTATGGTGTGAGGTTGAACATAAACTTACCTAGTCCCTTGGTTATTTGGTTTTAGGTACTAAACATCCCCAAGGATATATTCCATAAGGTCTTCTTCATCAACTCTTCACCAATAAGGAACTTGAATTTGTGTTACTTTATTCCTTATTGTTGGAAGAGTGGATTGTCTACTGGTATCTCACTAGGAATTCTTTAGTGGGTGCTTGTTTGAAGTAGCATGCATATGTTGTGTCTATTTAGGTTGATCACTTCAAAGTGGATGACCAATCTCTCCATCATTCCCAAAGGACTAAAATTGTTTCCCTAAAAATCACGGAGCCCCGTTTAGTAAGGAAAAATATTGATCCTAGCATGCTTGCTAGTGTATCGAGAAAATATAATAAACAAAGTGCAACTCATCTTTAAAGGGTGAAGTGACTAGAAGAGGGTTAAGACTTGGAAAACCAAGGAGTTCTTATAGGACCTAGAAGAGATTTTCCCCCTCCTCCAAGTGATGATTTCGATGCACCCAAGATCAAGGATATTCATGTCCCACCTACAATTAATTTTAATCCTCCTTTGATTGATCCTTAGATTCTTCTTTTAATCAACATCCAGTATTTCACAAATAAATATTTTACCCATCATTTGAATCCTTTGAACCCATGGAACATGAGTACTACTACAAATACATTGGTTGTAGGACACATTATCAAAGGATTCAAATGATGGGGTGTCTCATTAGGGGCCACTAATCCCACCACTCTGGGTACACCTATATGACCCACTCATATATCTACTCCCGATAGTGGGTTCAATCATCATATAATGCTCATTAGAAAAGTGTCTTTTTTTCTCATTTCGCATGCCAACCTTTAATATAAATCATCCCCCTATTTTCCCTAATCAAATAGTACCATTGGGAAACTCTATCATCCCATTTACCTTCAATGGTGGACACATACCAACGCCCACACCCACTCTTGGTTTCTTCTTGTCATCCATGTTTTTGCTGCAAGTGCCCCTATCAAGGGAACACGAAATTTTATGAGTGGTGTTTTTCATCATACTTCAAGGTTTTATATGCACACACAATATGCTCCAGGCATTACAAATCCATCCAGTAGTAATAATTTCAAGGAAAATAAAATGAATTATGCTTTGATGGACTAGGACCAAGCCAAGTAGTAGGATGTTCATGGCTTGTTTGGTTCTTTAGAGAATGTTGTACAATAAGCTATATAGCAAGTGAAATGTGACAATTACCATTACACACTAATACGATGGTTATTGTTCAGAATAGTGCACATGCCACATGTCCTTCACAATTCTCTGACATCCTCTCTATTCTATATTCTTAATAGAAATGAAACTGGTAGCATGAAGACAAAAAGAAAGGTAATTTAAAAAGGAAAGGATATGGTAATAATACATACACAAATAACAATGTTGGTGGGGGGGGAAGGGAGAAGAAGAAAGTGAAAATCCCATGCAAGCTTTGTTAGGAAGGTCATCTCGCTCACTAATACCCCAAAATGGAGGAAGTACAATGCTTACTGGCACATCAAGCCACATCTCAACAAACCATTTTGCTAACAAAACAATATCCTCCTCAAGCCCAACAACTCATTACTAGGGTTCCTAATAACTCGACAATTATGGAAGGAAGCAGTTAGGGTTCTCCTTCACAAGGCGACAACATCTCGAATTCAAATATCTACATGTGTGAACACAATATTAATATTTAGACATGAGCATACAACTATGATGCTTCAGAAATTAGGCATAAGGATAAGGAAGTATCTACATTGCAATAGCCTCCTTCTTTGCATAGAGAAAAATTAGTCATCGATGCAACGCCACAACCCCCCAGGTGTGTTTTTAAAATATTTACACATAATCCTAATTCCAATGCTACCAAAAATTACAGCATTGTTGAGAATTTAGATTAGGCACCATGTGCCATGTCTACCTTGAGGTTATTCAAAGTTTCCCTACACAACTAAAAGCATTGTTTTCGAATTTAGTGGTTTGGACCAGTATGATGCACATTTGATTACCCTCAAATTGTACACTCACAAGCCACACCTACCTTATCATATCACTTTTTATATTCAAGTCTCATATGCTAACACCAAGACCTTATGTATGGCAGTTCATGAAGGAGATTCAACATATGTTATGTCTCTTTCATGTTGGAGGGATTTAGGTTCTCCATAGATACTTTTGTATCCAGCCATGTTGATATATTTCGATGGTCAATCCCTTCAACCTCATGGAATCATAGCCTTGTTCCCAGTTGAATTAGGGGGGAAATAGTCGTAGAATAAGTTGAGGATGTTGACACACCGTTAGATTACAACCTATTACTAGGTTGTATCTAGACGTATGACATGACCAGAGTGGTTTCACCAGTGTTTTGATTGATTTGCTTCCAACACCAAGGACCAATTGTCACCATTGGTCAATTGTCATTCCAATGACCTAATCCAGCCACCCCTTCAGGATTAAACATATCAATGGTTGATAATTCCATCGGGGCTTGCAAAAATGTGGGTGTTAAGATATCGTGCCCAAATGGGAACCTTTAATCTCTCTCCACCCATTTCATATATTGGCCCTACCTTTCCACGAGTGAATTATGTGGCATCATATCCCATGCATTCAGTTGTTATTGAGAAGGAACCTCTGCATTCATGCTCATATTCTCTGGACTTGGTTTTCGGAATTGACCAGTTGATTTATCCAATGGAGGAATTGGAGCTTGTTCTCACTCCTATTGCTCCAGCTAAATGTTCTATAATATGTGCTCCTTGGGGTGATGTTCCTCGTTTAGATGAAACTCTCCTAAAGTTTATCATTGATTTTGATATTCCTTTACATATTTCTGTCCTTTCCAAAGGTGATCTCCCTAGATTGGATCTGTTTGCAATAAAATCCAGTCACAATTTTCCTTCTAAGCCTAATCTCACTACCTATGGATCCTTAAATATTGGAATTTTTTAGTATTTAGACTTTGTCATCAAGCTATAAGTTGGTGTTCCTAATGAATGTAATTCTTTTAGAAAACTTTTAGACAAAGGTGATGATGACTCTATTTCTACAAACTCCATTATGGATTTCAACTTTAAGTTTCCTTATGAAATTTTTTTTTTTTAATGTAGGTCCTTAGACCTTGGAATTATGGAGTCTTCATTGGTATAATCTACCATGGTAATGAATATAGTGGAGGACATCAAAGTTGAAGGTATCATTGTCAAAATAACTCATATCGGATCTTTCTTTTATATTTTTTAAATATGATAATGGTATTATTGTTTCTTAGATACAGGTTTTTGGGTGGGATTCTTGGTTTCTTAGGGATCATGATTTGCACATTGTTCAATATGATTAGGTATATTTATAAATTTGCATATAGGTTTAGGTTTTCCCTCTATTATGATGCATTTACACATTTTGCTACCCAAATTTTCCATAGGGTCAAACTTGTTGGATATTGGTGTGTCGGCCTTTTTTATCTGCATTTTTCATTAGTTTGACAGAAGTGCCTACCAATAATGGGTTCCCTAGTTAGAACCTTTATTAATTTTATAATGTTGATGTTAGAGTTCTCTCTATCCTTGGGAGCCTTTTTGCCCCGATGCAATTTTGTGTTGAAGCCACACAACTTCCTCACAAACACTTTTTTCCCACCCCTTTTAGGGACCCTGTTATTTTTGTCTTGATTTGCATTGTTGGATTTCATACCATTGCTTACACTTTTGAGGCTAATGTCGATGTAGTTTTCCCATTGTTGCTTACGACGTATGTATTCTCTTTATCTTCATGGATTTTCATTTCTTGCTTTTGCATTTTGTGTTATGCCAGGAGAAATAAATCCAATGGTGGATGATTTGTATTTAGTGGGAATATATTACTTATACAACTAGATAAGTGACCTTAGGGTTTCATCTCCCAAGAGATATTTGGGCTACTTAATCGTTTCAGTTGATTATTTGGAAAACTGGAAATATTTGCAATATTTACAATGGAACTATAATCACTACAAGTTAGATCTCCAACATTTCCCTACTTAATATAAAAGTTTGTTCATGAGTCCAGGAATATTTCTGACCTTTCAATCTTCTCTCTTCCAAGCGCTTTAGTGAAAATGTCTGCAATTTTATCATTTGTGGGAAAATGTCACAAATGAAATTCCCTAGGCTCAACACGATATCGAATTTGATGGTACTTTGTGTTCTTATTCTTAGTTCGATCATGGAATCTAGGATTCTTTTCATATTTGATTCTAGAATTATTGTCAATCAACAAAGTAGAATTCACCTCTTTCTCCTGCAAATCTTCAAGTATTTTTCTAAACCGCGCAATCTCCTTTGTTTCTTCTATTATAGCCACATATTTTTCCTCTATCATGGAATTTGTTGGAATAGACTATTTTTGTGATCTCCAAGAGATTATTATTGATCCAAGACTCTCAAGGTAGCTTGAAGTAAACTCTCCATTCTCTTTTTCACCATGAAAGTCTAGATCAAAATATCTAATTAGTTTGAAGCTATTGACCGTAGAATATTTGTGTCCAAAACCTTGAGTCCCCTTCAAGTATTTTAGAACTTCGTTTGCAAGGGACCAATGTCCTTCACGGGGTTTTTGTATGATCCTAGAAGGGATCCCAACAACAAATGAAATATATGGTCAGGTGGTGGTAAGGTAGATAAGACTCCTCACAAATTGTATGCACATGGTTCCATCCTCAAATTCATTCCCTTCTTTTGATGTGAGCTCTAGGTTCTATTCCATTGGAGTAGAGAGACGGTTACACTTTGTCAAACAAAATTTGTTCAACACTTATTGGATGTACTTCTTCTGGGATATGAATATGTACTTTGCATTCTAGGTCACTTCAATTCCCAAGTAGTAGTGAATATGTCATCTCAAATCCTTTATTCAATTCTTTCTTTATGGGTGTAATGTAGCTTTCATTATTCCCTGACATTAACATATCATATACCTTCACTACAAGATACACAACATATATTCCAATTTCCTTTACACACAGTGTTGCATCATCAAGATTAAAGTGTTTGAAATTAAATTTTAGAAGATGCTCAATTTTCTTTCCATATCATGCGGAGGGTGCTTGTTTTCATACATAAAATGACTTGATGAGTTTACATATCTTATGTTCTTGTCCCTTCAAAAAAAATCCTTATGGTTGATACATGAAGACATTCTCTTTCAAGTCTCTATTCAAGAAATCACTTTTCACATCCATTTGATGAACTTTCCATCCATTTTCTGTAGCCAAAGACAATGGAGTGCATATGGTATCCCATTTTGTTGTGGGGAATAAAGTTTCCTAATGGTCAATGCCTTCTTTCTATACAAAACCTTCGGCCACAAGCCTAACCTTATTCTTTTCAAGTGATCCATATGATTGTAATTGTTCATGTAGACCCACCTACAACCAATTGATTTCGTTCCAATGGAGGGTCCACCAACTTTCATGTCCCAATACTTATTAGAGAATCATAGTCATTATACATGGATTATTTCCACTCATCGTGGGCATCAACTTCTTCAAAGGAAATTGTTTCGAGTAGCATATAAATTAAATTCACAATCATATGAAACATCGATATCTTATGCATTACCTTAATTTGAATTATATGCATCTCTTCAATCTTCTTGACTTGTTGAACTTCAGAATCATGTCTTTATGACTTCATTAGGATGAAAACTTTCAATTTTCTTTGTGTCCCACTATGGAAATTTGCATGAAGTTCCAAGTTGCTCAGCTGGTGGTTCTTCATTTTCTTCAAGATTCAGTCTTCCAATCTTCTCAATCACATCATCCAATAGAACATGCTATTCTAGTGAAGTGGTAAGAAATTATTCATAAGGCGTAGGTGTTGCTGCAAAAATATATTCCAAATGTTGATCGAAGATAAGGATCTCCCCCCCTACCCTTGAAGATGTGGACTCTCATTCTCAAATTCATGAAATTTCTTTACATGGGTAAATTTACCTAGATGATCAAAGTGTCTCTCAATAGACTTGCCATTTTTATTCATTTCAAGAAAAATGAAATCTCTGAAAGTATAAACTTTTTGTTTACCTCATCATAAATACAATATGCCTTGGTAGTATTTGAGTACCCAAGAGCATGCACTTTCAACTCCTTTCATTGAGCTTGTTTCTTTGTTCCCTTGGAATTAAGGCATAACATGTGGAACAAAAGACCTTGAGATGCCTTACCAAAGGAATGTGGCCATACCACATTTAATTTGGAGTCTTGTTTTCAAGAGCATGAGATGGAATTTTGTTTCTAAGACAAAATGCACACATAACTGAATCAACCCAAAAACATCAATTTCACATTCTTGAAAAATATCATGGAGTGTACCATATTCAAGAATGCCCTATTCATTATTTATGCTACACCATTATGCTGAGAATTATATGGAATAGTTGTTTAATGCATAATCCAATGTTTACGAAGCTAGTTTTTAAACTCATTAAAGGTATATTCTTTGTAATCATTAGTATAAGGACTGTCAATGTGATATTAAGCTTCATTTTCAATTCATACATGAAAATTTTTCAATGTTTCAGATGCTTTGGATTTTTGCTTTAGTAAATAGACCCACCACATCATGGTGTAATCATTAATAAAATTCATGAGATAGTTATTACCATTTTCATAAGCAACATGCATGGGGCCACATAAGTCAAATTCTGTCAACTCTAGTTTTCTACATGCTCTAGAATTTGACTCATGGAAAGGTTGCTTACTATGTTTCCCAAGAATACAAACATCACACTCTTTCAACTTCTTTGGAGTGGTGGAAAAAAAAACATCATTATTTTTCAACATTATGAGACTGTTATAATTAATGTGTCCATATCTAGGATGCCATATGAGACAAGATGACAATGTACCTTCTTCATGCTAATAGAGGCAAGCAAAAATACGATCTCTTGTAGATGTTACTTTCACGTTCTCATATTCATATCTAGTCATGATGACTTTGTTGTTAGAGGATATTGTTATATCAACTTGTCCATAAAATATGTGGATAGAATGGCCTTGATGTCAAATCTGCACAAGAGACAACAAGTTTCTTTGCAACTTTGGAAGATAGAGAATATTATGCAACATAAAGTTAGGGAATCTAGGCAATTTGAGCTTGATGGAGCCGATTCCCTTTCCTTTGAGTCTAGACTTATCTACAAAATATACTACACCATCTACATTCCATTCAATTCTTCAAGAATTCTTTTCTAAATGTCAGGTGGTCGTTTGCACTAGTTTCAAACAACCAAGTATCTATCCAAGATGCAAATTAAGTGTTGAACATGACTTAATTTCTACCAACATTACAATGTGCAACAATAAAGTGAGGAGATTTAGGAACTTTATAACACTTATGGCCTTTACCTTTGTCTTCTTTCTTCAATTTATGCTTCTCTTTAATCTTCTCTCATGTAGCCCAACAATGTCTTGCATCATCTCCATTATTTCCATAATGCCCACAATGAAGATCGAGACTCTTTGTTATGATCGTTTCTACCCTCCTTTCCTCTGAAATTGTTTCTTCCATGTCATCTCTTACTACTTTCTCCTTAATAAGAGTCATTTTATTGGTTCTTCCCTTTCTCAACAAGGTACAAGGTCTCTCTAATGGGATAAAATGTCTTCTTTCCAAAGGCTTTCTCTCTTTCTACAATCTTATGCACCAGTGTCAAAATTGAGAACTTACAAGTTAACACTAGCTTGAAGCGATTCAAGATAGTGTGAATATGTGGTGTACATGAACTTGATGAAGGCTATGAGAGCAAGGTCTATCTTCATACCATTATCATCAATGTTATGTATGATTTCTCTAATCTGAAATGCTACAACCATGGGATCATTATCCTTCAACTCTAGGTTGAAGAGCCCTAACAATGACTAAATTAGCTCTAGTTTTGAATGTTAGTCATACAAATCATTTAAATTTTTCAAATAATTATAAGAATTTTTGGTGCATGATGTATTCCAACTAACCTCTTCACTTATTGTAACAATAATTAGTTCATATTCTCTCTTGTCTCTACTCTTGCATATGGCAAGCTCTTTGTCTATTGTAGCTTGTTTAGGTGAGATAAGTGTACCACCATCCGCTTCTTCTACCATTTTTGCTTTACAAATTTCATCCCATAGGTCATTGAAGATGAGAGTATGCTTGATATTCCTCGACCATTTTGAATAGTGGTCTTTGCCAATGAGTACCACTTTGATAATGGAAACAAGTGAGTAAATCTTCAAAATAAATTAAATGGTTATTACAATCAATTCTAAAAACATAAAAAATAGTAACAACACCATACAATAATAATTACATCAAATCCCCTTCCCAAAATAATAAAACATTTCCCTCTTACAGAAATTCCTTAATGCAAAAAAAGGGGCTTCTGACTAATATGTTTGTTGCATAAAACCCCTAAAACTAAAAACAAATGGTGATTAACCAATGTAAAACTTCGCTCATATTTATGCACATAATTCAAAGACTCCAATACATGCTTGTACTATTATCATGTTATAACAGCAAAGGCAAAAAAATATTATTGTCATAGCTACCGCTATCAGATTACACAAATTTAACCATGGCGGTACAATTGTATTCGAAATAATTCACAATTATTAATGGTAGATGGGCATAGACTTTAACTTCTTTGTGTTGGCCTTTTCGAACGTTATTGTTTGTCATCCTTATTGACCTGACTATTCATCGACATTATAAGAAGATGTCTTTGACTCGGTCCTTCAATTTACAGTTAACAATGGTAGATGGACGTAGACTTTAACTTCTTTGTGTTGGCATTTTTGAACGTTATTGTTTGTCATCCTTATTGACCTGGCTATACATTGATATTATAAGAAGATGTTTTTTATGGCAAGATTTATTCATTGAGTTGCAAAGTATTTAATGTGGTTGTAGTAGGCTTGATGACCATTGGATCTTGAGCAGCTCAAGATCCAACGATCATCAAGCTTGCTGCAGCGACATTAAATGCTCTGCAGCTCAATAAATAGCTATTGTCGTCTTTGACTCGGTAATTCTCCAACTCTAATGATTCGTTCCACATTGGTATACACGCAACATTGAAAGAGTATTAAGGAAACAACAAGCAAACCACCTAGTCCTGAAACTTCATGTACTTCCAGGAGGTACCCATGCCGTCCATAGGTTGCAATATTCTTTTAAAAAAATGGAGGGTCAATGTAGTGGGGCATAGAGATTCTGAGTCAATATCAGAAGCCATAAACGATAAGAAAATGAAGTGTAGAGAAATGAGGCATGTACAGAAGAAGAAAAAAATGAGATGCAGACAAGGAGAAATGACGTGTGGACAGGAAGAAACTAAGAGAAAATAGATATGGGTTAAGGTTAGTTGCAACTAAGGTGTTATCAAGCGGACGGTCTTCCTAGAGTTTTCGTTGTATGTCGATGGCTTATGAGGAGTCGCCCCTATCACAAAGAGAATTTAATGCTATTTGCATATTTTTCCAACGTTACGTGACAACAAACACAGAGTAGAATTCAAGAAAATAATTCAATGATACTTGTCCTTTCCAACATTTAATCTTCTAGGTGTTTCTTTTCTTATATTTTGACAGCCAAAGTATTCAAACAAGCACAAAATAACTTCTGGAAAAACTCTGTTGTCGCTGCAATTTGGAAATTACTGGGTTAGATCTCTAATGTCACTATTGTCACTGCAATTTGGAAATTACTGGGCCAAGTTCGAGTTGCTTCATAATGCAGCGATTTTAAAATAAAAAACCTGAAAGAAGAAATCCATAACATCTGGAAGTCCCGAGGCTAGGCGTTTGTGCTTCAATATCATGTGATTCAATATCAACTCAATTTTGAAGTTTAGAATGTGTTGTGTTTCGTTAAAGAATCAAAAACTCATGAAAATTGTACCCATGGAGTCTATTTTCCTAATGGGTAGCATACTCCATAATTTTGCAGAGCTTAACACACCATGAATAATCTTTCTGAGGCGATTTGCGGTTTTCTCATCAATCAATCATTTTGCAGAGCTTAGCACACCATGAATAATATTTCTCTGAGGTGATTTGCAATTTTCTCATCAATCAATTAATGTTGTGTAGTTACATCAATTCACTCTGAATTCGTAGTGGCCTTATTTATGATTTTACAATGGGTTTATTATCCTTCATTCTCCATGAACATAGTAACTAATTACATCTATGTATTTTCAACAAATTTATAGGTTTGAAGTAGATATGTTAAAGAAATTCGCCATGAGTTTGCCTATGGAGCAATCCCGTCCAAGAAAGCGAATTACATAGGCGTGAGAGAAAGACCTTGGGGTCGATATGGTGCAGAGATCAGAGATCTGTCTCTTAGAAAGTGCAAGTGGTTGGGCACCTTTGACACTGCAGATGAGGCAGTGAGAGCGTATGAAAATACTGCCAGAAAGCTTAAAGGAGACAAATCCAAAACCAACTTCCCAGCTCCAAAGTCCCTTCACTTCAACACTTTCCAAATTAATCAGAGATGCACCACACCCGCAACTACCAGACTTTCCACTCCTCCATTTCACTCTCAGACTGAGACGGCTAATCATGGCAACAAGAATAAAAAGTTTTATGTCAATATATTTACACAATTGAAGCACGTTTACGTGAATCAGGGAGTTGGAGCACAGGGAGTGAACGATTAGTACACCATGACTCCGACGAGTAATACTATTTCTATTCCCATAAATCTTCTAGCTTACTTTATTCTTCTGCAACAACAGCCGTCAATGAGGATGCAGGCACTGTGGGGGCAGGTTGTGGGGCCTTGGACCATAAAGAAAACCACTAGCCATGAGTTAGTTGGAGCAGGTGTAGATGTAGAGAAAAATATGCTTCCCACAGCTTCGCAGACTAGTGTTTGTGATTCGTGTTGCCACAATTCTCTCCTCTCGTTCCTCCTACAAGGAAAAGAGCCATGTTGAGGTCATTCAATTTGAATCTTGAAGCACCATAAGAGAAAGAAGATGAGAAGATGATTGTTCACCCTATCTCACTATGTCTCTTTTGGACTTAATTTTCTCAAAAAATCTTGTGGGGCACCTACGGATGTCAAGAACACAAAGAATGATCAATATTAGGTTCATAAATCTATCCACTGTTAAGATGAGATTTACGTTCATTTATTTTTGTTCTTTTGCTATTTGTAACATTCCTTGAGTGTTTTAGATTTTAACAGGGACTTGCTTCTTGTCAATAGTGTTTATTCATTCATTTTTGTTCATTTTGTAAAAAACAATCTGCTACTACTTGTTAGTATGGTATTTATTTATTCATTTAAGTTAATCTATAAAAATTGGATCCATTCAACAATGCCTTGAGCCATATGACGGGCTTTCATGGTAGGAGAAAAATACAACTATGGTGGATAATAGAATCATGCATGATTCAAACGCACAAACATGGGATGTGTGTTGTTTAAGGGAGGTTAAACAGGAAAATATGGTTGGAGAGAGCATCGTACTTTCATTTTAAACATGCAATTTTTTCACAGAATAGTAGACTTTCAATTTTTCCATATAATGTCAACAATAGCCATGTAAACCCGAAATGTAACTTACGCTTTTGCTATACTTCCGACAGATTTCTTTCTGAAGTTGTTGGAGGGATACAAAGTTTGCAAACTCATTTTGGCAGGTTAAAAACCAATTAGACCCCACTCATTAGAGGTTGGATAACTCGGGAGGGGATCACGGTTATCAATAAATTTGTCTTTTATTAAGATCAATTCAAAGCTGTTAAAGAACATAACCCATTACTATTCATAGTCAATTATCAAGAAGAGAGAATACATAGTTTCGCAGGCCCAAATGACATGGTTGATGAAGATCATATAATTTTTAATTAGATGTGACTAGGATTTTAAGTTATAATTATGATATCATATACAAGACAATTTAAGAGATTGATAGGGTCGAAATCTTAGTCACGTTATGAAACTAAATCCAAACCGAATGTGTTAGGTATTTAACTTGGTATTTTGGTTGCACCTAGCATAATTTTATCTCGAAGGTGACTGGATCCTTAATGCATCGTTTATCTTGATTCATATCTCTATGTTATTAGCAATATTTCAAGCAAGATAAGTCTTCATTAATGTTCATTTCATTTTTTCTTCGATGTTTCATTTCCCCATTTTGGGGGTATGCTAGTTAATATTAACTTTGGGGTATTGAGACAAAGCATGGGATTGATTAGCATAATATTTAACAGAGTTGGCAAGCAAACAACAAAAAATCATGGAGTAATGACAAAAATGCCAAGGTTAGGTTACCAATGCTAGGTCTCGATAAATAAATCCAATGGTGAATGATTTGTATTGAACAAGAATATATTACTTATATAAGTGGAGAAGTAACCTTTGGGTTTCATATTCTACGAGATCTTTAGACTTCTCAATCATTTCAGTTGATTATTTGAAAACTAAAAACTTTTTACAATGGAACCATAATCTTTAAGAACTAGGTTTACAACATTTCAAAACCTTTTACCTAAAAGAGATAGTTGATGAGTGTCCACCTAGTACCCAACACCTTTTCACATTTTATTTTGCAAAGGTTTGTTCCATGTGCATGGAACATAGTTGTATG
The DNA here is from genome assembly GCA_001517045.1 of Pseudotsuga menziesii. NCBI lineage: Eukaryota > Viridiplantae > Streptophyta > Pinopsida > Pinales > Pinaceae > Pseudotsuga > Pseudotsuga menziesii. The sequence goes on along the minus strand of LPNX010389021.1, from coordinate 448,349 downwards.
CCTCGTGACACTCGTCTTTTTCACTATATTATAGCATTGTTTTATTCTTTTTAATGCATTTTTAATATGAAAAAAGACCAACAAAAAAAAGAGGGGGGGAGGAATTAACATTTTTAATTTTCATTTATGTGACAGCAAGTATGTGTCACCCTTCAACAAAGCATCAAGTTTCTAGTTTTCTCAACTAGTTAGGTTTTATTATTACCTTGGAAATTGAACCATGATCTTTGAGTTTTTACTCCTTCAATTAGTTAATCATTTGGTCATCATGGAGAATTTATCTACGCCTCTTTTGTTGTAGTTTATATAATTGTTACTTCTTGTGTCAAATTATAACCAAGTCTCCATTGTGTCATTTTTATATCCCAGGTTTGTCTATAGCTTTTGTTGGTCATTCCTCGTATTCCCTAGCTTTGCATGTTTTCCTTCCCTATTGCCAAGTTGTTCTTGGTCAAATCATATCCAATGTATACGCATGTTAGTTGATGGGGGATGCTCTAATGACCTCCTTCTAATGAACCTTATCCATTTAATTCAACTCATTTACTATGGTATCAAGTTTTATATCTATTTTCAAAACCTTGGGGCTTGCAACCATCAATGGAAGGTTCCCTCATTATTAATAGTGGGAATCCATTAGTGTCCACTACTTGATATAATCTAATAAGTGTTCAACATTAGTTCATTTATTCACACTTGTTGGATTATATTAGTGTACCTTGACATCGATTCAATTTTGGTGGGTTATCCCACATTTGTTAACAGTATTCATTAAGGATCGATCATCAAACAATTTCTCACATGTTTGATATCATATCATGCAATCACATGGTAGATTCATACATTTTGATGGGTTTGGATTGAAGGCCTTGGGCCTTTGGTAGTGTCTCTATTTTACTATTTCCTGAGTTGTGTAAGACCCCACCCAGTTACGACATTTGTACTTGATGGGAAGATATGTTTCTAGTTACTTTCTCATTAAACATTCTCCTACTATTTTGAAACATAGATCCACAATGTATAGGTTCATGGCTATCAACTATCTTTGACATGGATCCATCCTATATCGTTTTTGTGGCCATGATATTGCATTTTGCATGGATTCACTGTGCACTTGATTTTGCAACTATAATTTGTCACACCTGAGCATGGGTATGACCACCTCAAGATAAAGTTATATGGTCTTCTAGTCTTTGTGTGTAGGTAATTTTATGGTCTAAAGTTCGTTGGACTCCACCACATTCTACTTGGCATATTTCTTAATATTTTATGATGTATTTCGATGATTAGATCATCTTCTAACCTCATGCATTAGGGGGATTGTGTTAAAAAAAAATTCACCATAGGCCTTACAAGGGTGTTTTTAGATGTTATGAGACTTAAATTAGGTAACTGAGTAAAATTGTCATAATTATTCCATAAGGAAATAATTATTTTGTCATGAATTAATAATTATGAAATAAGAATCATTTCATAATTTAGAACAATGTTCATAGTGAGTTGGAAAGTGCTTGTAATTGAGCATGAACTTGTTCATGAATTTTAATTGCTTAGTTCACATACCATCAAGCCCGTCTATGACTTATATCCACCTATTTCAGATGCCATGAATCTCTTCAATATTCCTATAAGAACAAGACAAGTGAAGGGGATGGTGAGAGAATCATTTGTGTACCCTCACATTGGAGAAATCACAAGTGGTTGCTCCTTGGGTTCATGATCTCATCGACATCTCTACTCTATTGATTTTATGTGGGATTAGGGACCTAAAATTATATTGTGTTTCCCTTTCCTCCATGCATATGGGGTTGAATATTTTAAGATTATCTAACTGGTATAGGATGGGAGGGACCCAAACAACGGTTATTAAAGGTGTTGGTAGCAAGATCGAGTATGTGATTGTTGTTTCTATTTATCCTTTTTTTAAGTACGTGTAAAATGTGGATGCAACAATGATGACTATGAATAATCCAATATTTGTTAACAGTGACTCCCACCACATAAATATTAGAACACGTTTAAGATCTCTCTTCTTTCCCTCCCCAAGAAATTGTCTTCTTTTATTAGTATTTAAATTAGAGAAACAATTTTGCTTGATAAATATATTAGAAGTTAGATTTATATTCACATTTTCTCTTGTACTTGGAAAAGGTATTTTTTGTGATGTGTTTGCATGTCTATGAACTCAAATCTAGTCGGAGATAAGGTAGATCTGATTCAACAAGCCAAGGATCTCACTGGACATAATTTGAAATAAGGTATGTTACTTTCTCCTTTCTTGATTGCAAATCATGGATGTTTCGCTTCTAAGGGAAGAGAATTGATATTGTTTACATTCAATCTATGATAGTTCAAACACTATCTATTGGGATATTGTTATCTAAAACACATGGGAATTATGATAAATGCATGCAAATAGATTAAATGGAATATGTATGCATTTGTATACATATTTAAGGATAATATATGGTATAATGGTGATAACCATGTTTGGGCATATATGATGTCGTACATTAATTAACAACGGTAAGTGGTTATAAGTAATGAACATGGTATGATGAGTAAATGTGGTTGTTGACTTGTTGTATGTCCACTAATGATTGAAGATATTGATGATGCAACTACCTATGAAAAATCATTCTCATGAGAAAAAATAAGGGCAATGAAGATACATGTCAAGAGGTTGATGAATGGGTCATGTGTGTTTCCATGTCACATCAGTTGATCAGGCAACATTAGAGATATTAGTGGCAACCATACATGTATGAATTGGTCATGCCAATAAAGCATGTGACCTAAAAGGTTTTGGGAAATTATTCTTTCAATTATGCTTTGATATCTTAATGGATATTTTTGCAATGACATATAATTGCATGCATTTAAAGTGACACTTGGGTAGGATTATGGAAAAAGAATGAATATTTCGACAATTAAGTATTGCTGGAATCTTTTTAATGCATTTAAATGATAGTAAGTCATGATTAAGATGGTAAAGAGCTAATAATTTGAGTATATGGGTATTTACACTTATGTTATGAATTGGTATACCATGTGAAATTATATGTCATGTGAGATAGTATGTGTAAGAATATAGTGTGTTAGAATTTAAAAAGGATATAGAATTGCACAAGTATCCAATTGTCCCCCTACTTGTGATCAGTGTCATAGATTCTATCCCTTTTTCCAACATTGAAGAGCACTAAAGAAGTATATTCCTGGTGTTTTGTTTGAAAAAACGAGAAGGTGTTCGGATAGTTGAACAAGTAATGGGGAGGTGGTTGGATAATGTGGCAATCCATTGGTTAAGTGATCGAACTTGTCTTACTAAAACACATGAGTTTAACTTATAATATTTTTAACTCAATGTGAGGATGCATTGAGTGAATGTGTATAAATAAACTATGTAATCATACAGATGGTTATATGACATCTATGATTGTTAACACATATGCTTGATGCATTCAATGGATGCATGCTAGTATGAAAAATGCATCCTTATAATTTAATGTCATGAGAGGTTTCCTGAAAGGATTGTAGAGCAATGAAAGGAAAGACCTTCTAGTACTCTAGAGGGACTATTAAACAATGAAAGTAGCTCTCAGTGCAAGAAAAAAGTTGTGTAGTAGAGGTTTTAGTGGAGTTTTTTATTGTTACAAGATTGGGAAAAAATCTCAAAAAAAATTTACTACAACCTACACAAATAGTACCGTATGTTTTAGCGGAGGTATTTGTGAATGTGTATTATAACTCAAAAAAACTCAACAAGTGGAGGCTTTTGCTGAGGTTTTTTTGGGTGCGCTTTATTGAAACAAATGCATTGGTGCGAGCTAAAGCAAAACACACCAGTGAATTTAAAATAAAAATACAACATTGGTGCACACAAAAAATTGAAACCATTATATGCATAGGTGCACACCAAAATGATTACAATAATTGGTGCTTTATGACATTATATGCACCAGTGCGTTCTACCTTCACTAGCACCAATACGTAAGTAATTTAAAAATGCACTAATGTTGTATATTGAAAAATAGCAACAGTGCTTACTAAATTTTAAAATGCACTGGTGCGACTTAACTATTACTAAGCATCGGTGCGATAAGCGAAGATGAACACACTAGTAAAGTTGACTAAGATGTTAAATGTAGCTGTATTTTTTAATTTTAACATTGTTATTAATATATCGTAGCGCATTAGGGAATATCATCACAAAAATCATCAAGCCGTACAATGAGTATTATGCTGTACTAGGCTCATGTTGTTGTCTACACACCAGTGCTACATTGATTAAAGCGCAACAATGTAACAAGGTATTAAATACACCAGTGCAATTGGAAAGATCGAAAGCACAATGAATTATTTTTTGTTTGGTGAGTAGTGACTACTAACATCACATTGTAATATCTATATTTTATTTTGATTTTGGTTGATTCCATTATTCATCAGAAATTGACATATTTTTTCTAGTAGTATTCATTTGAATTTTAATTATTGTGTTTGGATATGATGTTATGATTAATTTGTTATATCATAAATTTTCGCACCTATTGTAATATTTAATCATCCATATATTTAATTAGGGATGTAACATTTCACAACGACATTGGAGAATGCAATAGAATGAAAAACTTTATATATTATATGTCAATAAAAGGACCTTGTCATACAAAATGCGACAACATAAACTCCGCAATAATATAAATGTCAACATGCATGTAATTGTTACAATTATTGGCAACGCATTGTCTTTAAACTAAGGCAATATGTCTAGTACATTATACAAAATGTATGTTTTTCACAGACAATTATTTCAAAATATACAACAGATTGCATTAACATCCAAATTATATGGATCATAATTCTTCATTGGAACTATTGTTAGTGCTCAAGCCACTTGCATGACTTGGGCTATTTGGCCGAATGTTTTGTTGATTGCCTCTATCGTTTTCTTTTTCTTCTTCTTTCATTAACAAACATAAAAATAAAGTGTAATTAGTGTATCTACGTTGGTGGAAATAATTAAAATTAAAATAGATAGTATACATGAATATAAATTGAAAAGCGACATACCATTGAAAGAAGTGGTGTACCATAGAAAAAATTGGGTCCTGAATCATACACATTCTTTCAAAACCATGTCTTGTTTCCCCTCCCAACAACTCTTCTATTGGCTCAACTCAATACTTTGTTTCCTACAAGTTTTATATGACATCAGAAATCATAGAATTAACATAAATGGTTTTTGTTGTTCTATCACTTATAAAATGAGAGAACTAAAACAACATAGATACTTACAAATTCCACAATTAGTTTTTTATATGCCAACATATACTCACAACCCATACTTAACCCAATGTCAATCAATTCTTCTTATGGCTCTTCTTTATATGCTAACACATTTTTTAGGACATCCAATGATGGCTTGTGCCTAATGTTGGAATTGAATTCTCCTTTGTTTATGATTGTCAATTCTAATGTAGATGCAACAAATCTTGGGTTGTTTATCCTTTCACATGTACCCATTCCTCTGAAATAATCAATATCACTTGTGAAATTTTTTGGTCCCATCTATTGTCGATCGAATTACTTGAATATTGTTAAAAAACAGCATAACATTTCCATGCATAATATGTCCATGAATGGTTGTGTTTATGGAAATTGACAAGAAGAACCTATTATATATCAATTGTCGTCCATGCACTCATGGGAACATTGTAGGGTTCATAAATAGTTATAGAAGCTCTTTATTTTCTACAAATTGTTCATTTGCAGAACACTTCAATGACCAAGAGTTCTTTATGAAGAGAAAAGCATCCAGATTTGTCAATGTGCATGCAATATGTAGTTTGTCTCTTGGTGATGAGTTGTTAATAAACTATTCTTTCATATACCACCAACTTCTCCTCAGAGACACTTGCATTGGGACTACCTTTAGACGTCCCATGAGGGCATAAGACAAAAGAACATTGATTAATTGTATATTTTAGTTTTCAACGAGATTGATGTTAATGTATTTCTCAATTTGAACTTGTGTTTTATAAATTGTTTGTAGTTGAACATTTACTATTTTTGTGATGATTGTTTGGTATAATGTTGGAACAAACCAATTACATTGTGCTTACTAATATCATCGATGTAATGTTCAATATTTTTGAAAACTTGATTCTAATGATGAGTGACCTGGATACCATATTCCATTTCACCCCACTATAATTTCAAAGCAAGACAAGGCTACAAAAAGAGCTCAACTCGGAGAGGAAGCATACCAAGTATGGTTGAATCAGCCACCTATTCAATTCCCACTACATTTAGACTCACCAATTAGGAATGCCTACAGTAATAGTAGTTCTTCACATGTTGGCAATAGCGGCAATGAGATAGAAGTTGGTATGGATGAGTTATTATGATATACGAGTTCCATGGATGCAATGTTGTTACATTCCAAGACAATGAGCTAGGGGATGACACTCATATCACTGATACCTTATTTTAAAGCCTTAAATTGGCTTCCACCGCCCCTCTCTTTGGACCTGGATGGTCAAGGTATACATTGCTGAAAACAACAATGTTACTATACAACTTGAAAGCAATGTAAGGCATGTCAAATGCATGTTTATCGGCACTTTTGAGGTAACTGACCATCAACTCCCTTATATTTTGAGGAATATTTTCACACAATCAACATTGAAAATGGTCGATTTTATTAACGTTAAATGACATTGTACACTTATATTTCCCACTAAGTTATTCAAAGATAAGTTACTTTCGAGTGATAATATCTTTCCCAACAGCTACAAAGAGGTAAAGCAAATGTTGAAAATTTGGGTCTTGAGTACATACCATATCATGTATGTTCCAATGATTGTATTCAATATAGAGGCAAATATGTATACAAAGAGATATGTCCAAAATATGAGCAAGACAAGTACAAAAAATTGAGGAACAAGGCTAAAGTAGATGGTCCTCCTCATAAGATATTGAGGAACATGCTCATAATCTCTAGGATTCAAAGGCCCTTTTGTTTAATAGAATTAGCAATTATGTAGGGATGGCATTCCTCATACCGAAGTGAGGAAGGATTTATGTGAATCCTAATAATTTCAATAGGCATGAAGCAAATAATTGGTAAATCACTAATGACCCGACATACATTCAAAAGTCAAGGTTAGAAGATGAAGCGCGACGGCTCCTCCGCGGCTAGGGCCAAACCCTAGCCGCTTTGCGTCCTCCTGGATGCGTCCCTGCGGCTCCTTCCCTCTGCAAGCACCTGCTGATACTGCCTCCATCACGTCCAGCAGTGCTGCGCTTAGGAGCTGCAATTTTTTGCTACGTTTTCTGCATTTCTCTTCCGCGTTTTTATTTTTTGCTGCGATTTTGCCATGCATTCCTCCGGTGGTCGGGCCATGGATCCGGTGGAGGCTTTCAAAGTTCTTGTTAGATCTGCAGGCCCTAGGGCAAAGGCCTCACCTTCTGCCAAGTTTGTTAAAAAGATGGATGAGATCCCTTCTGTGGAGCTCTCCCCTTCTGATCCGTGCCGCATGGCCCTTATGCTCTCAGAAAAAGCCCTCATTGGCAAGTTCACTGGTCTGTGGCCCAACCCCAAAGCAGTGGATCAATGGATAGCAGAACGTTGGAGCTCCCTGGCACCCTCCCATATCTCTCTATGTGCTGCAGGAAGAGGGTATTTTGTGTTTATCTTTGAGAACAAAGAAGAGCGGGATATAATCTTTAGATATGGACCATACTTTATGGGATCGAGGGGGCTGTTCTTAGCTCCTTGGTCTCTGGATTTCAATCCTGAAGCAGAGATCACGGCTGCCCCGGTTTGGGTCCGGCTCCCCCATCTTCCTCTTCATCTTTGGGGGAAAAGCTCCCTTGCTGATATAGGAAACAAGCTCGGCCGTTTCCTGGATAGTGCGGAACCTAAAGGGGATCAGTACACCTGTGCGCGCATCTGTGTTGAGGTCAATCTCAAGAAAGGGCTCCCTGAAGCCCTTAATCTCACCCTGGGCGAATGGAGTCACATCCAAGAGCTGGACTATGAGCATATTCCCTTCAAGTGCCTCCGGTGCCATGTTTACGGTCATTTCGCGAAAAGCTGCCCCAAAGCCCCGGTGACGGTGGCTCCTCCCCCGGCTAATGGGGCAGACTTCCAGCCAGTTGCCAATAGGCGAAGGGCTCCCCGAAAAAAGGACTCCAAATCAGAACTTCCCTCTGCAGAAGAATCTACCCCAGCTAATAAAAACAGATTTGAAGCCCTTCAAGAACTTGATGACCAGGAACCAGAAGCAGCAGTAGCGGCAGAATAGACGTTGGAGCTAGGCTCAGGCCAGGAAAAGGAAGCACCAGCAGCAGAAGGGGTTTCAGAAGTGCGTATCCCCCCTCGTACCGCGGAAGACCCCACGCCGGAATCCCTTGGATCGAAGAAAGATCCCATCGATTTGGGCGGTGAGACCTCAGCCCAGGTAGGGCTGGATTCCTTGGTCCCATCCTCAGAGGAAACCTCCGACTCTGAAGACTTTTCTGCTCCTTCTCCTCCCCTCACCAGAGGACGCAAGACGAACAAAGAACGCAGAGAAAAGGAAGCAGCCTCAAACATCATTGCGGGCTCTCATAAGAAACTGGATCCTTTCATTAAAGGACACTCCTCTCTGCCGGTTTAATGCTATGCTTCTGTATTTTTCTCTGCTCACAATTTGTGAGAGTCTACTCTTGTAAGCAGTACTTTTCTCGAAATAGTTACAGGAACATTTGGGATTCTTTTCTCAAAGATCTTTTAAGAAGGCTGACTGTCTTATTTGAGGCAATCAGCCTTATTTTTCAGAATTTCTCCTTGTAAGCTTGGCTGGGCTACAGCCTTTTTAAAATTTATAAAAAAATTTCTGTTTCTGTAAAAAAAAAAATAGCCATGAAGCAAATAGAGGATACATGGACCAATAAATTCAACGATGAAGTACAGAGCCTTTAATTGAGCATAACCATGGATGGCGTCAACCCATATTCCCTCCAAAATACCAGCTATTATGTTTGGCCTATAGTAGTGATCAGTAACAATATCTCCCCATGAGTTTCCATGAAGAATGAACATTGATGTTGGCTCTTGTAGTCCCTAGTAGAAAACAAGTGAAGAATATGGATGTTTACCTACAACCATTAATCAATTAATTGAAGGAATTATGGGAAGGGGTACATGTATATGATGTATTGATACCCATCCCAATAGAGAGGAGTTTTACATTGTATGGAATATGTGCGTACACAACACATGATTATATGGGGTTAGGATTTTAGTCCGGTAAATATGTTGTTTGATTTGTTTATATTCAAAGCAACATTTTTTGGCATATTTAATTCAATGCGACTATATTGATCTTCAACACTAACACGCTTTGTATGCCATAATATTGTATTCCTTGTAACAAAAGGTTATCATGGTTGTAAATGTTGTGGACCTTGTATGAAGGCTAGGTGGTCCAAAGACCTACAAAATCTAGTGTATGACTGCTTGAGGGTATTCCTCCCAGAAAACCACCCTTATAGAAGAGAAACATCTAATGTCAATGGTAAACCAGAAAGAACCCAAAGACTTAAAATAATGACACCTACTGACTGAGTTAGGGCATATGACAAAGAGAAGGAGAAGGAAATTGCAGAGATGTTCAATTCAAATGGGGAACCTATGTTCTATGATCCTGAATTCTTCAACACCTATGTTGAGAAAATGTCCATGAGATTAAAAGGAAATCGGTATTTTATAAGATCCCATATTGGGAGCATCCTCAAATTGTCACTTAGAGATCCCATGCATATATTTAAAAATGTTTCATCTTCTTTGTGGTGGCACGTATCATTGAAAAAAAGTGGCACATTGGCTATCAAGATAGATCTTATTTCTTCAAATACTAAAATAAAGCATTGTCCGAGACAATAAAATAGAGGAGAGGCTCTCCCCTCTTGGTCATTTAAAGAGGGCAATGTCTCATGGGTTTTGAAGAAACATGATATTCCTTTGGAAAAGGAAGTTATGTTGGGTGTGAGGGAACCTTCTTTGTATGGGTCTACTCTACAATGTTACTTCACTATATACAAAATTTTGTTGGGTTTTAAATCACATTACCATCTCAACCTTTTAAGGATAAGTATGAAACATATAATGTAAAAAAATGTTTTGTTCTTTATTTAAATATTTTATTACACAAGTTAGAATGCAATTAAATTTTTGTGTTCACTTTGTAGTGTCATTATCCATTTTCCATGTGTGGATGTGTTAGCCACGACTTCCCCGATGACCTATGGTGTGTCATGTCTAAATTATTTGTATTTTTAATGTGGATCACATCAAAGGGTATTCGCATCGCTAGAATTCCATGATGGCATTAAGAGATAGAAACATTGTTTGTATGTTTGAGAAGGAACTGCCAACGAGTTTCATGGGCTTGCAGGTTCATATTCTAATTCACCTGATCAAAAAGGTTTAATTAGTCAGGGTGGTATCATGTCGTGATATGTTCTTCTTGGATAAGTACATGAAAAAATTGAAGGGATTTGTATGACAAAGGGAAAAACCCAAGGGGTCTATGGAAGATGGGTGCATAGTATATAATTCATTATATTATGCCAATGAGTACATCAAGCAAATCAACCACACACTAGGTTCAATGATTTGAGATGATTAATGCGATGAGGACAAAAGGGACGGGGAGCTACTCCTAACTAATGGAAAAAGGAGCATGATAAAGAATAAGCCAGATATCTTTCATCACTTATATTCACAGTGAACTTCATAATCTATATTTGATCTAATATGTACTATATGTCAATTTGATTTCATGAAAACAATAATGAATTCAAAATTTATGGAATCAATAAAGTAAAACTTAACAACACAGAGGAAACACAACAGTGGGTCGCATTGTATTAAGAGAAGACGAGGAAATGGGATATTGATAGGAAATAATTCAAACAGTTGAACGATAGAATAATGCCTTATCTAAATATTTTAAAAGAAAATATGCTAAGGATCTATCCTAACAAATGGGTTGTTAACCAAGTGAGAGAGAAATATGTTGCATTTGGTCGTTACCAGCATGCTGAAGTGGTTGCACTAAACATAGGAATTGAGCAACAACTCGGCAATAATCTCTTTCTTTTATACTTTTTCTAACTTTACAATGCACCTTTGAATTATATCATCTATTATTTATATATTAATGTAATATCCAAAACTGATAATTTGTGTTGTTGTCTTGCTTGGTTGAGGTATTAGTTATTGTTTTAGAGTCTACTGTTGTTTACAACTTATAAAATTGCTTTTCATGTAATTGCATGGGAGTGCACAAACTCCATGAATAGTAAAATTCAGATCTAAACTAAAATAAACTTCAAATAAAATGCATAGACATACCAATAATCATAGCTTGAATAGTTGAATAAGTTGGAAGAGGCATGCATACCATGCCCCAGATATAAGGTAGAAAACGTGTTGCTTCTTCAACCAATTAGGCAATGCAAATAAGACACCCTCATCTGCCTTCAATTCAATTGTAATTGCTCTATGGATGTAAGAGAGATCTCCAAAATTACTGAACAATGTAATATTGGCCTTCTGAAGAGATTTGATGAAACATGTAGACCATATACTATCTCCTAGATCATATACAAATTAATTCTTTGGCATCCAAGTCGCCCATGCAATAACACATCTCCCTTTGTATGATGAATCTCTCTGTCTTTCTTCAAAAGGAAGAAATTGTACTCAATGCGCTATAAAAGGAATAGGATCGGATCTCCGAGGATTTTGGTTGGAGACACGATCTTCACAATATTTGGTTGCTTCGCCTAGAGATGGAAACAATAGAAACCCTTGCGCCCCCATTAGTGCAATCTCCATTGCGTCTTGGATATAATACATATTTAAGGAATACTTGAAGAATATTTGAAGTGTTGATGATAGATTAGAGTGACCTATCTCCTGAAGTGATTCGGGAAAATAGATTTAGTTTTCAAAATACACTCGGTAATTAAGGATTGCGCCCTCAACCCCAACTTGGCTCTCATAGCTCTCAAACCTGTTTTTCAAAAGTGAATAATATGAATGGATACCTTTATGGTTTTATTTGTCTTCTTTTATAGAGTTTAGGTTGCATTACTTGCTTTTGCATGCATGCAATTTAATTGTTGCATGTTGCATGCAAAGTAAAATAAGGCTTGTATGTCCTGCATGCTAGTTGTCAACTGCTTTGGTAGCCTCTTCTTATCTACTGATGACTTTATAAAATTGTATTAATGTACTCTTCAACTCCATGTATTATTAGTCCTCAATCAATTACCTTTTTGATTGGTACTTGCTTGAACCTTTGGGAATTAAATAGGTCAACAAGTGTTTCTTAGTGTTTCATTAGAAGAGGACATTGCAGTCCTTCCTGCTCAACGTTGTTTGTCCTCAAGCAACTATAAACCAGGATGCTACAATACTTGTTCTCCTTCCCCTGTGGCATCTTCAATGGGGAATTCCTTCCATTGTACCAAGTATTCATGAATTACCATGTTCCTTAATTTTCTTTCTCATACCTATAGAATTTTCTATCGAACCAGTAATAAGAGCCCCTCGTCATCGAGTGGAGCTATCTCAATAGATGGAGTGATCTATTGTCCATTGTCTTCTTAAGGCTCAACACATGGAACACATTATGGATTTTTCTCTTCTTAGATATCTCAATCTCATCAGCCACCTCCCATGCCTTTCAAATTATCTTGCAAGGGCCATAGAAGCAAGGCTTCAATTTCTCAACTCCATTTTTCTTTAGTGATGTTTGTCTATAATGCTATAGTCACAAGTATACCAGGTCCCCCACCTCGAAACTACACTCGATCTCATGTTTATACGTATACAAATTTTGTTCGTTCTGTGTTGTCTCTAATTTTTCTTTAAGTATCTTGAGAATGTCCTGGCTCTCCTAGATCCAATCCTTTGCTTTAGGTGCTTTACTATCCCCGAATACTGAGTTTGCAAAAGTCAATGCCTCATAGCCATATAATGATTTGAAAGGATTCATCCCAATCGATATGTGATGTGTAGTATTGTAGAAATATTCTCCAATATGTAGCCATTTTATCCATGTCTTCTACCTCCATGCTACATAGTTCCTTAAATACCCCTCAATCCATTTGTTTACTATCTATGTCTATATGTCACTCTAATAATGGTAACTTGTGATGGTAGCTAATTATGTCCTTACCAACCTAAAAAGATCCTGCCAAAAGGCACTTGTGAACCTGATATCTCTATCATTGACAATGGTATTAGACAACCCATGTAGTCTGAATACCTCTCCAAATAACAACTCTGCTACCTATGTTTGTAATAGTGAAAAGGAATGACAAAGAAATGGGTGAACTTATTCAATCTGTCCACCACTATGTATAGGCAATCTCTCCCTTGCACCTTAGGTAATCCCGTAATAAATTTCATCGAGATGCATTCCCACTTTTTCTCGGGTATAGGTAATGGTTGAAGTAACCATGCCAAATGAGTGTGTTATACCTTATTTTGTTGGAAAGTACTACATTCCTTAACATGTTCTATTACATCCTCCTTGAGGCCCTTCCATGAGAACCTCTCTCTGACCTGTCTGTATATCTTTAGGAATCCTTGATTCCCTGACATTAATGAATCATGTGAAACTGCAAGATATTTTTCTTTAATGCATATTCCAGAACCAAATAAATTATATTCTTATAGTAAATGATATCATCAATCAACCTGCATTTGTCATCTTGTATCTTTCCATCCATCAACTCACAAGAAAATTATTCTTACAGTATTTAACCAAAAGATGGAACTTCCAATATGTGGACATGCTTATGAGATATCGGGTGGTCAGATATCTACAAAGGGCATCATCTACTATGTTGTTTTTCCTTTTCACATACTCGATCTCAAAATCGTAGGCTTGGACCTTGCTAACCCACTTTTGTTGTATTTCATTCAACTCTTTTTGTTCCAAAAAGTACCTGAGGTTGTTAAGGCATGTGGAATTGGCAACATCTATTTATCATATATGGAGTGATGGTTAAGATTTAATCTTTATGCTTTCAAAGGCAATCAGATGGCGGTTTTGCATCAACATTGCTCTTATGCCCTCCCTTGATGCATCACATTTTAGTACAAATGCCTAAGTCAAGTCAAGTAAACCTAGAATGGGACATGAACTCGTAGTCTTCTTCATTTTCTCAAGGTTTTGTTGTGCCTCCTCTATCCAATTGAATGCCCCCTTCTTTGTAAGATCTGTGAGGGGTGCTATCAACTATGAAAAGTGAAAAGCCCCAAGAATCCTATCAATTCTATTACATTTTTTGGTGTAGGCCAATCCATAATTGCTCTAATATTTTCCATCTAAACTTGTGCTCCATTGACACTTATCACATGCCCTAAATATAGCATTTCTTTCATACCAAACTCACACTTGGACATTTTTTAATATAAATATTGTTCTTCTAGAATCCCCAGCACTTCCTTTAAGTGTCTCAAATGCTCTTCTGATGTTTTACTTTATATTACTATGTCATCAAATAATACAATGCGAAACTTACGCAAATGAACCTTGAAGGTTTGATTCATGCAAGAATGGAAGGTGGTTTGCGCATTTGTAAGCCCAAAAGGCATAGCCAGGAATTCATAATGTTCAAAGCGACAACATAAGGTTGTCTTTGCAACATCTTTTTCTCTCACCCATATCTAATGGTACATTGAGTGGAGGTCAATTTTTGAGAAGTTCTTTGCCCCCTGCAAACTCATCCATTAACTTGTTAATTTGGGAATGGGGTATTTATTCTTGGTAGTTTTCTTATTAAGGGATCTGTAATCAATGCACATTCGTAATGTCCCATCCTTCTTCTTGACTATTACCATAGAGGATGTGAATGGACTCAAACTTGGTCACATGTATCCCAACTCAAGTAACTCTTTAATTGTCTTTTCTAATTCATATTTATACCTTTTACGATGCATGTAGGGTGCAGTGATAACCACTTGGGTCCCCTCCTCTAACTCAATAATGTGCTTGAACCCATGTTCGGGAGGCCTACCTACTGGAATATCTTTGAATACCTTCTCATGATTTTGTAGCAATTTCTGAATGTCTATGGGATGTTGTGTTGTGTTGTCTAGAGGTTTCTGGAATGTGATTAGGCACTTTACTGCCCATTCTATGTCTCTAAGTACTACCTCCATCCTCTATGATGATACTGACTTGGGGGGTAAGGTGTTCATGCACTTCAAGACTACTCCCTTACCATCATATCACTGGAAGTCCATCTCCATAGTCTGATAATCTATAAAATACTTCCCTATTAAATAGATCATGTTGGTACAGGAGTTTGTATTATACTACAAATGTACAAAGCCTAGAAATCCCAATAAGGAATGGATCAAAGATTTAGGTTTAGTAGTTTTGAGTTTACTGGTAAATCATAGCAGGGCAGAGGACAAAGTATAAATATAAATGATTAAATCTAAAACTACAGACCCATAAGAATATGATAGAAACTAAACAAGGACGTCATGAAAAATATATGACTACAAACAGTAGCTATGTATGAACCAGTTTGAGAATAAGGCATATAATCACAAACGGTTGATTATATAAACAAATGATAAATACTTTTTGAACAGAAAACATTATGTAAAAAGGAACACAAATATCTGTATCTATAATAAGAAACTAGGGATAGAAACACTATCTTTCATAAAAGTTATTACAAAATATCAAAGACATTGAACCGAGTATTTGCATTGATAAGAAGTCAAAAATTGGCTCATATAGTATTTTTTTATCCTTCATATAACTTTCAAAATATACTTATAGTATTTAACAAAGTTCCAGACTCAAAAAAGTATCCAAAATAGTGCTATTTTGAATCCACTACTATCTCACACACACTTTTTCCTACCTTAAACTCATATATTTATACAAAATACTACCTCCTTTCGAGATTGTATATGGATCCACACATGTAGGATCAAAATAGTTTAAAATTGTTTTTTGGATCCAAACATATAGGATTGAGAAGACTTAAAAATAGAAATAGTTTAATTACATCAACAACAAAGGTTTAACTTCAAAATGTATAATGCCACTCAAACAAAACAAACTGTAAATCAAATTCATTTTGAACTTGTCCATATAGTTGTCTATGAATCATCAAGTTTTTCTAACCTGTCAAAGTTTCCAAGCAGCTTCTGCAAGTATGTTCAAACAATCTAGCGCTTGAGATCTCTTTCGAAGTCTAGCTAACTCCTCTTCCATAGCTGGAAATCTATCCTGTAATTTCTGATTTTGTTTGAGTAATTCTGCATTTGCCTCCTAAGACATTTTCCTCCTTTTCACAGCTTCCTCAGTAAACTTAACCAACTCAGCATAATTAGCATTTATGTCCTCAAGGTCCTGCCTAATCATACGATTTGCATTCACCAATTGGTCATTAAGATGGTTCAAATGTGAATTCTCAGCTTTGTAGTGATGCAAAGCTTTTAAGAGATTTGAAACCTTTGTTTCTTCTTCCCTCTACATATTTTCATCTGAACCATCTACCTCTTTGTTTACGGGCTTCTTTGTTGAGATTCTAGGTAATGGAATCATGTTTTCCATATCTATATTTTTACAATCTAAATATTGAACATGTTCCATATTTTCTTCAACGCATGGTTGTTTTTTATTTATTTCTTCACTTACTGCAGACATGACCCTTTTTCCTTTATCTATGAACTTCTTGACTGAAATATCTGCAATAGATTTAATATTCTCTTCAATGCTTTCTAAGGATTTCGAAATCAACCCTTCAATATTTTTAGATTGGGTTTATTCTTCACTAGAGGATTCTTCGATTTCGATCTTTTTTCTCGCTCAAGCTTTGGATTTAGCATCTTCTTCGTATTCAGATGGAGCTTGTTCATGGGTCTGGTCTTAGGCCTCCATTTAGTTGTTTCAAAACTTTTAGCACGAGCATAAGTCTTTTTGATGACTGGTGTTTATGGTTGTTGTAAGCTTGTTGTTCCCATGCTTTCCTTTATTGATACTTCCTTTGCAAAATTAGGAGAACTAGGGGTTATCTCCATTTCTTCTAGAGCTGAATCTATTTTCACATGTGTATCTGAAATCCCTTCAAACCCTTCATTTGCATTTTCATACTCTTGTTCTGCTTTTGTCACATTTTTTCTCTTATTACCACTCCTTAGCTTCATTAACATTTGTTTCCTTTCTTGAGACTTAACCTTAGTCGACTTATGAGTTTTAAAACCAGACCAAAATAAAAAATGAGACCAAGCCCATACCTTTTTCTCCAATTCTTTATCAATTAGCAGCTTGATCAAACCATGATGGAACACACTATGAGTAGTGTGTTCTGGATGAATTTTAACCCTCACTGACATTTTAGATAAGCTTTTTAGCAAATAGAAATGTAAATTCAACTTTCAAATTCATGTAACATGAAGAAGAAACCGCATATGATATCTGAAGATGGTTGCGAAGCGACCCTCACAGGTAATGCACCTTTGAATGGTGCTCAGTACTTCCCGTCACTCTTCTTTCAAAATATCTCTGTGAATGCCTCTACCCCAATCTAGGGTTTCATGACCAAATAGGAGGAATAACCCTAAATCAACCTCGAAGGGTAACTTCTTAAACCATTTATTTCCTTCTATGGATAATTCGGTGGCCTCTGCAATCGACTGTTCTGGAATTTCGAAGATGATGCTGCTAAAATCAACCCTTGTACCTGTAAACCTTCAAGCAAATTATGTAGAGACTTGAACACTGAATTATGTAATCTTCTCAAAAAAGACAAACCAACTTTAGGTTTTAAGCAGTTGTGCACATCTTGGATGTTCTACAGCCCACTGTGTATCAAGTGGTTCAAACCTGTGAGGTCTACCACTTGTTTTCTTCATGGTTAGGGTAGTAATTGAAATTACAGACTTCGAACACCTGCTAGAACAAAATCCCACTAATAATACCAAATATCGTGATGCAATGAATGCAAAAAAACTCGGTACAACCATGAAAAATCACCATAATGACATGTAACCACCTGTCAACTTCTATCATGATGACAACATGTACCTTGTATAGAGCTTAAGCCACGTATTACCCCTACTTTTCATTTCACAAGGTTTAATCCTGATTTATAAAAATATGTGGAAAACCTAATAACATTCTGGCAACGCTTAAATTTTCAAAGATTAATATTAGTTGCTAGAACATTAAACCTTGGAAAAATTGAAAAGCATCAAAGAATTATGTAATATTTATTGAAAGTTTATAAATATGGATTCAAAATAAAAGTATGAGCCAGTTGTTTAACCTCTAATCTAACAAAATATAACAGATCAAAGTATATAAAATAAGGTTATAAAAACAAAAATTAAAGGTTCCTAGGGATATACAAAAAGACTAAGGTTTACAACTCCATTACCAACACCTGGCTCCATTTGGGGATGAAGTTTTCTCTCCAAAAATTTAAGAACTTTCAGACCATATGCCTTTAACTGAAATCGAAAATTATTGTACTCAGATCAAACTGCATTCTTTATACATCCATTGGGCAGGATTCTTTATTCAAACCATAAAATTGCACCGATATATACAATGAGGTGAATTTTTCCTTATCTTTAACCCGTGTAAAACTGTTTCAGAAACTACCCATTAACAGGGCCTGAAATTTCCTCACCTTCCAAGTTTTGTAGTGCAAATGTATTGTTTCCTAGAATTTTAGAAATCTTTAAAGGTCCAAACCATAAGTTATCAAGCTTTCCATGTTTTCCCTTTTCATCTCTACATGCATCCCATCTAAGCACCATATCATTCACTAGAAAAGTGTATTCTTTAGCCCTTTTATCAAATCTTTATTTAACTTTCCTTTTATAAATCTTAACCTTTTCTATCAAATATTCTCTTTCTTGTTGCAATTGAACAATCTGAAACATCCTTCTGTTTACTTCATTAGGTTCTTCTTTTATGTCCTGCAGCAATTTTATGACTGGAAAACTTAACTGAACAGGAAATATTGCATCTACACCATAAACTAACTGGAAAGCAAACGTGCCAATGGATTTTTTGGTCATGACTCGATCATCCCAAAGAGCATATTTTAGCATTTTATCCCAAGCCTTCTTTTCATGAGATAGCATCTTTTTAATACTACCGATAATATTTGTATTCGTGGATTCTGCTAAATCGTTACCATGAGGATAATAGGGTGTAGAGTTCTTACGTATGATGCCATTCCTTTCACAAAAACTAATCATGGATTTAGATTTGAACGTTGGAGCATTGTCAGTCACCAATTCCCTTGGGAATCCAAATCTAGTCAAGATATTTTCCTGTAAAAAAATTATAATGACTTCATATGTCGCTCTTCCGGTAGGAATTGCTTCCACCCATTTAGTAAAGAAGTCAGTAGCTATTAAGATCCATTTATGTTGACCACTTCAAACATGATGATTCTCACCTATAAAATCTAAACCCCATTTTTTAAAAGGAAATTACTAGAAATGGGTTTTAAAGGTAGAGATTGTAATTTATGCTTCCCTGCAAACTTTTGGCATTCAATGCAGGATTTCACTTGCAAATAGACATCACTAAAAAGGGTGGGACAATAGTATCCTACTCTTAAAAAAAATTATGTCGTTGATTTCCAATACATGTGACCTCCACATGCACCCCATGCAATTCTGCAGTGACTGCATCTACCTCTGGCCTATGGAAACATTTCAATAACATTCCTCCAGGGTCTTTCCAATACAAGACTTTGTCAATCAAAACATATTTCATTGCTCTGATCTTTAATAATATGTATTAACTTTTGGTTACATCAGGAGGACATTGTAAGTATAACAGAAAATAAACTATGTTACCATACCATAAGGAATCAACACATTTATCATAAATATGTTCATTATTTTGTCATGTTGGTAACCCTTCATGTACTGATTGATATTCTACCAAATGAATTCCTAAAGCTTGACAATTGGAATATGCAAGGATTTTAGCTAAACCCCGCCCTTTAATCAACTTAATAGGCCTAATTTCAACATCATACTCCATAATTTTTGCTATCCATCGCCCCCTCTTCCCTTCACTATCAGGTTGTGTAAGAATATCCTTAATCGCTGCATTAGGTACATAGGCAAAAAAAATTGAATGCAACAAATAGATTCTTAAGAACTTAAGAGCTTTAACTAAAGCATATGCTTGTTTTCCTAACGTACTGTACTTAAGCTATGAATCTCTTAAAGTTTTAATGAAAAAAGTGATAGGTTGTTCAAGTCCTTATGAATTTTTCTGTAAAAGTACATTTGTTATACTATTTTCAGAACAAAGGAAAAAATGAAAAATCCATTTGAAAAATCTGGACTTACCAATTCTGGAGCTTCAGTAAGAGCATGTTTTATCTTTTCAAATGATGACTTAGCTTCAACTCTCCATTTAACCTCTTGATCCTTTTTCAACATAGTTGTAATTTCCTTAATAGTTTATGCAAAATTTGGAAAAAACCATCTTAAAAAAATTATCTTACCAATAAAAGATTGAATATCCTTTTTTATTTCTGGGAATACTAATTTTTAAAATAGTTGCAACACGTTCAGGATCTATCTGAATTCCATCAGCTGAAACTATGTGCCCTAGCAACTTTCCTTCCTCAATAGCAAAATGAGATTTTCTAGGGTTTAATGATAATCCAAATTTTATGAATTTAGTGAATGTTTGTTTAAGATGTTTAAGATGATCTTCATCCGATTCAAAAAATACTGTTATATCATCCAGACATATAACTAAAAATTTCTCCTTTTCTCCAACAAAGGCTATATCCATAGTCCTCTGAAAATTTACCCCAACATTCATAAGACCAAAAGGCATCTTATCATACATGAATGTTCCCTAAGGAGTAGTTGAAAAAAAAATTATCTATCATCTAGATGCACTACAATCTAATTGTACCCTAAAAAGCAATCAATCATTGACATTCTTTGAGCACCAACCACTTTTTGTAAGATCTAATCAATCTTTGGCAATGGATAATTATTTTTTAAAGAAGATCTATTTAGATTTCTAAAATTGACACAAAGCCTTATTTCACCATTTTTCTATACAAGGACCAAATTTTCCACCTAGGTAGAATATCTTAGAGGGATAATGATTTTTTCATCTAACAGTTTTTTGACCTCTTTTTCAATCACTGGTATCAAAGTAGGATTTATCCTTCTAATTTTTTGCCTAAAAGGTTTTGTATTAGGTTTCAAAGGAATCTTGTGTTGAATTACATTAGTGTCATATATATTCAGATCTTCATATGACCATGCAAAAATATCTATAAACTCTCTTTAAATTTTAATGTATTTTTTCCTTTTGTTATCTGAGAGAGTTTTAGAAATTTTTACCGTTTTAGGCTCAACTTATGTGCCGATATTACAACTGATAAAATTTTCTTCGAAAGACTGCATAGCGGGATTTGATAATATATCATCTTTCAAAAACAACCTTTCAAGAGGAACTAGACCCTTATGAATGAAATTCCCTTTCAATTCAATAATGTCATGATTAAGAATTGAATTTTCTGAAAATGAAAGAATCTAATCTATTTTAATAACTTCATCATCATCAATAGCAGAAGTTGAGAATTCACCTGTTAATTCAAGAAATTTCTTGATCTCTAGATCATCATCTACACCTTCCATTGTTTGATATTGTTTGGACCAGAAGGACTTCAATGGGATATTTGGAGTAACCAGTTGTTTGGTTATGTTCTCTTGGGATAAAATAAATATTGAATGCTAGGAAAAAATTATCAATGAGATCCCAGACTTCATTCCGATAAACTTTTAACATTTGTTGTTTAACCTTATAAACATTCTTTACCTGCTGTATAATCAGTTCGGAGTCACCAAATACAGACAATTGCTGAATGTTTAAATCTTTTGCAGCTCTTAACCCAAGTATTAAAGCTTCATATTCAACAGTATTATTGGTTGTTTGAAATTCCAATTTGTACATCAAAGAAATGATTCCTCCTCCTGGTGAAATAAGCACAACACCTGCTCATGCTCCCTCTTTACATGATGATCCATCAAAATACACTTGCCATATTTCATCTTGCATTTCTCTTTTAGTTTGAACAACGGGATCTTTTTAAACTTGTAGAATACCTTCACAGTCATCATTTAATTGCAACATACAAGAATCAAAATCATCATGTACTAAATAGATTGGATTATTATTTGGATGTTTACTATCACTTACCAGATATACCAGTTGCACTTCTTTGTAAAGTCTTATGTGTTCACCTCCAAACACCAGTATCGTAGCATAAGAGAGATCCATTTGAAGGGTTCCTCCTACCCTTTTTTCCCACAATCTAGATAGCAGCATTTCAAACTTAGGAGAAATGTCTGGTATGACCACATCCATGAGTACACTCTTCGTTGGCAGTTGTGTGAGGCTTACCACAATATCTTTAATCACTCCAATGCATTTTACTGCCCTAGAATCAAAAGCATATATATCATGATATGGCTTAGTGACAGTAACCCCTAAGGCTTCCATGACTACCTTAAGCATGAGGTTATGTGAAGCTCCTGAATCAAGGAGCCAATTGTGCAACAACTGCTCATGAACTATAAGAGTGATGTAAAATGGGGGAGGATACTCAGAATTATCATCTAGCTGATCAAAAGTTTTGGATCCAACAATAATAGTAGGACTCTCATCTTGCAGATTGATTTCATATGAAGGAATAGAACTTACTGAAGACTTTAGAACTTTAAGAGTTGATTCCCTATATGATTTATTTTTAATCAGCTCAGTTAATGGAACAAGAATCTTAATCTTATTGAGTTCATGTTCTAGAACAAAACCAACAACATTCTTATTAATCTCTTCTGTGACTGCAACTTTATCGTTGCCTTCCTGTATTACCTATTTATGTTATGAAGGTAGCCTTTGCTTGGTAGGAACATTCCTTACAATTCTCTTACCTTGTGGTGGCTATTTTATCTCATATCTGAGACCATATGATTTCTATGGAATCTCTTGAAAAATATCTGGCATGCATGTTTCTTACTAGAACTCATCTACTTCATGATAATTAGCCATCTCGAAATATTGATAATCAACTTTGGTTAAGAAATGAGAAGAAAAACCATCAACAAATTGATTAATATCATGCTCGTGTTCTTCCGATTCCTCCATTTCTCTTTCATCTACCTCATAAGACTCATCATCTCTTATAATATTATTTTGGAAAGGAGGTTGAATTCTCTTATCCTCATTATCTCTCCTTTCTCTCTGAATATCGTTAGTTATTCTTTCTCTACGTAAGAATCTAGGAACAAAAGGACGTCTAAATTGATTTGGATTTCGATCTCCGTCTTGTATAGGTCTATTCTGATTTTTATTTTCCATTTCTAACTTATTGATCTTTATAGACATATTTTTTATTAACTTAGACATTTCATCCCATTTATTTTCTAATTATTTTCCTGTAGAAGTTGATGGCATCATTTCTTTTCTACCCTTTTTATCATGCACTTGGAATTCTGATTTATCCTTAAGTTTACTTGATGCTAACAAATTTGACTCGACTTCTAATGCATTTTACTACATATTTAGAGAATTTACATACCTTCTTTCTCCTAATAGCAAAGAAAACTCAGCATCAAATGAATTACCATATGTAAGTTTTGTTGATGTCTCGGAAGGCTTTATTTCAGCAGGTATCTTACTATACATCTTATTGAAGTGCTTTGAAAAATCTACGACTCATTCATTTTGCTTCCCTTACAAAGCTCCAAATTTAGTGATGTAGTAAATATAATCTTTAGTGTCCCCCCATTGTCTCATAAACACCTCTTCTAAAGCTTCTATCCCATCTATGGAACCTATAGGTAATTCTCTCAACCATTTTTTGAGCTCTTCATATAGCCTCTGAACAAACATCTGCATCCAAATGTCCTTAGTTTCAATGTTCAGATTGTCAGCATAACTGACAAATTCATTCTAGTGTTCCTCTATTGTCACCTCACCCTAACCATTAAACCTAGGGATATATTTTTGATAATCACACCCAGGAAGAACATGAAGGGGCTAAGGCGACACTAATGGGGAATACCTTGCAACCACTATTCGGTCCATAGAATCAAGAGGCTAGGAAGCCATTTTTGGACTATTTTGGCTTGATGAAGATGGTGGGATACTGAATTTAAGCTGATGAAGTGGGATCTTGCTTGTGAGAGGAGTATAAGGTGAAAGATGTGAAAAACTCCCTGGATGTAAAATCTCAGGTTTTACTTTTTCATATGATAGAGGATTGGTATAAACCTAAACAATATCCACTTGAGTAGTAGGAATAAGAAAATAAAAATCTTGTTATTTTTATTCTTTTTCAAGCTGTAGGTTTGCATAAGGAGAAGCTAACTGATCTGGTATGTCTATAGATGGAGGATATTGATATTTCCAGAAGAAGAAGAACTTAATTTTTGTCTAGATTTTATGAGAATTTGTTCTGGATCTGATACTCCTAGATGCAAGGGAGAAGTAGGTTTACCCCTAGTCCCTCTTTTTCTAGAAGCCACTACGAAAACTGATTAGTTAAAATTGAAAACCGTAGTCTGTAAAAAAATTCTGATTTTTGTCCACCTCCAAAATCAGATCAATGAAATTTACCCAGGGGAGATTTACTTCACTTTTGTCCTTGACAACGGCGCCAAAATATGTTGGTACTGGAGTTTGTACTAGACTACAAATGTACAAAGCCCGTGCATCTCAATAAGGAATGGGTTAAAGATTTAGGTTTAGGATTTTTGAGTTTACTAGTGTATACTAACAGGGCAGATGACAAAGTATAAAGATAAATGATTAAATCTAAAACTACAGAACCATAAGCATATGATATAAAGTAAACAAGGATGTCATGAAAAACATATGACTACAAACAGTAGCTATATATGAACCAGTTTGAGAATAATTCATATAATCACAAACAATTGATTATATAAACAGATGATAAATACTTTATAAACAAAAAAACATTATGTAAAAAGGAACACAAATATATGTATTGGCAATAAGAAACTAGGGATAGAAATACTATCTTTCATAAAAGTTATTACAGAATATCAAAGACATTGAACAGAGTATTTGCATTGATAAGAAGTCAAAAATTGGCTCATCTAGTTTTATTTATCCTTCATATAACTTTCAAAATATACTTACAGTATTTAACAAAGTTCGAAATTCAAAGAAGTATCCAAAATAGTGTTATTATGAATCCACTTCTATCTCCCACGCACTTTTTCCTACCTTAAACTCCTCTATTTATACAAAATAATACCTCCTTTCGAGACTGTTTATGGATCCACACATGTAGGATCAAAATAAATTAAAACTCTTTTTTGGATCCAAACATATAGGATCAAGAAGACTTGAAAATAGAAATAGTTTAAATAAGTAAACAACAAATGTTTAACTTCAAAAGATATACTGCCACCTAATCAAAACAAAAATATAAATCAAATTCATTTTGAACTTGTCCATCTAGTTGTCTATGAATCATCAAGTTTTTCCAACCTGTCAAAGCCTTCGAGCAGCCTCTACAAGTATGGTTAAGCCATCTAGCGCTTGAGATCTTTTTCGAAGTCTAGATAACTCCTCTTCCATAGCTGGTAGTCTGTCCTATAATTTATGATTCCATTTGAGTAATTATGTATTTGCCTCATGATCCATTTTCCTCCTTTTCACAGTTTCCTCAGTAACCTTAACCAACTCAGCATAATTAGCATTTTTGTCTTCGAGGTCTTACCTAATCATATGATTTGCATTCACCAATTGGTCATTAAGACGGTTAAGATGTGAATTATGAGCTTTGTAGTGATGCAAAGCTTTTATGAGATTTGAAATCTCTATTTCTTCTTCCCTCTACATATTTTCATCTGAACAATCTACCTCTCTGTTTATCGGCTTCTTTGCTAAGATTTCAGGTATTGGAATCATGTTTTCCTTGTCTAGATTTTTACAATTTAAATATTGAACACTTTCCATATTTTCTTCAACGCATGACTGTTTTTTATTTATTTCTTCACTTGCTGCAGACATGACCCTTTTCCCTTTATTTATGAACTTCTTGACTGAAATATATGGAATATATTTAATATTCTCTATGATGCTTTCTAAGGATTTCGAAATCATACCTTCAATCTTTTTAGATTGGGTTTCTTCTTCACTAGAGGATTCTTCGATTTCGATCAATTTTTCTCTCTGAAGCTTTGGATTTAGCATCTTCTTCATATTCAGATGGAGCTTGTTCATGGGTCTGGTCTTAGGCCTCCATTTAGGTGTTTCAAAAATTTTAGCACAAACATAAGTCTTTTTTATGCCTGGTGTTTTCATATGTTGTAAGTTTGTTGTTCCCATGCTTTCTTTTACTGATACTTCCTCTACAAGACTAGGAGAACTGGTAGTTATCTTCAGTTCTTCCACATCTGAATTTATTTTGGTTTGTGTATCTCAAATCCCTTCAAACCCTTCATTTGCATTTTCAGACTCTTGTTGTGCTTTTGTCACATTTTTTCTCTTATTACCACTCCTTAGCTTCATTGACATTTGTTTCCCTTCTTACGACTTGACCTTAGTCGACTTATCAGTTTTAAAACCAGACCAAAATAAAAAAATGAGACCAATTCCATACCTTTTTCTCCAATTCTTTATCAATTAGCCGCTTGATCAAACCGTGATGCAACACACTATGAGAAGTGTGGTCCGGATGGATTTTAACCCTGACTGACATCTTAGACAATCATTTTAGCAAATAGAAAGGTAAATTCAACTTTGAAATTCCTGGAACATGAATCAGAAACCACATATGATATTTGAAGGTGGTTGCGAAGCGACCCTCACAGGTAATGTACCTTTGAATGATGCTCAGTACTTGTCGCCAATCTTCTTTCAAAAGATCTCTATGAATTCTTCTACCCCAATCTAGGGTTTCATGACCAGGAAGGAGGAATAACCCTAAATCCACCTCGAAGGGTAACTTCCTAAACCATTTATCTCCTTTTGTGGATAATTCGGTGGCCTCTGCAATTAACTGTTCTAAAATTTCGAAGCCGATGCTGCTAAAATAAATCCTTGTACTTGTAAACCTTCAAGCAAATTATGCAGAGATTTCAACATTGAATCCTGTGATATTCTCAAAAAACACAAACCAACCTACATTTTTAAGCAGTTGTGCGCATCTTGGATGTTCTACAGCCCACTATGTATCAAGTGGTTCAAACCTGTGAGATATACCGTTTGTTTTCTTCATGGTTAGGGTAGTAATTGAAATTATAGACTTCAAACACCTGCTAGAACAAAATCCCACTGATAATACCAAATATCGTGATGCAATGAATGTAAAAGAACTTAATACGGCCACGAACCATCACCATAATGATATGTAATCACATGTCAACTTCTATCACAATGAAAACATGTACCATGTACAGAGCTTAAGCCATGCATTACCCCTACTTTTCATTTCACAAGGTTTAATCATGATTTATAAAAATACGTGGAAAACCTAATAACATTATGGCACCACTTAATTTTTCAAAGATTAATATTAGCTGCCAGAACATTAAACCTTGGAAAAATTGAAAAGCATCAAAGAATTATGTAATATATATTGAAAGTTTATAAATATGGATTCAAAATAAAAGTATGAGCCACCTTTTTAACCTCTAATCTAACAATATATAACAAATCAATGTATCTACAATAAGGTTATAAAACAAAAATTAAAGTTTCCTAGGGCTATACAAAAAGACTAAGGTTTACAACTCCAGTACCAACAGAGCCATTGAACCTCTAGCACCACATTTGCATCTACTACATTTACCACATAGAACGAGCCTGTCATATTGTAATTTCCTGTAGTTGCATTTAGCTTGGGGATCCAATGAGTGTACTCCGTGCTTTCGTTTCCTTCCACTACTATTATAAACCCTTAAAAATCCTTGGTAGGGATACCTCTCCTAGCTACCCACGCAACATCTATAAAGATGAGGATTTTCCCACCATCAATTAAGACTCCTACCCTATGGCCCTGTATTACTCCCCTCACTCTGAAAGTATTAAATCTAGGGACCCCTGATAAGGTATCAATAACTCCACCCTTGAAATCTTCAAGAAGTGCCTTCTCCTCTATGGCTCAAAGGTCATCTTTCTGATCTTGCATCTTCTCATCCTTGTCTTTATTAGGATTATTAATCCTCCCTTGGTCAAATGTCTATTAGATTAATTATTGCCTAACTTAGGAACCTTAATTAAATATTTGGGTCCACTTGGCCCAATGGGGCCACATGTACCAGTCACTGGAGTGTGGGGAACACTGATAGAGGTTAACTGCCACTCACTACATGTGCATGCATCAACTTGGGCACCTCCTAGACCAATCCCTACATTTTAGGAGCCACTAGAAGTCCTGGCACCAACCTACTTCAGTTAGTTGGTGTTAGTGCTAGTTAGTCTTAGATAGCCCCCTGTTACAATCAGTTAGTTCACCATCAATTAGCTAGCACAAGCATTGCATGGAAATTGCATGGCTGCATGGAGAGGAGCGCTTTTCCTACCTACCACACTCAGTTGCACTGAGTTAACTAGCTGTCACTGATTGTTGGAGTTATTGGTCATTGGGGAGTTGTCTATTTGGACTCCGATATTGATTGGGAGACCTTGAGTTAGAGATTCAGTTAGATACATTCATATCCACTTGGAGGATTCAAATTCATATCCCATGCATTTGAATTCTTTCCTATGTAAACTATTGTAACACCGGATATTATTATTGTGAATGATAGTGTAAATTCCTGAGCAATACTTGTCTGTTTCCTGTGTGGTTTTTTTTGTTCAATCTGTATCTTAATTCTCCATTCTTTTGCTACAAACATTATTAGAACTATCTTCTTGAATATCTAAATGGAATTCAAATTCTAATATGGTATCAGGGCCTTCTCAGGCAGGTTTCATGCTTGTTTCTCGCCATCGAACATTAGAAGCAACTGGGTTTCCACAGAAGTCCCCTATGAAAATTTGCTAGCTTTGGATTTATTCAGAGCAGCAGAGAGGGCGTGATGGACCCTGAAAACATGTTCATGCTGAGAGGAAAATCATGATTCTAATAGTTCATATGTTTTAGTGTGTTATTGCAGTGAAATTGATAGGTGCTACGTAGCATGTGAAAAGTATTTGCAGTCTTCCAGCCGGAGCAATTATGAGTTCTCAAACTCCTAAACCACAGATCCTCACAACTTCCAATTATCTTGATTGGAGGATTGATATGTAGTTGGTCGTGTGCAAGCATGGCTACCACAGGATCATACATTGATGCGAGCTTGAGCCTCATCATCCAGTAGAGCGGAACAAGTTCCTAAGCCATTGTGATGAAGCATTCATGTGCTTATGTACTTATATTTCCAGAGATCTCATCTTCCATCTAGAAGGATTGAGGACTCCCAGAGAATCCTGTGAGAAGCTTAATAGCTTGTTTAACAAACAAGATGAGCTTCGGGGACACATTCTAGAGAATGAGTTGGTATCTTTACATCCTAGCAGTTTCGAGACTATTCAACAATTCTTCTCTAAATTCAAGTATCTAGTGCTCCAATGTAGAGAGTGTGAAATAGAGCGAAATGATGAGCAGAATGTCCTTTCCGTACTCAACAAACTAGACCCTAAGTACTATGTATATGTCTCTATGTTTCATTCCAAGCAGGAACGCTTTCCTGATTGGAAACCTCCTTCATTAGATTCTTTTTCTGAGTCCTTAATCATGGAGCAAGACAAATTGATTCGAATGGGAGTCATCCAGACCTCCAAAGATCAAGCTCTCTTAGTTACTGACTCTTCCAAAGTGCAATCAAAGGGGAAATCAAAGAAGAAAGAGCCAAAGGCAGCTAATTCGAATCCTAAACAAAATCAGCAAGCTTCCGAAAGGGGCTCCGGCTCTAAGAAGAAGAAATTTGGGAAAACATTATGTCCCTATTGTGAAAAATGGTATCACCTTGAAGATCATTATATGAGGAAGGAACTTGATGAAATTCCTGCTCTTCTCAAGCAGCATAACATTCAAAGAGAAAAACAGTCTAATAATGGACATGAAAGATGTCATGCTTTGAAAGCAGGACCCTGAAAACATGTTCATGCTGAGAGGAAAACCATGATTCCAATAGTTCATATGTTTTAGTGTGTTATTGCAGTGAAATCAACAGGTGCTACGTAGCTTGTGAGAAGTATTTGCAGTCTTCCAGCTGGTGCAATTATGAGTTCTCAAACTCTTGAACCACGGATCCTCACAACTTCCAATTATCTTGATTGGAGGATTGATATGCAGCTGGTCTTGCACAAGAATGGCTACCATGGGATCATACATTGATGCGAGGCTGAGCCTCATCAACTGGTAGAGAGGAACAAGTTCCTAAACCGTTGTGATGAAGCATTCGGGTACTTATGTACATATATTTCCAAATATCTCCTCTTCCATCTAGAAGGATTGAGGACTCCTAGAGAATCCTGGGAGAATCTTGATAGCTTGTTTAACAAACAAGATGAGCTTCGGGGACACATTCTGGAGAATGAGTTGGTATCTTTACATCCCAGCAGTTTCAAGACTATTGAGCAATTCTTCTCTAAATTCAAGTCTCTAGTGCTCCAATGCAGAGAGTGTGGAATAGAGCGAAAGGATGAGCAAAATGTCCTTTCCATACTCAGCAAACTAGACCCTAAGTACTATGTATATGTCTCTATGTTTCATTCCAAGCGGGAATTTTTTCCTGATTGGAAACTTCCTTCATTAGATTCTTTTTCTGAGTCCTTAATCAAGGAGCAAGACAAATTGATTAGAATGGGAGTCATCCAGACCTCCAAGTATCAAGCTCTCTTAGTTACTAACTCTTCCAAAGCGCAAGCAAAGGGGAAATTAAAGAAGAAAGAGCCAAAGGCAGCTAATTCGAATCCTAAACAAAATCAACAAGCTTCTGAAAGGGCCTCCGGCTCTAAGAAGAAGAAATTTGGGAAAACATTATGTCCCTATTGTGAAAAAGGGTATCACCTTGAAGATCATTATATGAGGAAGGAACTTGATGAAATGTCTGCTCTTCTCAAGCAGCATAAAATTCAAAGAGAAAAATAGTCGAATAATGGACATGAAAGATTTCATGCTTTGAAAGCAAGACCACCTCAGTCTACAACCTATTTGATTGATTCTAGAGCCTCCAACCACATGGTTGCCTCCAAGGATCTCTTCTCCTCTCTCAGTGTCAAAGAAGGGCCCACTATTCAGATGGGAGATGATTCCCAAATCCCAGCAACAGGAAAGGGCACCATCAGAGTGAAGTGTGGCGTGTTCAGAGATGTCCTATATGTGCCCTCTCTTGCAACTAATCTGTTGTTTGTTTATCAGATGACCCATACTGGCTCACCAAAGCAAGTATTGTTTGGACCTGACTCAGTAGAGATCACCAATATATCAACTGGGGAGATTATAGTGAAAGGAATTGCTGATCATGCCTCCAAGGCATACTATTTCTCTCACTTCATGCCATTCTCAGTTCCAGCATCATCACAGCTTCCATTCAAAGTTCATGAAGGTATAAACATTCCTTCACTTCCTATTGCGGTTTCAGTTTCAAATCCTGACATTTCAGATTCAGATTTAGAAGAGGATTCATCCTAGTATGATCCAGACATTGAGCTTACAACTCAAAGGGATATAGATCCATATCCAGCATCTACCTCATTTCAGTAGCCTAAATGGGCTAAGCAGCTGGAGATGGTGCTGGGGATCCAGATGACAAAAGAAGAACAAGGTCCCAGTATGGTACTCCAAGATGGATGCCTTCCTCTTCTCTCAGAAGTTTGAAAGGTGCAAATCTGATTGCAATGTCTACATGAAGAAGAAGGAGGGGTTCTTTCTCCTAGTTGTATTGTATGTGGATGACTTGCTCATTACTAGAAGCTCTGCTGCTGGATTGAGCAGCATCAAGTTTGCTCTTAATAAAGCATTTGCTATGACTGACTTGGGACTGTTGAGACAGTTCATTGGTCTCGAAGTAAGTCAAAAGACTTCAGGAATCATGATCTCACAGTACAGGTATTCATCAGACATGTTAAGATATTCTACATGGAGGATAGCAAAGCACCCCCCTACCTTTTTCTATTAGGCATCAGGCTTGAAGAAGGTGGTTCTACACCTTTGGTGTACAACACTCTCTACAGATAACTCATTGGAAGCCTTCTGTATCTCACTCATTTGAGACCATACATATCCTATGCTGTGAGTGTTGTTTCCAGATATATGCAAGAGCCACATGAGTTTCACTGGGAGGCAACAAAGAGGATCTTGCACTATGTGCAGGGTACTATTGATTATGGGATCCACTATGCTACTGGAGCACAGCTAGATCTCACAGGCTTTACAAAATTAGACAGGGCGAGAGATGGAAATGATAGCAAATCCACCTCGGGTTTTGTATTCATAATTGGATCTGGACCAATTTGCTAGTCCAGCAAGAAGTGAGCAGCCCTTGCACTTTCCTCAGCAAAAGGAGAGTATCGGGGAGCTATGAATGCAACTATTCAGGCAGTTTGGCTGCATGGCATCTTGACAGAGTTCGGGATTTATACTTCACCTACAATAGATCTTTATTCTGACAACCACAGTACAATCAAGATCTCCAGTGATCCTATTCAGAAGCAGAGGACAAAGCACATAGAGGTTCACATGCACTACATTCAGGAACTGGTGCATGACAGAACCATCACATTGCACTATTGTCTGACAGAGGATCTAATTATAGATATTTTTACCAAGTCTTTTACCGAAAAGAGATTTTCCTTTCTTAGGTCTCTTTTGGGCATTAAGGCTTGATTCTCATTTCCTATTTTTGAGGGGGTTCTCCCAAGAGGTTTTCCTACCTCATTTGTATTTTGTCTCTTAGATTGTATATTGGGTGACCTATGGTCTTATTACCAGGGCCCACAGTTGTCCAAGTTAGGATTCAGGGGGGGTGTTAGGATTATTAATCCTTCCTTGTTCATACTTTCTATTAGATTAATTAGCCTAACTAGGAACCTTAATTAATTAATTGGGTCCACTTGGCCTAAGGGGGACACATGTACCAGTCACTGGAGTGTGGGGAACACTGCTAGAGGTTAACTGCCACTTAATGCATGTGCATGCATCAGTTTGGGCGCCTCCTAGACCAATCCATACATTTTAGGAGCCACTGGGAGTCCCGACACAAACCTACTTCTGTTAGTTGGAGTTAGTACTAGTTAGTCTTAGATAGCCCCCAATTATAATTAGTTAGTTCACCATCAGTTAGTTAGCACAAGCATTGCATGGCTAATGCATGGATGCATGGGGAGGATTTTTTTTCCTACTTACCACACTCAATTGCACTAAGTTAACTAGATGTCACTGATTCTTGGAGTTATTGATCATTGGGGAGCTGTCTATTTGGACTCCGATATTGATTGGGAGACCTTGAGTAAGAGATTCAGTTAGATACAGTCATATCCACTTTGAGGATTCAAATTGATATCCCATGCATTCGAATTCTTTCCTATGTAAACTATTGTAACATCGGATTATTTTGTGAATGATACTGTAAATTCCTAAGCAATACTTGTCTGTTTCCTGTGTGGTTTGTTTTGTTCAGTTTGTATCTTCGTTCTCCATTATTTTGCTACAAACATTATTAGAACTATCTGCTTGAAGATCTAAATGACAATATGGTATCAAAGCCTTCTCAGGCAAGTTTCATGCTTGTTTCTCCCCATCGAACATCAGAAGCAGTTAGGTTTCCACAGAAGTTTCCTATGAAAATTTGCTAGCTCTAGATTTATTCAAAGCAGCAGAGAGAGCGTGACGGACTCTGAAAACATGTTCATGCTAGGAGGAAAAGCATGATTCTAATAGTTCATATATTTTAGTGTGTTATTGCAGTGAAATCGATAGGTGCTATGTAGCTTGTGAGAAGTATTTGCAGTCTTCCAGCCAGAGCAATTATGAGTTCTCAAACTCCTAAACCACGAATCCTCACAACTTCCAATTATCTTGATTGGAGGATTGATATGCAGCTAGCCTTGCCCAAGCATGGCTACCACAGGATCGTATGGATGGGAGGCTGAGCCTCATCAGCTGATAGAGCGGAACAAGTTACTAAACCATTGTGATGAAGCATTCGGGTACTTATGTACTTATATTTTTATAGAATCCTGGGAGAATCTTGATAGCTTGTTTAACAAACAAGATGGGCTTCGGGGACACATTCTGGAGAATGAGTTGGTATCTTTACATCCCACCAGCTTCGAGACTATTGAGAAATTATTCTCTAAATTCAAGTCTCTAGTGCTCCAATGTAGATAGTGCAAAATAGAGTGGAAGGATGAGCAGAATGTCCTTTCCATACTCAGCAAACTAGGCCCTAAGTACTCTGTATATGTCTCTATGTTTCATTCCAAGCGGGAAAGCTTTCCTAATTGGAAACTTACTTCATTAGATTCTTTTTCTGAGTCCTTAATCAAGGAGCAAGACAAATTGATTCAAATGGGAGTCATCTAGACCTCCAAAGATCAAGCTCTCTTAGTTACTGACCCTTCCAAAGCGCAAGCAAAGGGGAAATCAATGAAGAAGGAGACCAAGGCAGCTAATTCGAAGCCTAAGCAAAATCAGCAAGCTTCTGAAGGGGCCTCCGGCTCTAAGAAGAAGAAATTTGAAAAGAAGTTATGTCCTTACTATGAAAAGGGATACCATCTTGAAGAACGATGCATGAGGAAGCAACTTGATGAGATGTCCGCTCTTCTCAAGCAGCACAACATTGCTCCTCCAAGAGCAAAGAATCCTGATGAAGAAGCACCGACAAAAGATACCAAAAGGTGTGATGCTTTAAAATCAACTCTCTCTCCATC
Source organism: Pseudotsuga menziesii (assembly GCA_001517045.1). NCBI lineage: Eukaryota > Viridiplantae > Streptophyta > Pinopsida > Pinales > Pinaceae > Pseudotsuga > Pseudotsuga menziesii. The sequence continues at coordinate 413,346 of LPNX010389021.1, read as the reverse complement.
CTCAGCATACATTATAGATTATGGAGCCTCCAACCACATGGTTTCCTCCAAAGAATCCTTCTCTACTCTTTCACTATGAAAGGGGCCTCACATTCACATGGGAGATGATTCCCAGATTCTAGCAGAAGGAAGGGGCTCAGTCAGAGTGAAGCATGGTGAGTTCAAGAATGTCTTATATGTGCCCTCCCTTACTGCTAACTTGTTATTTGTTTACCAGATGACTCATTCAAGCTCTCCCAAGAGGGTCACATTCGATTCAGAAGCAATTGATATCACAGAAAAAGCCTCTGGAAATCTTGTAGCGAAAGGTATTGCAAATCACTCTATCAAAGCTTATGAGTTTTCACATTTCTTACCTGTTTCTCCTCCTACAACTTTATTGTCTCATGCTAACAACACCAGCAAGATTTGGCATGAGATATTTGGCCATCTCAATTTCAAATATCTGAAGCAGCTCCACAATGATAACATGGTTGAAGATTTGCCCTCCATCCAAACTTTCGATGGAGTATGTGTTGGGTACTTGGTAGGTAAGCATCCAAAAAAGAAGTATGATGTTGGGAAGGCACATAGAGTTGTCTCTACACTTGATTTGATACAAAGTGATGTAAAAGGACCTATGCCCACAAACTCCATTAATGGTTGCAGGTATTTCCTAACCTTTATTGATGATTGTTCTAGGTATTGCTGGATCTACTTCATGAAATAAAAATCAGAAGTTTTTTAGATTTTTAAAATTTTTAAAGCTATGGTTGAGAAAGGTTTCAATAAGAATATCAAGTCTTAAAGATTCGATGGAGGAGGAGAATATGTCAAAATCTATTTCCAAAATTTATGTGAATCATAGGGGATTCGAATGGAACACTCAGTTCCATACACACCACAACAAAATGGTGTGTCTGAGAGGAAGAAATGATCACTGAACGAGATGGCAACATGTCTTCTCCATGCCAAGCATCTACCTCCTTCTCTTTGGGCTGAAGCAATAAAATGTGCTTCATATTTGTAGAATAGGGTGCCCCACAAGCCAGTTGTTGGGGTCACACCATTCGAAGTACTGCATAGGCATAGGCCCAATGTCTCACATCTGAGAGTTTTTGGTTCCAAAGCTTGGGCCAGAATACCACTTGTCAAGAGGAAGGCCTTCCAAGCCCAAAGTAGCGAATGCATTCTGTTGGGATATGCAGAAGATGCAAAAGATTACAAACTGATGGAGGTTTCTACCAGAATATGCTTCATTCAAAGAAGTGTCCAGTTCGAAGAAGATCAACTGCATGATACTCCTCCAGCAACATAAGAAGGTATAACTATTTCTCCACCTATTTTTTATGATGATGATGTGTTACAGGTTTCAGATTCAGATGATGAAGGTCACATACAGCATGATCCTATTATGGAGACTAAATCTCAAGAGATTCTAGATCCAGATCCAGTACCCATTCCTAATCAGAAGCTTAAACCCGGATGGGCTCAAAAGCTTCTTGATGCAGTTGGAAGTGGTGTTGGAGTTCCAGAAGGCAGAAGAAGAAACAAGGTCCTAGTATTAGAATGAGCATGCTGCATTATCCCTCATAGATTCTCTCTCTACAGAATGGTGCAGCAAAGTTCCAGGTCAGTGCTACTTGATGATGGCGAATGATCATCAACATGGGCCACAGAAGCAAAGATTTGATCATTCCCTACCTTCACCATCCAAAAGAGACAAACAGAGTCATCAGTTCAGAAGTACATTAAGAGGGCCACTGATGGACTTTGCTGCTGCATAGAGCTGCATTTTTGCAGCAATATTTTTTCTCAAGTTATTTTTCTAAGGAGGAAGCTTCTTTCTTCTAAAGATAGCTTGCAAATTGTTATTTTCCTGCTTTTTTTTTTTTTTTTTTTTGGGGGGGGGGGGGGGGGGGTTCCCATGAGGTTTACCCCTGTTTCCTCAGTTGTAATAAGCAACATTTTTTATTATCTTCTAGATTGTATTTGGGTGACCTATGGTCTTGCTACTAGGGCCCACAATTGTCAAAGTTAGGATTCAGGGGGGTGTTAGGATTATTAATCCTCCCTTGGTCAAATGTCTATTAGATTCATTATTGCCTAACTTAGGAACCCTAATTAAATATTTGGGTCCACTTGGCCCAATGGGGCCACATGTACCAATTACTGGAGTGTGGGGAACACTGCTAGCGGTTAACTACCACTTACTGCATGTGCATGCATCAGTTTGGGTGCCTCCTAGGCCAATCCCTACATTTTAGGAGACACTAGGAGTCCCATCACCAACCTACTTTAGTTAGTTGGTGTTAGTGCTAGTTAGTCTTAGATAGCCCCCAGTTACAATCAGTTAGTTCACCATCAGCTAGCTAGCGCAAGAATTGCATGGCTATTGCATGGCTACATGGGGAGGAGTGCTTTTCCTACCTACCACACTCAGTTGCACTAAGTTAACTAATTGTCACTGATTGTTGGAGTTATCGGCCATCGGGGAGTTGTCTATTTGGACTTCGATATTGATTGGGAGACATTGAGTTAGAGATTCAGTTAGATACAGTCATATCCACTTGGAGGATTCGAATTCATATCCCATGCATTTGAATTCTTTCCTATGTAAACTATTGTAACACCAGATATTATTATTGTGAATGATATTGTAAATTCCTGAGCAATACTTGTCCATTTCCTATGTGGTTTGTTTTGTTCAGTTTGTATCTTCATTCTCCATTCTTTTGCTACAAACATTACTAGAACTATCCGCTTGAAGATCTAAATGGAGTTCAAATTCTAATAGTCTTCTCCACTATCAGAATAGACCTCAATGTAATGGGCCTTCCCTTTCCCTGTGCACATGTGACCTAGCACGCACGGTTCTTTGCAGCTAAAACATAACTTTTTTCCTCCTGAGTTCTTTTCTACTTTCATCATCCATCCAAATTATTTTTGGCCACTCTTGCTATAAGGCTTCCCTATCTTTGCTTTGAATGAATAGCTTAGGAAGTTTCTTTTGGAAGTGATTCTTGCATATCACTTTTTCTGCTAATGGCATCCTATAAGGTGGAGGGTTTGTAGGCTTTTACCCACCCACATAATGGTTAAGCCAATGCTTCTGTAAATAGCATGACCAAATGACTCTCTAATATGTCGGATACAATAACTGCTACTCTTTGAAACTCGAATATGAAGGTGTCTGCACTACCTGTCTGCTTGAGCTAAGCTAGCTCTATTAAATGAACCACTGGGTATTTCTTTTCAAATTCTCTATGAGACTTTGTGTGAATTATGTATAGGAAGTGATGGTGTTGTGACCCAATGTCACCAACCCATGGCACCACCACGCATGGGCCTCCCCTTCTAAGTGCAATGTATCCAATTTAATTGGGTCAACCTATACCATCGGGTTAAGCTAGAAGTACATGTTTATCTTATGTATCCACAACTGTGTTGTGCACACTTGTGACCCATCAAAGTTGGGAATATTCAGATTTCCCACTATGCATTGTAGCTCATAGTTCTGATTGAATGTTCGATTGAACCGCTTTGGTCTATTCCTTCTTTTCATGTTGCAAAAATATGACAATGCCATGGCTGCGTGAAATTCATCTCCCAGTTCCTTGTACTCTTCTAGATAGGACCCATATGGCTCAATTCGCTCTACTGGTACTATCGGTCCTATGGTGGGATTTTCCAAAAAAAGAGGCATGGTAGGTCTAGACAGCTTGTGATATATGTGAGGATGAATCTATATTGTAATATGTGCATGATTCCTAGTGCCACTGGTGGATACTCTATCACCATGTGTGATATGTAGCTTGTTCTGATCTTGATCGAGTTTATCTTCCCGCCTGTTTATTGCCTATAACATCTATTTTTTACCTTTGGTTAAGTCATTCAAAGCACTAACGATAATGTTGAATTCCATCATGTCCTTGTCTTCCCTGGTTCCCTTTCCTTTGTCTATTTATGACCCTTTCAAATCCATATCTGAGTATATGTCCTCTAACTTAATCTCCTCTAAATTTGTATCTTCTACGTACTTGCTCTTCCTCCTTCTGTAAGTAACAAATGTGGTGTATTATGGATTCATCTAATTGCTATTGCATGTTCATTTAAAGCCCACAGTTGGTGAGGAGCCTGCTTTGATGCAACTATAATATCCCAAACTAAAACTTTGTGCTATTGTCTTTATTGGTTGGGGTACTTGCTATTGGTTCATATTCTATTGTTGTTTGCAATTTATAAAATTGCTTTGCATGTAATTGAATGGTAGTGCACAAACCCCATAAATAGTTAAATTCAAATCTAAACTAAAATAAGTTTCAAATACAAGGCAGAGACATACCAATAATCAAATCTTGAATAGTTGAATAAGCTAGAAGAGGCAGGCATGCCATGCACATGGTATAAGACATAAAACATGTTGCTTCTTCAACCAATTTGCCCATGCAAGAGAGATACATACTCCTTCTTCCATCACTCATAATTGCTCCGAGAAGAAGAATTAAATGGTTGAAATCAACAATAAGGATAATATAGGTCTTCTAAAGAGAATGAGTGCAACATGAAGATCTTATTGTAATTGTTAATCAATGTATGAATGGCTCCTTGAATGCCAATTCGTCCATGCAAATAAAACACTCTCCTCTGCTTTCAATTCAATTGTAATTCTCTATGGATGTAAGAGAGATCTCCAAAATTATCGAGTAATGTAATATTGGCCTTCTGAAGAGATTTGATGAAACATGTATACCATATGTCATCTCCCATATCAAATACGAATTACTTCTTTGATATCCAAGTCACCCATGCAATAACATGTCTCCCTTTGTATGAGGAATCTCTCTTGTCTTGCTTTGGAAGGAATAAATTGTATCCAATACATTGCGGAAGGAATAGAATTGGATCTCTGATGGTTTTGGTTGGAGACACAATATTCATAATAGCTGGTTGCTTCACCTGGAAATGGAAACAATAGAAACCCTTGTGCCCCCACTATTGCAAGCTCCCTTTTGCTTTGGATATAATATATCTTTGACAAATACTTGAAGAATCTTTGAAGTGTTGATGATAGACCAAAGTGTCATATCTCCTAAAGTGATTGGGGTGGATAGACTTCACTGCCGAAATACACTTAATAGCTTAATACTGCGTCCTCAACCCCAACTTGGCTCCATGAGCTCTCGAACCTATTTCTCAAAAGTGAATAATAGCAATGGATACCTTTAGGGTTCGATTTGTCTTTTTTTATAGAGTTGAGGTTTCATGAATTGCTTTTGTATGCATACAACTTAATTGTCACACGTTGCATGCAAAGTAAAATAAGGACTGCATGCCCCACATGCTAGTTGATAATTGCTCCGATGGCCTTTTCTTATCTATTGATGACTTAATAACACTGTATTAATGTACCCTTCGGCTCCATGTGTCATTAGTCCTCTTTTAATTCATTTTTTATCAATACTCGCTCGAACCTATGGGAATTAGATAGATTAACGAGTGTTTCTTGGTGTTTAATTAGAAGAGGACATTATAACTGATGATCAAGTTATTAGACATACGACACCATTGTTTTTCCACTTGTTTACAAGTGCATTTCTTCCCATCTATGTGGGCATATGGGCATCATTTTCAAATCGAGGATGTCGATGATGGACGAACCTAGGTCTAAACATGTTTTTGGCAAGGATAGTGCTATCATGACAAGCGAGGAAGATAATGAGGGTGATAGCAATGGAGAGTGATATTTACATGTTTTATTTTATGATTTGCATTTTCGATATATCATCTTATTAAAGTTATTATATTGTTAATTTTTAGCATTATGGCAGTGGAAATGGAAAGTTTATTATCATATGTTTTTAAACAATTTGAGTAGATAACAACTGATTTGAGGTGAAATTTGTTTGTCTATCAAGATATTTGTGATTGTATGTGATTGTCCATAGTTAGATATAACCTTTCTTGCTTTCCATTTAATTCATGCTAGTGTGGCTTTTATAATTTAATTTATTGTATTATAATTACAACTGGATCAAAATCAACTAATTAGATTGCAAATTATCATTGATGTTAATCGTATTTTTTGGTTGTTGTAATTTAACTACTCTTATTTGAATAACAAGGTGGATTTCATGAATATATTATACTTAGCTAGACACTTATACTTTCCATTAGTATGATATTTGAAGCATGAGAGTTCCTTTTTAAGGAAATAACAAGGTGGACTTGCACATATTCGAGGAAATAATGTATAGATTCTGAAAAAGGAAAGCATGAGCATTTAAATCATTTTCAACTCATGGTTAAAATAAATGATGAAGTGATATCAATAATCTAAGTAATTGGTGCAATAAAAAATATCTTAATATTTAATTATCAAATAATTGATAATTATTTTTATATGAAGCTATATAAGTATGCATAGAGATAATAGTTGTGTTTTTAACGAATATTCGTTGAAAATAAATTAAGTTTTTTTATACAGATAGATTGCATAGTATTGATTGTGAGAAAAAGACATGAGGCTCTAGATTTATTTTTTCCAAACATTTTTTTTAGACAGAAACGATAAGTAAATATTTATATTAAAACAAAGTATACATAATGCATACATGCCTTCTTCAAAGAGTTGAAAAAAGAAAGAGTTAAATAAGATGGAACCATGGAGCAATATTTTTTCGCCAGCTCTTTTAGAGAAACAAAATAGCAACTTGGTCCATATCTTATATTAAAACTTCTAACATTGTAGATTCTAACAAAGTGGCTACAAAGATATATGGAAAAAAATAGAGCAAACTGAGACAAGTGAGTAATTAATCTTCATTACTAGATCTGAAGGTTGGCGACGTTCGACTACACTGTTGAGAATTCTTCCATGGGAGAGGCCCCTTCAATCTACGTAGGCCTAATGTCATCTCTGTAAACACCATCCATAGGAGCCATAATTTCCTTAGGGGTCTCCAACATCTGGACATGTCGATTTTCACTTCTTTCATATACTTCTCCTGGAGTCAGTGGTTCAAATTCGCAATGGTCCTCAATATATCTGAATTTCGGAAGGCCTGGATCCCCACTATACCCTGCATAATGGATTGAATATCCTCAACTTCGTTGACCTGAACCCTAAAGCTACCTTCCACGTCTTTGATGCAATATTCAATTCTAGAAATATCCATAGAAATTACTCTACCTTCATCCCACACACTCGAGGAGACCTAAAAAACACAGTGCAACATCTTTATGAAGTCCTTCATATTATTCTTAAGCTCCAAAACTTCTCCCAGAAGTTCCTTAAGATCATATACATACACACACACACATATGTATATGTATGTGTGTGTGTGTGCACACAAATATATATATATATGTATGTATATACATATATATGTAT
>LPNX010389021.1:371104-405369 GCA_001517045.1 Pseudotsuga menziesii | reverse complement strand
ACACACACACACACACACACACACACACACACACACACACACACACACATATATATATATATATCTGTGTGTCTGTGTGTGTGTGTGTGCATACATATACATATGCATATATATGTGTGTGTGTGTGCGCGCGCGCGCGTGCGCATACATATACATATACATATCTTATATTAAAACTTCTAGAGCCGAGAGCAATGAAATTTCCCTTAGACTTAAGATCCTATGGAAGCTAGTCATGAGGCAATTCAACCGGTGGGAAAAAGTTACCATTAAATAATATATCCACCGAGAATAAAATGTTGTCTTGGTAGGACATGGACGAACAATGGAGGAGTTGGGATTAAAGAGCCAAAAGCAATGAACTTTCCCCTTAGAGCTAAGATCATATGGGAATCTACTCATGGAGAAATTCAATCGATGGAAAAAAGTTATAAGAAAAATATATATCCACCCAAGAAGAAAATGTTGTCTCGATAGGCCACTTAAGAATGCGAGAGACTCTTACATTTGGAGATTATGCCTAATAATCGCTCCCTCTAATTTAATATAAACTTTCATGGACTCCAAGTAATGGAAAATTTATTAATGTTTGATTCAACAACATCATGGGGAACCCTTCTTTGATTATTAACTTACACATGCTCCCTCTCAAAACCTGTATGGACAACCACAAATTTTTTAATTTGTGTGGTTTGTCAATTTGGGATGGGTACTGTTGGATAGGTTGGGCATTGTTTCCTCCTTGTTTCCTCGTCCAAAGTTGTTTCCACCTCCTTCCTGGCTTCTTACACAAGTTTAAAATATTCCTTGTTTGATCTAACCTACCAATGTGGATTATTGTTGGTTCAAGGTTTCTTACTTATGATGGCCATTCCTTCTCTATCATTAAAAATTACAATCCAATCCTTCTTCCTTTGAATCCTGATTGTGAAGAGAAGAATTGGATGGCATATTTGAATGATAGAGAAAGAATGGCCATCATAAGTAAGAAACCTTGAACCAACAATAATCCACCTTGGTAGGTTAGGTCAAACAAGGAATATTTTAAAATTTGGTGCCAAGCCTATAAGAGGCACATTATTTTCTTTGAAGGAGTTGCAAAGGGAAATCCAAGGGTGACATGTGTGAGGAGGATAATCATTGATCTGGATGGAACTAAAGAAATCAATTACACTCAAGGCCTTAGAATCACAACCAATAATCAAGCATAGGCATGTGCATTATTACACGGGCTCTAGAGATATCGATCTATCCAAGGTATATTTTATTTTAGTAGTAGGGGATTTGACAATAATAATCAAGCTCATGAATAAGATGAACAATGCTATGAGAAACCCACTAACTAGAGTAATCTCCTAGATCAAGCATGAAGGATCTCAGTTTAAGGAGATCAAGTATTTCCATGTACTATGAGGCCTAAATGGAGAAGTAGATATATAGCAAGACTTGGTTACTTGTGGGGAGAGGTCAATGAAAAATATTGGGGAGATAAGCTTCCTCCTAATCCCTTAAGTTTTTTTTCATGCAACACACTAAAATTTTTTTAATCAAATTCCATGCAAATGTACACGTAGTAAGCAAAAGGAAAAGTCAAATGATGCCAATATGGGTATGGATTGGCACCACATGTGACCTTCCACCCATCACCTTATCGTTGTGAATGTGAAGAGGTTATTTTCCTTAGAGAAGATGGGACAACGGATAACTATGTGCCTGTTTGGTTTCACTCGGACTAGGATGATTTTGTAGAGTCTGGGTTTGGATATGTTATCCCTAGCATGATCGAGGTAAGTTGGCTCGATACAGATCTCACTTGGTGGCAATGGTGGTTGTTTGATTCTCAATATCTTTTAGTTCTTTAGTCACAGAGATTGGGAATTTGCATCCTTGGTGGATAGAGGCTCTCCTCTAGTAGACTTGTTGGTATTTTGTTGGTGTTTTCTATTTACACAATTAGTTGGGAAGGTCCTACACTGTAAGTATTTGTTGGTTAGTACAACTCATATTCATTTGGCTAAGCCATATTGTTTTTTCATAATTTGGGGTTCCTTGGTTTTAAGTATTTAGGATTCTAGCTATCCCTGAGTGAACACGTCCTAGTTACTCTTATTCAATAAATAAAATTAGAAATATGCAAGGCTATTATGAGTGGAATTTAGGTGTTTCTATGTATGACCAACGCCTCAACCTTTGGGGTGTGAACTCGTTTCCTTCCCCCTTTTTGCATTATGATTATACTTTCCAATCCCAAGCTCCATGGACAACCCAAGTTGTCGTGGAAAATTTCAAAGGGTCATATATGACACGCATGAGATCATTTGCAGACATGAGAACTATATAAATGAAAATAGCCTTTCCAACACAATGCAAAGCAATGAGCATTGAGCTAGCTCACATACATATGAGCTCATGGAAATTGTTCTGCGTCAAAGGAGAGAAATACAAGCTCTATAGGTAGAGTGTATGACTCCTAAACCACTATGGATGCCACCATCAAAGGTACTTTTCTCAACAACCTCAAACCATAGGAAATCCATACATTCTACTTTGGCAGTCACAAAATAAGAGAAAATAATGTCAAGAAATGTTTGAATACATGAAGCTTGAGAATCTATGATTCCACCAAGACAAATGGGGACAAGAATAACCTCGCAAACAACATCTTTATCACTGAAATTGTAAGTATGAAATGCAAATTTCTTTTTATAATAGTCATATTTCATCGACTTTATACCTATAATAGTCTTTTAGTTTTATTTGAAAAGGACATTATAAAAACTATGGCATTATTTTCTCTTTTGAAAGATTGGTGACGACACCTAGACCATCTCCTACTTTTTTATTACTTGGATGTACAAGTTGATTGCAACCTTAGGAAAAATTATAATCGTTACCATTACACGTGCACACACACACACACACACACGTATTATATGTGTTTTCAAAGATCCTTGATAGTGATAGGGATACCATGTTCACATGTAATTTTTGGAAAGACTCTTCCAAACAAGTTGGAGTATCTCTCAATAAGAGTTCAACTTACCATCTCAAATGGATGGTCAAACATAAGTTGTAAATAACTGCCTTCAAGCCTACCTCCGTTGTTTTGTAACAAATAATAAAAATAAATGGTTCCAATGGCTAAATGTTATAGGATGGTTCTATAAACATTACCACACATCAACAAAATGACTCCTTTTAAAGCTCTATATAGCTATGAAACCCCAAAATGGAAGGAGTTTGCATTGAATGACACTAAGGTCAAGTCAATGAGAAATCAACTAGTTGAAAGTCAAAAAATCATCCAAATACTCAAAGAGAACTTAACAAATGTGCACAACCATATGAAGCAACAACATATCAACATAGGTTGAAAAGAGAATTTGAAGAAGGAGATTGGGTGTCTTTAAGAGTTCAACCATGAAAAAAAATGTCTCTTAAGCTTCAAGTAAAGAACAAGTTGGTTCCCAAGTTTTATGGCTCATACAAAATCAACAAAAGATCAACGAAGTAAAATATAGATTCAAAATGCTAAATAAAAGTTGCATCCATATTTTTCATGTGTCATGTCTCGAAAAAATGTCAGGAATACATCAATTAGTATCGACAAAAAATCCTATACTAGATGATAAAATAATCATAATTTTAGATCTTGAAGCTATCCTCACCACTAGAGAGAAGAAACTTTGCTCCAAAACAATTAAAAAGTATGAAAAAACTTCAATAAGAAAACTCATTATGGGAGATAGAAAGATATCACTGACTATAACCCTCGTTACCCTTGCCTCAAGAGCAAGGCACCTCTAGAGGGGAGGGTGGTTTATATACATGAAACAATGCTAGGGAATATATAATATAAAGATGAAATATACAAAAATTAATAAAGATATTAAAATAACATAATTAATAAACAATCAATTGGGTGTAACTCAAGTGGTTTTGAGGAAAGTTGTTATCCTCCCCACCTAGGTTCAAATCCTAGTTTGTGACATGTTTGCCCTTGGTGAGCCAATATTACGATGAGCTACATATGATCTATTCATGATTTGTTGACTTGGATTTGTGCCCTAAAGAATACATTGGATAACATACTCAGAATGAGGGGAAGCGCTCGAGAATTTTCCCCAATATACATTACTTGAAAAAAACATAATAAATAAATAGTAAACTAAAAAGAGACAAAAAAATTCATTAAATTTCATAAAGACCCCCCTTAGGTCATATTTATTTGGGGTCCACTCAATGTAAACATCATCATTCATTTGTTATACATTATATAAATTATGAATTTTATATTCAAATACAAGAGTCGTGTGTGTCTTAGTCCTTGCATTTGTTTAATAGCTATTGTCTTTTATTTTTGTTCACTCGTTGTTAACAATCTTTAAATACAACGACCAAGTTTCCATAGTCATAATCATCTAAATGAAACCCTAAATATGCAAAGAGACATAAAAAAACAATAAGCACTTATAATATTTGTTTGTTAATGTCTCAAATTTGCAAACTCAAATGAACTCCATGAATTCTCTAAGTTGTAAACTTGTGACCCCAATAAAATATGTAGAACTCGACGACCCTAAGGATTTACCAAAAATATGAATGGCACCTCCTTCAATGCATAGTTTTCCCTTGTTGGACTAGAAAATGAGGTGGATCGAGCCTTTCATTTCTCAAACAATACAACTATTTTATGTAGATCTCAAAAAGTCATCTCAACCATAATAATCAAAGTTTATATGAAAAAGAAATTAGATTTTGGTTGTTGAACAATGTATATGGATGAAAAAATTCCACAAGGAATTAGGTAGTGTAGACTTACAAATTCTACCACAATACACAATAAGCATTATGTAAAACACTACTTGTGAAGTTAAAAACTATAAATATTCTAAGAAGATATTGAGTTTCGACAAAAAGAATTCGGTGAACTTGAACCAACTACTGGGAAGGTTCTTATTTCTTCGTTTTCTCTCTCTAAAAATCATATATAGTGGGCTGAGAGGGAGGCACAATGCATCTCTCCTCTTTCCCTCCACTCTATTACCATCCTTGATGAATTACGCAAGAATTAAAAAACAATAATGATATAAGAGACAAAGTTAAGATTGGAAAAACAAAATGCACTAAATGTTGTATCATTTAATTGTGTATAAATCGAGGTAAATGTTGTCATATGAGAATCACTACAACATCCAACAATGTATATGGTAACATATACACCATACACCTTTAAATGTTGCAATGCTCGACATTATTGCCACTTTAAGAATGGAATGAACACATTTATAGAGAAAAAAATATCAGTTTGATCTCCCATGCAGCCTGAGATGACAAACTCATTCCACTTGCACTCTATGACAATTCTTATTTATCCAAGCTTCATGAACATCAAGATATCCCAAACTATTATTTTTGCAATTAAAAAAAGTACAAGTACCTTCCACTTAGGAAGACATAACTCAAAATTGACCACCTCAAGCTCCCTTCTCTATCACCACTAACACTTTTCTTTAACAATAAAATTTCCTTTATAAAATATTCTAAAGCAGTTGACACCTTCATACTACTAAGACAAGTAGATTGTAGTAACAACGTAACCGATATTACATGGGAGAGAGACAAGTACAATGTAGTGAAAACATAAACATTATAACATGGACAATTTATTTGCTTTATAGTTTCTTTAAAGACATCCTTGGTTAAAAGATTCAAAAAAATGGGACAAGGATCTTAATGATTGAAATTGGGAAATATATTTACATTCTATAAACTACACATAAGTTGAATCCAAATTAAACCAATGGGATATACATAAACCTTTTTACTGCTACTCCCACGTGCTCCCACCTCATTTTAGATAGGGCAAAGAAAGCAACATAATCAATCATTTGAATAGTAATTAAAAAAACTATGACGAAAGAGTTACAACGTAGGTTTCAGTATGTAAAATTCTATCATTGCAACTATGACCATTTTCAATAGTGGTTGAATTGCCTTTATGTTTCTCTTGAATATAAGAGGAGGAAGGTCTTCTTCCTTTAGTTGGTAAGTATGTGATGTCATCTTGGATATTAGAAGAATGAAATCCTTGTATACCTAGGGTTAAGAACCAAACAAAAAACAAACTAGAGGTTGTGGCATATCACACATCTACAATTTACCTAAGGCAATCGAAGTCAAGTCTCTATACAAAGAACAAACCATGCATCAAAAAAATATTGAATACGAGATTAAAGTATTGGTCTCTCTTTATGTCATACCTTTCTTAGTTTAATGTGGAATTTGATTGTTGTAATCCCCTCTCACTATTAAAAAGGATTGGAGTCGGTGCACCTAACTTATAGTACATATTTTTAAACACACAACCAAAGTGTCTCCATGGATTTGATCCATACTAAGTGTGTCTCAAGAAATACTAAGTTGTATTGGTCCAAATGTTCCAATTTTTGGTCAATTAGATGGAAAAAAAATACCATTTAAAAGAATATGTGTCTTGGCCATTAACGACGAGTCCAACCCTAAACCACTAATCCTTCATGTCAAGCCACAACTTGTTTTCCATTACCGCATGAGAAATTGACTAATACGAGTTATTGTGCTATCTTCCACAACTACATTTCCTATGACTACATTAGAAGTTGATTGACAGGAATTCTTGTGTTGTCTTCTACAACTATGTTTCCCGTGATTGTATGATAAATTGATGGATACGAGCTCTTGCACTATCTGCCTTTATCGATAAGTCAACGATTCTAATGTTTCGATCAATGTTAGAATATAGAATGACAGAGAAACATTAAGTAAAAAATTGTATATCATTGTATATCCCCCAAAACACAACCTTAAGGGTAATGTTTATATTTAAAGGTGTCATTGAACCATATTGTTAGAGATGTAACCCGGTCTATTAGATGTCAAATAACAAAAAAGGGCTACACATATCATTCTAAATAAAACTTTTTAAGGCAATCCCACCATGGATTCCTAGGTTTATAAGTGTCATGTTTCCTATTACAAAAATACGTGGGAAATAAAAACACAACTTGGTATTCTTTGTCCCATAATGCCATGCTTGCTTGCGTCAAATGACGAGTAAAGAGATTGGTAATGCATTGCAAGATAAAATTTGATCTCAACTTGATAAACGGAAAGAGTAGGCAAGTGATTAGGGTTGATATAATACACTATTTGTTTGATGTAATAATAAAACATCGGAGAAGCTTGAAGACCTCAAACCCTAACAATATAGATCATTGTTTTATCACAGGAGAATACCTTGATAATATCATCGAGGTGGAGAAAGCATTTGGATTCTTTCAAGCCCTTTTCTATCATTGTTTTACATGTTGGTTGTGTCCAAATTTGGAGCAAAACCCTATTTTTATTGGTGTTTTAAACGTTGAAAGTGTCGACCTAATAAAGTAAGGTTAAAAGATGAATCTTGATAAGTAAAAAGAGGTGACATTGCAAATGAATTATTTGAATAAAGGTAGTGAGCGAAGTAGAAAATGCTTCATTATTGAATGCAGGTTAGCCAATATACAATTTTTTCATACTTAAGCTCCAACTGGGATATGGCATAAGGTCTAGCTCAACATATTTACCATAAATTCATCCTAACATTGTTGTTAACAAGTAAGTAGGTTATGTTGAAGGATTTCATTGATTTTTTATTTCGTCAAAATCATGACCACTTGAGCACAAAAATTGCCACCTTCCATAGGCATCACCAAATGAAAAAAATTATGCTCATGTATCTTGAAGTTATTTAATAAGAACTTCGCTCATAAAATATTGTCTGGATCCCCAAACCCTACAACTCCGTGCATCCCGTGCTGTCGCACACGGCTCGCGACTCCCCTCTCCCGCTTCTTGTTAGCGCAGTCGAGTGACCCCCCTTCCGTATCCTCACTCTACTCTGTTCCACTCCCCTCCATTCAGTAGCCTGCCCCTCTCGTGCCCTAACTTCCTAAATTCCCCTCTATCGTTGCCTACACTCCACGGTTCTACCATAACCGTCCATCTCTCGCCACCTGCACCTCCCTTCACCCTTGACCACCACCTCGACCGCCAATACCACCTCACCTTCTTTCCAATTGAATGTGGGGTCTTCTGACCCATGGAAAACAAGGAGACTAAGGAATCCTCAAACCCCCATGCCCAATGCCCACACCTGAGATTTCAACGACATGGGACAATTCATATACCTTAAACAGTGTCACGACAATCCAGAATCCATCTACAGCCACACAGACATTGCTATGGAGTCAGATTTCATGTTTTAGACGTCCCAAGTTAAACAAATTCTAAGAAAAATGGAATCTTTGGAACTGGAAAATAGCAGACTCCTCTTAGAGGTAAACTCCCTTGCTGCAAGAGTCTCGGTGGTTGAAAGAGACAATTTATCCCTCAGGAAATCAATACAAGAGAACAAAGAACAGGAAACCCTTTGCCTTCCAAATGAGGCCTTACAAGCAGAAATTCATGAACTCAAGACCGAACAAGAAGAAATCAGATCCCAACAGGCCTCTATTAAACAGGAAACAAAGTCACACTTCAACTCATGGGAACAGGTGGTTCGAGGGAAAGAAAAAAGTACTCCACCTCTCGTGGCAATTGAAGAGGTGGTGCAAGCCAAATTAGCTGAAGAATGGACCAGATGAGCAAGGGAACTGAATCTCAAAGTAAGAGGCCTTCCTCCACCTCACCCTTCTTCTTCTTCTTCAGATCCTATGGAGATAGGAGTCGGGTTCCTGCAAGTTACCATTAGTCTACCAAATATAAACTTGGACAGAGCTTGTTTGGGTCATGACTCCACCCTCTTTCTTCGATTCCAAAATGCAACAGATGGGATATGTGCCTTCAGAGCTAAACAAAAAATTGTTCTCACTTCCCAACAAGATATTCCTTGACGAGGACCTCACCAAAGCACAGGTTGCAAAGCTTAAACAGTCCAAAGAGCAGGTCACGATAGTAATCTAGGCAAGGAAATGGGTGGTTATTAGGAATATTCAGGTGGTCATTCGAGACTCTTTCCCTCCAGGTTGGACAACTTGAACAGGTAGCTGCAAATGACGGGCTCGACTAGAGAGACGTTAGGGAACAGGTATCTCGGTGCACGTCTGGGATGACAATGGGTCCTTTTGGTCATCACCAGGTCTTTTGTATGATGCACTCACCTCAACATATATCCTCCTCATGACCGAGACTCATGTGATCCCTGTGTGACCTCTCCCAGATATTACAGGGTACCATTGGTTCTCAGTTTGCAAGCAAGAAACAAGGAGTTCAGACGAATTCAGGGGTTCAGGAGGTGTTTCCTGCTTAGTTAGAGACTCTCTCTAGAACATGGTCACGCTAGTAGCTGTCGACCATTATGCCAGGTTCATGTGGATTCGGGCTAGAACCTGGATCTTCCCTGCAAGAGACATCTACAACGCAGTTTTCTACTTTCCCCCAACGTCCTCATCCATTTCCATCCACAATGGAGTGGATGGAGACCCCTTTATGGAATTGTACATTGGATTCACCCAATATTCTACTGACGGGGAAGTCATACTTATGGGGGAATTCAATGCTCGAGCCATATATCTTCAGATCCCTCTCAACGATTGTTCGAAGGACATGTTTTGTACCGAGGGATCAACCTGGTTTCGGTAGGTCTTCACCGGATACCAGAGGATGCCTTGGGCCCCACTACAACTTATGGTAAATATCTCTTGTAATTAGGGGAGTATCACGAGTTGCTAATCCTGAATAGCCTTCTAGCTTTCCGAACTCTCACTTCTTCACCTTCCGACCACATGGAGGTGGAGCTAGCGTGGTGGATTATGCTCTAGCCAGCCAAAACTTGCTCCCTTTTATTCGAAACCTCTCAATATCCCTCGTCCCTCTAGATTACCACACACTTCTTTCGCTCTCTCTCCAATTTGAAACTCCTCTACTAACTCATCCCTCCCTGCAGAGCCCCCCCTCCCCACCTCAGACCACCTTTCGCTTCGATGAAGGGGACCCCGACATATTCTTGCTCGCTCTTCGCTAGACACTTCCCTTCGAGACCCATTTCTACTCACTTGACTCTGCCTCTACTAAGTACCAATGTCTCTCATCTGTAATTTGGGAGGCTTCACTTAACTCCTTTCCCCACTCCACATGTATCACCCGTAAACCTCGCTCTTACCCCATGAACAAGTGGTACATTGAAAAATGCAAAACCCTCCACCGACCACTCCATTATGCCTTTCTCCACTCCCATTCTAATTACCCTGACATTCAAATCTCTTACCTTCATCTCCTCCGTCACAAGAAATGAAAATTTATCTCTCAGAGAAGACAAGAACTCTCAGCTCTCCTCGCCCATTCCCCCAAGCTTTTATGCCGTACCATCCTCCCTCGACGCTCTCCTCTCCCATACGAACTTGACCCTGCTTCCATGTTCTCCCACACCTCCAATATCTATGACATCCCTGGCCAGAACAAAACACAGGTTACTTCCCCTCCTTCCTCCTGCCATCTCTTCTCTGACAGTGATGTCAAGGAGGCCATCCAGGCAATGAGTAGCAACAAAGCAGTAGATGAGGAAGGATACCAAGCCAAATTATTCAAACATGGTCTTTGTGCTCTAGTTAGTTATTTGGTTCATCTCTTCAACCATGTGGTGTGTGAAGGTTCTCCTCCAGATTGGTCACATCATATTACTTACCCGATTCATAAGTCAGGTTCCACTTCGAATCCCAACAACTACAGAACGATCATGGTAGGCGACACATTCTCAAAGTTATATGCCATCGTCCTTCATAGGAAGCTATCCAGCAATCTCGAGCAGAGAAACCTTAGAGCCTGGGGCCAGGAAGGGTTCAAGCCAGCACATCAGACTATTGACCATATTTTTACCCTCTGGGTCATGAATGAGGAGGCATGCCACCAATCCTTGAAAGTCTACTACTACTTTGTGGACTTCCAAAAAGCCTTTGACTCAGTTCCAAGTGAAGATTTACTACAGTGGCTCAGAGACATCGGCATCTCAATGACTCTACTGACGGGTATAATGCACCATTATGAGTCCTTTTGTGGCCGCCTTCGCACAACTCTAGGTTTGTTTGAGTTCATCCAAAGCACTATTGGGGTTAAACAGGGTTTCCCAATGTCTCCCACCCTATTTGGGATCTACATTGATGAGTTGGAAGCCTTCCTCCATGAGCATATCCAAGACACAGATGGGTGCTTTCTCCACTAGGTACCGATCTCTATTCTACTCTTCGCTGATGATGTAGTACTCTTATCTTCCTTCTCGGAAGGTCTACAGAGATAGCTAGATGCCTTAGCCTTGTTCTGTGATCTTCAAAAGTTGACGATGAATTTGATCAAAACAAAGGTTATGATCTTCAATGGAGTGAAGAAGGCCACTGACTTCTATTTCCTATTCAAGGGGGAGGAAATCGAGATCACTAGTACCTATATGTATTTGGGAGTGCAGTTCTCAGGTCCCCGATTCATTCTAAAACCAACCCTCCAGCCTTGAATCAATAAGGGGTACGGGTCCTTGGCCCTTCTTGAGAGACAATGTTCTACCATCACTTCCAGGATATCTCTTCCAAGATGAACCTGATGGACACCTTGATCTGTCCCACTGTTTTTTACAGATCATAAATTTGGGGACCCTCTTTACTCGAGTCAGATTGGGCCTCAACTGAGAGAGTTTAGATCCTTCTTCTTCGGCGCATCATCAAATGTAAGCATACAATTCCACGACACATCATCCTAGCTGAGTTTGAGGCCCAACCCTTCTGTCTTGAGATGATATTTAGATTGGTTTCCTTCCTGAACCGGATCCGAGGGTTTGCCAACTCATTAAAGGGTCGGGACATGTATCACTATTTATTTATTTTTTAACAAAAACGGATACTTTTATTGAGAAAGAAAAAAAACAGGTCTATTTTGGCAGAAACCAATCAACCTGATTACAAATAATAAAGAATATGAGACCTTACAATTCTATTCAGGAAGAGAGACACCCTATCAGTCTCCTTTACTTAGAAGTTACAGAATAGGGTAAAAATAGCTGGGTTCCCCATTAATACTGAGAAAACCTTGATGAAGATGACAAGCTTGGTTTGCCAAGGCATCATCAGAAATATTTAATCCCCGAAGGATATGATAGGAATCAGCCTTGTCAAAAGCTCTTAAAATTGTCTTAATTCTCTACAAAGTTATAATCAGAGCAGCATTTTTAAGACTTTCAGAGGAATTTAAAGCTTTAATCAATAGTCCAGAATCACCAAAAATTTGGACAGACTTATATCCTTTGTTCTTAGCCAAATGAATCGCCTGAAGCAAGCTGTAACTCTCTGCCTGATTATTAGTCATAATGCCTAACCCCTAGCTAAACCTAATAGAAGACAATCCGTTTGGAGAGATGACAAGGCCACCAGCGCCGGAGACCCCGGGGTTACCTTTAGAAGCTCCATAAAAAAAACTATAGCTGAAGATGAGTTTCGACCCAACAGAATTGAAAGCAACAATATCTCCCCGATACCTCCACGGCAGGGACAAAATAGGCTTCAAATTAATATTCTCCTCAACATTTGAACAAGAACCCATTCGAATCGAAGCTGGCAAAAAAGATGCAAGGTGACCAATTAGTTATGCTAACCACGCTAATGTTTTCATGACAACAAGCTGAAGATTGGATCGTCGATCACTGAAGATACATTTATTCCTAACAATCCACAATGACCACAACATAAATTTCAGAATTGAGTGCCAATATTTATGCAAAACTGCAGCATTGCGTTTTGGAGGTCACCGGTCATGCCAGACTGAGTAAAATTGTTTGACTATATTTTGAATAGGGAAGGTAATATTAACAAAATGAAGAACCATATACCAAGCTTGTCTGGCAAAATCACAGCCCACCAAAAGATGATCGGCCGTCTCACTAGCAACCTGACAAAAACAACATCTAAAAGGCCCATTAATTCCATGCTTCTAAAGATTGTCACCTGTCAAAATTTTGTTTTTTAACAGTAGCCAAACAAAAAAATTAGCCTTTGGCAGGTAGGAATGCCAAATTGAATGCCAAATCGCCGGTGTAAAAGAAGAATTGTGAACTAGAAGAGACTGGAACGCATTAGCAGCAGAGTAAAAACCATCTACGCCCCATCCCCAACGATATTTATATGAATAGTGAACTAGATCTAGGCCCTTGAGATGAGAAATCAACATCGATTTATGAGAGTTAAATTGAACATGAAGATCTGGGAAATTCCATCCAGACCAATTGCCATCATAATCCCACATACAGATATCTGCAAGACGAATTAGACCTTTATTCTTGGACCAATTCATTATCTCATGTAATTGAGGAACATAGGAGAGAGGAGGAGTGCCAGAGATAGAATCCTCCCATAGAAGGGTCTTCATCCCATTTCCTGGGACTCTATACAATTTTTTTATGAAAAACCCAAAACATTTCCTATAGGAATTCCATATAACAAAGCTAGAAGGAGTATTGGCAGAAGCGATATTTCGTAAAGAGCCACCTTGCAAATACTTCGTCCTAAAAATTTTACTAACAGGGTGCTTGGGATCATCAAAACGCCTCCAAATCAAGTTATCGACCATTGCCAAATTAGCAAGACTAGGATCGTGAATTTGAAGACCACCATTCCATAAAAAATCTCTCATGAGTTTAGCTATCTAAGCTGAGATAGCTTTGGGAGCAAGAAGCAGAGTAGATTGAAAAATAGGGAGTGCTGAAAGGACTGATTTAATCAAGATCAGTTTCCCAGCTTTAGATAGCCACTGACCCCCCCACGAGCCAATTTTTTCCTTAAACTTGGCCAGCACTTCAATCTACAGAGAAGGAGGAGACAGACCAAGAGTTAAGGGGAGACCTAAATACTTGATTTTTTCCCACTTGACGAATCCCGAAAAGCCAAAGAGATCTGAAATCCAAAGTAGAGCAAGCTGATCTACATTCCAACCGTAAACAACACTTTTATTTTTATTTACCAAAGCACATGAACTTAAACAAATTTGTTTGAGAATCACATTAAAGGCTCGAGCAATTGGCATAGAGGCCCCTCCCAAAAGAAGAGAATCGTCTGCAAAAATGAACATGGTTGATTAGATCAATACCCCTAGCTATCTTGATACCCGGGATGTATCCAGCTTCCTTTTTAGCTAATAATTTTCTGCTAAGGGTTTCAGCCATCAAAATGTATAGGAAGGGGGACAGCGGACAACCTTGACGAAGGCCTCGGGTGGCTTTAAAGAAATCAGTGGGTCTACCATTTACTAAAGGGGCAATCCAAGGCTTATCAGTACATGCTTTAATCAAGGAAACAAAATCTAGACATAAGCCAAAAGAAAGCAAGACTTCATAAAGGAAAGGGAGCTTGACTCGATCAAAAGCATTCTTCATATCTAGCTTTATTATCATGCCTTTCTCTTTCCTTAAGAAACTAGAGTGCAAAGCTTCTTGAACTTGAAAAACGTTATCCACTAGGTGTCTACCTTTGACGAAACCCCCTTGAAGAGGAGAGATCAACTTGTCGAACAATGGCTTTAATCTGTTTGCTAGGAGTTTGGCTATTATTTTATAAGAAGCATTACACAGAGAAATTGGTCTGAACCTATCAAAAGAAGAAGGGTTGACTTCTTTAGGGATGAGGGCAAGAAGAGTAGAGTTGGTGCACCCACCCATTTTAGCTTTTTTTCTGGAAGGTAGTGATCATTCTTAGCAAATCATACTTGATTATAAGCCAGCAGACTTTATAAAAATGAATCGAAAAACCATCTGGCCTAGGAGCTTTGTCAGACTCCATGGCCTAAATAACTTCAACAATTTCCTGCTCAGAGAAAGGCTTCATTAAATCAAAATTATCCTCAATGTTGACCAGAGAAGGAACATTGTTCAGAAATTCGGAAGACACTTCCTCATAGGTACAACCATCATCTTTAAACAACATTTGAAAGTGCCTACTAGTTGACTGCTTAAGAAGATCTTGGCCTTTAATGATGACCCCTTCATCATCAATGATTTCCAAAATGTGATTTCTGGAAAGCCTGGCCCTGCATTGACAATGGAAGAAAGAAGAGTTCTTATCCCCAGCCTTCAACCAAAGACTTCTTGACTTCAATCTAAGATGCTCCTTCTCTTGTCTAAAATAAATATTTGTTTTAACCTGAGCAATTTGATCAAGGGCGATATGAGAGGAGGTTACTTCTCTATTTTCCAAATCTACTTGCAAAGCAGAAAGCTTTGCTACTCTATCATTCCTGGTACTCAAAGGAGTAAGAAGAGGCAATTTTATTGAATTCTTCAACGCGCAATTGGTCTGTTTCAGTTTTTGTTCCCAGACGTAACTGGGAGAGCCTACCACAAATTGGGACCACGCTTGAAAGACAATATCCATAAATCCTTCACGTTCAAGCCAAAGAGGACTGAACTTGAAAGGAATTGGGCCGAGCTCCTCTTCAATTTCAAATTGTAATGTAATTGGATGGTGATCTGACACCAGCTTGGGAAGAATTTTAGTTGAAATCATCCACTTACTATCCAGCAGAGGACCATGAACTAAGAAATGATCTAATATGGCATATATATTGGCGGCCCCCACTCAATGGTTTGACCACGTGAAATGACCTAACTTAGGGTTTAAATCAGCCAAATCCCAACCTTGAATCATTTTTTCCACATCATCTTGCATAAAGGCTTTACCGCACACTTCTCCTTTCTTCTCAGTCGGAGCTAAAGTAATATTAAGATCTCCTGCTATAATAATATTTGCTGGAGAATGGAGCTCAAGGAAATTGGAAATCGACTGCCAGCATTCTTTTTTTTCCCCATAATTAACTAGAACGTATAAATTGAAAAGGGCAAAAGTAATCTTACTGTTATAATGTAAAAGCTCTGAAAAGATCCAATGCTGAGTGGCATACTCTTTTTTTAGCTGAAAATTATCTTCACGCCATAATGTGGCTAGCCCCCCACAGGAATCTCTAGTGCTGACCGCCTTACCAGAAGTCAAATTCCACTTGTTTTTACTGATGAGAAGGAGAGCATCCTCCTCAATTTTAGTCTCTTGAAGCAATAGGAGATCAGATGGAGCCAATTTCATTAAATTTTTTACAGCTTCAACTTTGCTAGAGTTCCCCAACCCCCTATAGTTCCAAGAGGTCAATAACACTACTTACCCAATAAAGAGGGAGTAATTACTCCGTTAGGGGGCATGTTTCTCTTATTCCTCCCATAAGACATTTCAATTGTTTCCTGACTGCCTTGAGTCTTGAGCCTTTCAGCCTCTTCTTCCCTTAACTCCTTTTTAGACTTCCTACCAGCTGTGTTTTTACACTCAAAGGAATCATCTTCCAAAGAGCCAGAGCTAACATCATGTTTCCTCCGATCAATATCAACATAAGAAGGAGGAGAGCAAGTATATATAGGAGAAGAGAGAAGGGAACCACCTTCTAGGGGGAAGTGCAGTAAAAGAAGGCTCAATCCTTAAGAACAAAAATTTCTTCTAAGGCAGGCTCAATCACTTCCATATGACTCAGTTCGCCTTCTTCAAGGATAGTTTCAGAGGAATTTAGGACAACAAAAGGATTATGAACATCCTTGGGAATATCAGCAGCCTGAGAAATAGAATCTATCCCAGTCACAGAATCACCTAATGCTGATTTTCCTTTCTTTTTAGATCCCTACACTGGTTTTCCTAATTTTTGGACTTGAATCCATTGTTCTTCTTTCTCTTTAGAATTAACCTCTTCAGTTTTTTTTTGTAGTTTCGGGCGAAATGGCCATAGCCATGGCAAAATCTACACTTAAACGAGATTTTCTCATAGTCCAACTCTTGGGTGTAAGACCAGTCTGCAACTGTTAACTAAATTGCTTCGGGCAAACCAATCTCCAGGTCCACTTCTACACAAATCCTAGCGCAAGAAAATTGATCTTTCCTTTCAGCCCAGTCTATGTATCTACTGAGCTTAATCCCAATAATTACCAAAGATTTAGCATTCCAACAATGCAAAGGAAGGAAGGGTAATCTTACCCATACAGGAACTGCAGACGGGACGTCCTGGGAAGGGTCGAAATCGGGGGTCCACTTATTCAGGTAAAGCCCCTGAGGACCCATGAAGTATGGGCCATTCCAGAAAATCAGATCTCTATCCTCAGCAGATTCAAAGACAAACACGAAGAAGCCTCTTCCAAAAAAATGGCTATAAATATCCTCTCAGACTAGAGGCTTCCAATTCCTTTGCACCCATCCTTCAATTTCCTTAGGAGAGGGCCATAGGTCAGTGAATTGACCAATGAGCCCCCACTCAGCAAGGTTTAACGCTTATCGACAAGTCCCTTCAGCAGGAATGTCAACCTTCTTGACAAAATTATTAGATGCCCCCCCTTTCTCTTACCATAGGAAGCAATCATCCTTTTGAACTCTTCCAGATCGGGAGGGAGAGGGAGTGCCCCCTCTAGAATCCATTTGGACCAGAGCACTAGGAAACTCACACAGATTTTAGAACCTGCAAAAGAAACTCCCAAAGAATAGCTCAAGCCAATCCTCCTTCTACAACCAACCACCAGACCTACTCGAAGCTAAAAGAACCAGGAAATTATGGCGACTCTATACTTCAGGCAACATCCATGCAAGACTCCACAAGAGAGCACGAACCTGGCTTTTGAAACCTCATTTCACTCCTACAAAAGGAAGGGAACGAAGGATCTTGCAATTGATAGCAAGAACCCCAAGAGCAAGCACGAAACACTTCTTGAAGCCACCAATCAAAGAGGTGAAACTCCGAGAGGTAAGCAAAGAGCTCTGAACCAGCAAAGACCCAAACCCTCCCAGCCTAGAGCTGAGAATGTTCAATCTTCTTGAAGCAAATATATCTCCTGACAGAGGAAGCACATACTCCTTTCAGGGAACCAAAGAACCCATACTCCAGAGAGAAATGAATCCCTCAACCTGCGTCCTACAGCCATTGCAAGAACCTAAGATCCACCTGCAAACAAGATCCAACAAGCCCAAGCTAGGAGAGGACATCCACCAACCTGCAAGAAAATTCAAACGAATCTTGGAGCCAAAAAAAAACTCAATTGATCAAGTCAAAAAACATTATACTTAGTTTACTAACATGTATCCCTATTTAACCTATTGCTCTTATGAGACCATTTCCCATACTATTCATCCAAGCAGAGCCAAATGTTGGTTCACAGGGGTTTCAGACCTTCTTAAATCTACATGGATCCAGTTAGAGTGTCTTCCCCCATTTCGGTACTCTTTGGATGCTCCCTGCCACCTTCTACCTATCCAACAGGAGTTAAATAAGATCATCAGGGAGGACATTTACAGGGAGTTCGTTTAGACTACATGGGTCAATCCCCCTGGAGGGTTGCGCCCAAAGATGGCATTTATGATGAGAAATTCCTGGAGATCAAAGGCAAGCTCATTTTCTGACCCCAGTACACGTTTCGCCACTGGATGCATGTTGTTCGGATCCCTCTCGGATAACTCAGAGTAGGATCCCATAGACTTAGGGTAGAGACAGACCACCAGATTGATAGACCGAACATAATCTTCCAACTATGTCATTTACAGGAAGTGGAAACTGAGTCGCACTTTATCTTCAGATGTCCAATATACTATGAGATCAGAGGAAGTTTCCACTACTGTTTTAGAGGCCCTCAAACTCTGACGGCCTTTTTCAGATACACCGATAAGAAATGTTTAACACTTTATATTCAGAAGGCTCTCAGGTTTCGAGTGTAGGTTCTCCATGCCCCAACCAGACTCGATACCACACAGACGATCATGACTTTCTACAACGTGCTACCACCTTCTAGGGGCACCAAGAGACCTACCGACCAAGATACCGATCCAATTTCCATATCACTAAAGATTTGAGGATATCGACCCACGAGATCTTAGTGACAACTTCATATAAGGCCTCCCTCTAAGAGGTGTACAAGGTCCTCCAAACCTCACTAAGAACACTTCAGAGGACACCCCACACCCATCAGCTCCTATTCAGGCCAAAAGACACTATTGCACTTCCCTCAGTTTTCCTCTTTCAGCCTCGGATGTTAGGAGTACTATACCCTCCTCGATTGATTTAACTCTAGGATCTTGTCCACCTAAGCTCCTCCTTTCCAGAGCAGGGTTATGTTGTTGAGACTGGGGTAGGACTCTCCCATACTTCAGCCGAGCTCACATTGTACACTTTTACTTATGTTTTACTTCTTGCATTGTGTTTCCTTTAAAAGGGGATCGTTTCGTCCTCCGCATAGCACATACATCATTGTAACCGATAGTCCCGTTGACCTACTTTGTGGTCATTAGTTGGATATAAATAAAATTATCTTATCTTATCTTATCATGGTTTTTTCATTCACGACTCTTAGGGTTCCATACCTTTGCTCCATACATAGAGGTATGGGATGTTTTGTCCAATGCCCATTAAGACTTGACATGCCTATTTATATACCTTAGGAGTACATACACAATTATGATCCTTTATATTTAATGTCCAATTGTTTGAACTACTCATTGTTAATGCCACATAAATTGGGATGGAAATTAAATTTTGAAAAATGAAAGACAATGAAGAAGAAATTAAAGATAGAGATAATTTTATTTATTTTTTCTATTTTTTTGGATTGGCAATGATAAAAAAGGTCACATATGTATATTACAACCAATCAAAATGAAAGCCAAATAAGTTTTTTTTTTTACATCGACTTTGTAATTTCATAGTTTTCCAATCTTTGACTATCAAAGTACTAGGTAAAAGAGAAACATATAGTCACTGTTGTAAGCAGGGACTAACAAACACGGTCCATATAAGTGAGTATATGTTCCATGCACCATAATTTTACTAGGAATACCTTTGTTGAAATTAACCTAGATGCAAATTTGGGCAAAGGTGAAGGTAGACATCTCAACAATGTCTTTGACCCTTGGTAATGAACTTACCCAAGGCTTTACTAATAGTCTAAAGAGACTTCTTACTCTAGTATTAAAGAGGGAGATCGTGTATTCTTACCCAAATGGGGTTTTTGATAATGATTCCAAAAGCAAGTGAAATTGAGCAATGTGACTTTATATAGAAGTCAACTTTGTGCGTAAACCAAATGCCTTTATGGGCAATCCCAATTTGTGCACCTTAGAGAGAGAACCATGCCTTTTGTACACAGGTAGATCACCATTGGTTCCTAAAAAACATGCACTTAATTTTTTTTTGGTAATGGCAATAAGCAACTAAACTTGCTAATCGCCCCATGTTTAAGGAAAAAACCTCCTTCTCAACTTTTTGTCAGATCAAGCTTCAAAATTTCCATTGAGGTAGTCTTCGCCACATAGAAGGACGAGGTAGGGGCATTTTCAAAGAAGAGGGAATACTTATTTCAATTTAAATGAACAACCATCTTAACATTAATTAAGTGTTTCCTAAAATGCAAATGAATATCCACATGGAAACACAATTTCCTTTTAAAGCCCTTTATTAAAACATTCAAATCCTTAGAGGAGGAGGTTGTTCCTCTGACATGAAAACCTCCACCACATTGCATAGAGGATCACACCATACTTCAAACAACCATCGATATTTACCACAAAATTTCTTCATCCCCATTTTCTATTGAAATAATAAATTGAATACATTTAAAATCTATACACCTTGAAATTATTTTCATTCCATAAATAAATACTTATATTCCTCTCTTTTTCAAAAAACAAAAACAAAAAAAACTATAACTTGTTATTCATCCACTAGGAGAATCAAAGTTTCTGTGGTTCTAGAAATACCAATCAACCTGACTATATCACTCATCTAGACTTAACAAAAAAACTGTCCTCTAAAATCATTTTATAACATACTCACACCTCCCACGATCATACCAATGATACAAAAATGGAATCTTTTTTTTTCCAGGAAGAAAAAAGCCTGTCCTTGTTATTCTTATTAAGAATCAAAGGTCATCAGTACAATCATCCCATAAATGGGTTACATTAAGTAGAGAAACACATGTGATACCATGTAACACCTCGAGAACGCTACCAGGGGGAAAGGCAGAACAGTAAAAAGAAGATTCCCATCAGAAAACTGTCCCATCATATAAGTGGTCAGTTGCATCAGCCTCATCTACCGAGTGCTAAAGGGCTCTGATCAACAATCTAAAAGTGATCACTCATTGAGTAGCAAGACATCAAATCTAAAATATAGAGGGGGGTAAGCTCCCCTATCCATGCTCAAAAGAGTTGAAAGATATCATGAAAGACCAATTGGTTCTCAAAAAATTATGTAAAACTGCTAGTACCCGAAGAATATGAGAGAGCAATTTTAGAGAGACAGTCGGCAATCCGATTGTGCTCTCGGTAGATGTGGGTGAACAACAGATCCTGAAAGCTAAAAATTAGCTTTTTTGTCTCCCTGCACCAGTGAAGGAGATCTGGAGGGGAGAGAGCAGTCGATCCCTTTGCCCAGTTAATGATGACTTGTGAGTCACCATAAATGTGGAATAAGGGGATCCCCATCATCTGGGAAGAAAGTAAAAGAGCCCATAAACTGAGCAATTCTGCTTTTGTATTTGTGCCATATCCAACCCCTAGCGTGAACTCGAAATGATGAGATTCATTTAAGTATAGGCAATGCCCAACACCAGCTACCTTATAGTTTGAGGCACCATCAATAAATCCACAGGGAAAGTTCTTACAAGGAGGATTGCCAATCGCTCTGCTTTTTTTTTTAAAACATTGACTGTCAGAGAATAATAAGTTTGTGTTGAGTAAGTAATCTGCTAGACAATACTACAAATATTCCTTTTCCCCCCCTCGAAAATAGCCTGATTCCGAGCTTTCCAGACAATCCACATCATATGGAAAGGTAACAGACAGAGTGGCGAGGTCCTAGGGAAGTTGCCAGTCCATGTTCTTAAAACAGTCACGAGAGATTCCTTTGGAGGAATGGCAGGAAGATAATATTGATCACATATTTGGATAGCAACAGTTTTCTAGACAGAACAGTTTGTGAATAAGTGATCCACGGTCTCCCCATCCGAACGACAAAGAGCACACATTCCAAGACCAAATTTCCCCCTTTTCTGTAGATTCTCCCAAGTGAGAATTTTGTTCTTGAGAGCCAACCAAATGAAGCAAGAGATTTTTTTTGGGAGAGCCCTGTTCCACAGTAATGCATAGAAACAAGTATCCACCATAAGAGAGTAAGAATGTACTATACAGTCATAATACAGAGTTTAAATTTAAAAAAGTCCTAAGAAACATTACTAAGACCCGACAGTAATAAAAAAAACAAAAACAAAAATATAGTAAAAAAATAGAAGAACTTCAGTGTCCCACTTCTCATCATATCCATTGCTCAAAATAGATTAAACCATCTATATCCCCAACAATATTTTTTTAACATTCAATCCGCCACTAGGTTGAACTCACAAAAGTTGTGCGTCCAACAACCCCATTAATAATAACTTAAGAATTACCTAAACTTAAAGCTTGCATCTCTCTCTCTCTCTCTCTCTCTCTCTCTCTCTCTCTCTCTCTCTCTCTCTCTCTATATATATATATATATATATATATATATATTTGCGCCGAGAGGCGCTCTACAGCCCAGTATGGGGGAGATCTTGTAATGTTAAGTAACGTTGTAATGTTACGTAACGTTACATAGATGTCGGCTATAAAAAACAAAACTTTTAATTATCTTCCAAAATAAATGTCGGCCACAAAAACAATCTAATATGGGTGAGATGTTGTAATGTTCCTACCTAACAAAATAATAAAAAATTTAATTATCTGCCATAAAAAAATGTCCCTAAGAAAAACAACACAATATAGGGGAGATGTTGTAATGTTTCTACTTAACAAAATAATAAAAAAATGTTGGTCATGCACATGGTTTTAAAACCATGTGCAAGGCCTCTTAAAAACCCATGGTTTTATTGTACATGGTTTAGGAGGGCCTTACAAATGGTTTTAAAGCCATGTGCAAGGCCTCCAAAACAACCCATGGTTTTGTTGTACATGGTTTAGGAGGTAGTTGCAAATGGTTTTAATACTATGTGCAAGGCCTCCTAAACAACCCATGATTTTAGGAGGGCCTTGCACATGGTTTTAAAACTATGTATGGGGGAGATGTTTTAATGTTTTTTTCAAACAAAATAAAAAATATTATATGCAGCCATAAATAGTATTAAATATTAATAATAAAAATATTATTTGTGGACCTTAAATAAAAAAATGTGCCTTTTGGTCTGAATCACATTAAAGTTGATAGTTGAGTGCAATACTTAAGAAGAGGTCTGCACCTCCAAAGATTTGATCCTTCTCGGCGCTTGATAGAGCCTGGGATTTGGATCTATGCTGGTTTAATAACAAACCAAACAAGACCCCGTAAACCAAGTAATTCTGCCTTTATATTATTGCGTAGAGAGGCGCTTTACAGCCCAGTATGGGGGAGATCTTGTAACGTTATGTAACGTTGTAACGTTACGTAACGTTGTAACGTTACGTAATGTTACATAGATGTCGGCTATAAAAAACAAAACGTTTAATTATCTTCCAAAATAAATGTCAGCCACAAAAACAATCTAATATGGGTAAGATGTTGTAATGTTCCTACCTAACAAAATAATAAAAAATAAATAAATAATTTAATTATCTGCCATAAAAAATTGTTCATGAGAAAAACAACACAATATAGGGGAGATGTTGTAATGTTTCTACTTAAAAAAATAATAAAAAATAATAAAAATAAAAAATTGAATTATCGGCAAAAAAAATGTTGGTCGTGCACATGGTTTTAAAACCATGTGCAAGGCCTCTTAAAAACCCATGGTTTTATTGTACATGGTTTAGGAGGGCCTTACAAATGGTTTTAAAGCCATGTGCAAGGCCTCCTAAGCAGCCCATGGTTTTGTTGTACATGGTTTAGGAGGTAGTTGCAAATGGTTTTAATACCATGTGCAAGGCCTCCTAAACAACCCATGATTTTAGGAGGGCCTTGCACATGGTTTTAAAACTATGTATGGGGGAGATGTTTTAATGTTTTTTCGTAACAAAATAAAAAATATTATATGCAGCCATAAATAGTATTAAATATTAATAATAAAAATATTATTTATGGACCTTAAATAAAAAAATGTGCCTTTTGGTCTGATAGTTGAGTGCAATACTTAAGAAGAGGTCTGCACCTCCAAAGATTTGATCCCTCTCGGCACTTGATAGAGCCTGGGATTTGGATCTATGCTGGTTTATTGCTCCGAGAGGCGCTCTACAGCCCAGTATGAGGGAGATCTTGTAACGTTACGTAACACATAACGTTATTTTTATTAATAAAAAATAATTTTTTTAATTATAGGCCAAAATAAATGTCGGCCAGATAAAAAACCTAATATGGGGGAGATGTTGTAATCTTCCTACCTAACAAAACAATAAAAAAGTAAAAATTTAATTATTCGTAAAAAAATATGGGTGAGGAAAAAAACACAATTTGGGGGAGATGCTGTAATGTTTTTACTTAACAAAATAATAAAAAATGTTGGCCTTGCACATGGTTTTAAAACCATAAACCATGTGCATGGTTTTAAAACCATGCACATTGTTTATGGTTTTAAAACCATGTGCAAGGCCTCCTAAACAACCCATCGTTTTATTGTACATGGTTTAGGAGGGCTTTGCACATGGTTTTAAAACCATGTGCAAGGCCTCCTAAACAACCCATAGTTTTATTATACATGGTTTAGGAGGGCCTTGCAAATGGTTTTAAGACCATGTGCAAGGCCTCCTAAACAACCCATGGTTGTAGGAGGGCCTTGCATATGGTTTTAAAACCATGTATGGGGAAATGTTGTAATGTTAGTTCATAACAAAATAAAAAATAATAAAAAATATTATATGTGGGCCATAAATAATATTAAATATTAACAATAAAATATTATATGTGGACCTTAAATAAAAAGATGTGTCTTTTGGTTTGAATCAAATCAATGGATACCTATAAAGAAATTTGATCTCTCTTGATGCTTGATAGAGCTTAGGATTTGGATCTACGTTGGTATTAGTCCCATTCCAACCAAATCCACAAATAAAACTATTCCTCTCTATTAAAACTATCAATGTAACTTTTCATACACATCATGACATTCTACTTTTTATACCTGCCTCAGCAGATATATTGTAATCGATTGCAAGTCAACTTGGGTTGACTCACCTATTAGTTCAAAGGTACATAAAAATTAAATTGTTGTTTATAATGTTTAACTTTATAATTTTATAAATAATAATTTTTAATTATAATAAAAATGTATTTATTTGTGTTGTAATTGGCCAATCACAAATGATGTCAGCTTTGGAATTTGGTATCTGGTTTTTAGATGACAAGTGGCAACTATGATATCAAGATAAGTAAAAGTGTGGGTCAATTCATTATTGATTAAATTTCAATAACGCAACGCGTGGATAACTGAATCATTGTTGCCATGCGCATAACAGTTTTGAAATTGCCACATAAATGTTCCCTTTATACTTATCTGGACACCAATTTAGCCAATATTTCATGGACGAGTATGTTTTCTTCATACTTATCTTCACCAATCCCGAATAATTGAACTGTCGACTTCTCTGATCTGCCAAATTGCTTCCAAATGATCCATTACATTACGTATCATACTCTGATTCTAACACTTATGCCCAAATATAGATTTGCTAAATTTAGATAACGCTTTTGATCCCAATCCTGTATTGCCCCTCTACTTATATATTTGATCAACCATCCCACAAATGTATTCAATTCTCAGTTTCAGAGAAACAAACAAACCAGAGAACCCAAAAGATTCAACAAAATCGCTGATGGATTATACACAGAAGAAGCCTACCAAAACCACCTATGAATTCCCCGAGGGCGTGAGAATAAGGGGGCGCATTGAAGACAGGTATGAGAAAATCCTCACGAAAGAGGCTCTACAATTCGTGGCGGATCTGCAGAGAAAGTTTGGAGATCGTGTGAGTTATAACATGGCTTGCAGGAAGGAGCAGCAAGCCAGATACAATAAAGGTGAGCTCCCTGGATTCGATCCCTCGACCAAAGCCATCCGGGAAGGAGATTGGACTTGTGCTGCTAAATACAGTAAGATCAAAAAATTACTAGAAAGCAGGTAGACCTTTTGCATATATCATTCGATTTGAGATGACTCTGCCTCAGCACAATCTTCTCGATGTGCTTCAACCACCCAATGGACTTTGGAAACTTTGAAAGAGGATCTGAAATATTCAACTGCCGCAACTCCAGAGGTGCCTGAAATGCAATGTTTATCAACGTATGATTCAGTTTCATCTACAGAATCCATCAAAGGCATTGGAGATCATGTGCTCTTATATAATAGCAACAATAGTCTTAATAAAATAGAGCAAAGAAAATAAACACGAAAGCAGCTTTCACCTGAGATTCTGCTCGGCACAGTGTTTTCAATTTGTATCCCTCCAGTTCTAAAATCCTTGTATTCTTCATGGGGATCCAGGAAGGCAGGAAAGAGTAGGGGCAGTTGTTCCAGCGTAGCCATATCAGATTTGGCGACTCAACCCTGGTCATTATGCTTTCTAAATCACCATCTTCAGCTTCAAGAAGTTGTAACTTCTTGAGATGATACCTGTGTCTGGGATTCCACATTCGCAACTCCGTATCACACCAACTTTTGAACCATGACAATTCTTCTTCTGAATCTGCAATGTCACAAGTGTAACGAGCCGTCCTAATTCCACGAACTTCTGTTATTACCTGTTCATTTAGTTAAAAGCAAACATCATACAATTTTAAACAAAGGTGCCAGATATTTCTCTTTCTACTTCTATTTCAAACAACGAAACCTTAAAATTGTTTGAAGAATTCAAGCACTTACACAATATTGCTGCCACAAATCATGAATGTTTTCCACCAAACGCCAAAGACGATGTGGGATTACTCCTCCAGACTTTTCCTCATCTGCAATTTGTCTTCCCACGTCTCTTAGGTGATCGTGCATTTTTATGGTATTTTCTCCATCCACCTCCACAAGGCATTTGTCCTGCAGATTTCGAAGCCGAAGCCGACCATTCCAGCCTGATCCTTCCCATATTCTTATGGCCATATCCCTGTCTTCTCCAATGAAATAACAAGGGCTCTTCAGATAATTTCCAGCTCAGACTCATCAACCCACAAACATAGGCAGTTCAAATAATTTCAATCAGTATTGGAAGATGCCCTTAAACTCGTGCAGGAAGTAGACAATTTACACATCTTTGATATATACAGAAAGTGGCTATATGGAAGGAAAATCTAAGAGTTTCAGGAGCAAATCAAGGATTTGATTGATATTCAAGGTTCGCCGATTCTGGCCCATGATTTGCAGAAACTAGACGCAGATGTCAGGGATCTTCGCAGACGATTTGAAGCAGCTACAATCTCTGAACAGTCCATTAGCTACACCTCCCATGAAATCCCGGATATGCCAAACATTGTAGTTGGGATGGATAATCGTATCAATGTTGTCAAACAAATTCTATTACAGAATGATATTGATCGGCTTGGAATAATAGGGATGTAATCCTTACCGAGCGCCCAAGTGAGAACGATTGTATTCCCCATGTAGTCGTCCCTTCCCGTCTACTGTGAATATCCTGTGGAGCAAATTAGTATCAGGAAGCATAGTATCAGGAACGTTGTGCATAGTATCCAAAGATGGTAAAGAAGACACACTGACTGCATACTTTACACTTGTTGCTCAGCATGTCACCTTATTATTTCGTTTCAACATTACACGAGATCCACCCTGCGTATTCCTCGACGCGTGCACTTTTAGTCAAAATTATATCAACTTGTGGTATAAACTTTGGTTTGTTATGTTGAAACGTTCCCCAAAAACTTTGGTGAAATTTGTCACTAAAATTCAATTAATATTGTTGTGCACATGTGAATCCATCGTTTGATTGCTATTATTAGAGCCATCCAAGGTTCGAATGCTTTAGTATTTTATTAATTTAGTTTCTTGAAAAAATCAAAACAAAACGCAAAGTTTTTTCAATGTTTTAATTTATAATCATTTTTTTAAAATATTTTTTTATTATAATTCCTTAATTTTATTTAATTGAAATAGATTTTCAATGTTCATATAGTTTCCTAAATTCTATGATGTGACAACTTTTTTTTATTACCGATTCAAAAGAAATGAGATATTTTTTTAAAAATAAGTATTATTCTTCAACTTGCATGGTACTTATTCTACTTGTCCCATGTACTCTTGTATAAGATGTCTCTAATCCACCATCCTCGGTACAAGATGGGAATAAGGTTGATGATGGCATTGCTTGTGATGGGCCTCAAGAAATATATTTGATGATTGTCTTATGCTTGTTGTCAATGTCTGTTTCTCGTGTTATCATATGTCATAAGCTATCGACTAATCTTTGATAAGATGTGGGAAATATGATTCAACGTAGTGTTGCTACTCAAATTATTGTCATTCAACTAAACTTAGTTGCTACTCTTTGATAAACTTAGTTGCTACTTTTTGTGGAGATAAAACGAATGACCTTGTAATTGAATCAAAGTCGAATAATGTATTTTTGAAGGTGAAGTCAAATGTTGGTGCAAGTCAATGTCTATTCAAAGATCAAGATGCGTGAAGTCACTTATATTTTTTTATTTTTCCAAATTGATTAGGTTGAGTGAGAGAGGGTCGACACTAGCATTGTTTGTGACACCTTCACTTGTGTTTTTTTATTTTTCCAAATTGATTAGGTTGAGGGGTCGACACTGGCATTGTTTGTGACAGTCCTTTATATTTTTTTATTTTTCCAAATTGTTTAGGTTGAGTGAAATGGGGTCGACCCGAAGCCTTGATTGTACCCATGGTTTCATGGAAAACCACTAGTATAGAGAAAGTTAATTTATGTAGTGTGTTGCATATTTAAAGGCATCGTCATGAGGACATGGTACATTGCATTCTAACTTCTAAGTTCAAAATTGAAATTAGTCTTTGTATTTGTATAAGAATATAATTATATGTATCTTTTATTAATTTTCTACATCTATATATTTCATTTAGCTTTGACATTCCAATTTAGCATTAGATTTCATGCCAAGAAGCCCGATGTTTAGATGTTGAACTTGTGAGACTCATGTGACATAAGAGATATGATATGAGTTCTTTATAACCTAGTAGGGTGAATAGTTCACGAGCCTAAGCCTTAATGCTTAAGGCAATGTCACTTGGAGGAAGCCACAATTTAGGCACTAGATGCAAGGCCAATCAAGAGCTCGGTGGATCTAAACAGAGGCTGCAGTTCTTCACATTGCATAAACAACATTTCCAAGATATTTCATTTGATTCTACCGAACCTTCTAAGATAAAAAATTGCTCATGTGTGGCCAACAATAATATGAACCACATCTCATATGTATATGGTCAGAAAACTGTTTTTATGGACAAGCAAAATTGCATCCTGAAACAAAACAAGAATGGTGCATTTATACATTTGGACCCATGAGCAGGTATTTGGGACTCTGCATCCTCTTTCAAGTATCAATATGACCCACAGTCTCTATACCAATTAGCTCAAACATGCAAAAATCTGAGAGTGAAATGTCGGAGCGATGAAATATGGGAGGCCCTGTTCTATGACCACTGGGTAAAATTATTGGGCCGACTGCTTTTACTGCCTGGGAGCAGATCATGAAAGGGGAGAATGCAAGGACCCTGAATCGGAGCTACATGCCATCATGCTTGTGGATGCTTCCTCTGACATGTATTTGGTCATTTTCAAGACATAATGACAAATTAGTATTGGAAGAGTTGAATGAACGCTTTCTGAGTATGTATTCAGACTTCGGAAGTGGCAAATTATGGTTTCCCGCGCAGGTTTACAATCGAGAGGCGAGAATTAATTTTGCTACAAATCTCTAAGTAGAATCATCATATACTATGAAAATGTATGTTGTCCATACATTGCTTTCCATGAATGGCTGAACTTGCGCTTCAACTCTCTTAATGTGTGAAATAATTTACCTATCATTCATTGAAATTTTTTGAAATGTATTTATGGATTGATGAATCTGTAATGAGTAATTGAATGACCTATATTAGTAATAGGAAAACTATATTATAATTATTATATATTTAATGAGCCCAATAAACAAATACCATTTGTTAGGATGGTAAAATATGTGATTATAGAATAGATTCCACACCACGGGCCTAAGCCTAACTGTTGTATTCCATTCTCTATAATATATTTTTATACATCTGCTTTCTTGCATCGTATGTAAAGTAGGTATGTAGGAATGTATAAATAAATTATTTATTGTTTCTCTTTATAAATTTGAAATATTTTTATTTATTTAGTAGATAGATCCATAGATTTATGGAATGTTGCTTGATTGTAACATAAGAACTATAAAAACTAACAATCCTTTGTCATTTGGATGAGAGAAGAATATTTTTCATGATTACTTTTGAAATGCGGATAATGTAATGGTCAATTATGTTTAATTGTCTTCCTTGTTGTATATGTCTACATCTCCTTGCTTAACTTGCAACACGACGTTCTTTTATTGCACCCCTAGGTACAATTGCTAGTTTATCTTAAAAAGATAAAAAGATATACCCTGTGGATAAGGATTAAATCTTTTGAGGTGAAATATTGAGGGTGAAATTTATTTTGACGAAAACCACTATGTCTCATGTTTGGATGTCATGAAATTTTTTGAGGTGAAAACCATTTTTTTAGTGTAAAGATTGAGTTTAAGAGGAATCAAATCTTTTGAAGTATAATCTTTTTTTAGAATATTAACATTGAGGAAGTTTCTAATTTGTGTATACATGTTATTATACCTGCCGTCGCAGGTATATAGTAATCGGTTGCTAGTCAACCGAACCTTTGACCTTCTATTAGTTGCCGCCACCAAAAAATTAAAATTTGTTTTCTAAAGTTAAACTTTAGAGTTTGCAAAAAAATATTTTAAATTTTAATAAAAATATTTGTATTTGCTATTTTGTAAACTTCTAATTGGCCAATCAGAAATGATGTCATTCTTGGAGTTTGGTATCTGGTTTTCACTTGACACATGGCAATGATGACATCAACATTTAGTATGGGTCAATTAATCCATCTCCTCATTAATTAGGCAAGTGTTTTTATTTTTATTTTTTTATTATGATATTTATAATTTCAAGGACCGAATTTGAGAAGTATCGCCATGAACTAAATTTATTACAACTTTATTTTATTATTATGTTATTTATAATTCAAAGATTGAATTTGAACGTTTAGCCATGGTTTTTACCAATATAATAATTAAAAGTTTAACCCTGATGAGATTGATCCAGGATTCAACAAAAACAAGAATGAGTGAAAGGATGGCGAGAATTTCATCGAAGCTTTATAAAGAAGCGACCAAATCGGGCAATAACACTTTAAAGCGAGTTGAGATTGATGCAGGATTCAGCAAAAACAAACACTCCATAGCCTGGACAAAAATGGCGGTAATGTTGGAACAAATTTCAGGAATTTAACGCATCAAGAAGAAAACAGACATAGTGGAGTCAGAAACCTTACAGAATACACTACAACCCTGTAAGGAAATTGATCACCAATCTCAGCATTCTCTCCAACTGAAAATGCAAGAAAATATCAGCTCGGCAACCAAGCCTCTCGATTGATATACCAGTGATGGGTAAAGGCAATGACCATGGCATACTCCGCTTGCTATCATCGGTCGTCCATGTGTGAAGATCCCTGATCCGCGTTTTAGAACAAATAAATTATTATGTAGATGATTTTTGCTATCGCTGGTCATCCATGCAGTTTGCCAAATAAATTATTATGTAGATGATTTTTGCTCTCTCTCGTTGTCCATGTAGTCTGCCACCTGTTGTGAAGAACCCTGATCAACGTTTTAAAACAAATAATTCGTTCACCATAATTTCATTTTTTTTATGAAGTATACGTAAACTATAAACGTATAATAAAAATAACTAAAAGTATTTATAAAAGTATTTTTGTTTAAAAAATAATTGTAATTATTCATATTTTTAATTTCATATTACAAATGATAACATTTTTTAATGCATAAATGTTTTAATTGATAAATACAATTGTGTTTTTATTGATAGTTTGATTCACAACATTTTATTATATAGTTAACTTATAATAATAATAACTAAAATTATTTAATAAAATATTTATAAAAGTATTTCTATTTTATTGTAATTATTCAGGTTTTTAATTACATATGGCAAAAGATACATTTTGTATGCATAAATGTTTTAATTAAATGTATTTTATTTTTTATTAATTCTTTATATATATTATATAGCTGTTTGATATTAGGTTTAATATACTCAATTAGTTGTTTATTTATGTGATTAAAGGGTTAATTTCAAAAAATATTGCAATTTTAAAAAAAAATATTCCCTAATATCATTTAGTTTATTTTTTATTTTCACTAAAAAATCATATTTTTCTTATTATTGTTTTAATTTTATATAATCAAATATCTTTTCTTTTCCAATGCCTATAATACTATTTTTATAAATGCTTGTAAATATTTGTTTTTATTATTATTTTTTATTAGATTAGCATATATTTATATACAACAATGCCACACATTCTATGTTTTTAAAATATCTTCTTGAAAGTTTCATTGTAATAATTGGTGCTTACATTGGAATTCAGATTTTTCAAAATCTCCAATTGTTGTTACATTTTTAATATCTACATTGTTAAGTATTTATTAGGCATTCAACATTGTTAATGTTATTCAATATCCATTTCTTTTCTTTTTTTTTAACAAAAACGGTTATAATATATTAAGAAATCAGCCAATAGACTGCTGGTTCAGAAACCTATTACATCAATCTTCCCGACTACTTCTTCCTCCTACGGATAGTGAGATCTAAGGAGGAATATCTATACTAGAAACCGAATTAACAATGAGATCATGAAGACCAGCTGCTATAGAGGTATTGGCAGCCTGGTCCGCCAATACATTTAGGCCCCTTAGGATGTGATAAAATTTTATTTTCTTGAAAAATTTTGCTTTGGATCTAATTCTGTTAATCATCCTCGCTATTCTTCCAGTCTTGTCCCTTCTACCCCCGTTCAGCGCCTGAATAATAACTCTGGAGTCCCCAAAGACCAAGACCTCCTCCACACCTTTTCCCTGCAGCTGCTTGAGTCCTTGCCATAGCCCGTACACCTCAGCCATATTGTTCGAGTCAATACCAATGTTCCAGCTGAAGTCGATCTCGATCTTCCCGTCCGGATCAATTATGACTCCTCCGCCACCTGCTTTACCCGGGTTCCCTTTGGAAGCCCCATCAAAGAATAATTTAAAAGACTTATTCTCTTTGAGCCACCTCTCAAACTGTTCGGAATCCATTCTAATGTCCCATTCTTCCAGCTTTACTGGTTCTTCTTCATTTTTCTCCATGATTTTAATACTTTTCATCCATTTTCTCTCCTTCTCAGTCAGGATTTCTTTATTAATTGAGGGTTTAGAAATACTGATTACCTCTCCAAGCTGGACATTTACCTTTTTTGCTATCTTCCAAGCTGGCTGGGCGTTCTCTTGAAAGATTCGCCGGTTTCTCTCGTTCCATATGCCCCAGCAAATTAGCTTGGGTAGCTTCAGCCAGCAGTCTTTAATTTCATTTTTCTTTTGCAGGTCACCATTATACAGCTTGTCCCAACTTATGAACCAGTCCTAAATGGAGTCTGGTAAGCGAACTCCCCCTCCCAGCGGCTTCATCACTTCCTCCCAGACCGAAATTGTGAAGGGACACGTTAAGAACAGGTGTCTGATATTTTCTTCGTCTTCAGAGCAAAGAGGACATCTAAATGGACCGAGAATTCCTCTTTTCTGCAGATTTTCACCAGTAAGAATTCGCTGATGCAGTAGAGTCCAAGCAAATAAGTCGATTTTAGGAAGAGTTCTGCAGTTCCAGAGGTTCGACCATCTCCTTGGATTGTCCGGCACGTTGTAGCTTGCAGCGTATAATTGATATCCTTCGTCCGTGG
Organism: Pseudotsuga menziesii; assembly: GCA_001517045.1. Taxonomy (NCBI): domain Eukaryota; kingdom Viridiplantae; phylum Streptophyta; class Pinopsida; order Pinales; family Pinaceae; genus Pseudotsuga; species Pseudotsuga menziesii. The sequence continues at coordinate 371,296 of LPNX010389021.1, read as the reverse complement.
AATAGACTCCAGTTTTCTTCCCCCAGCCTCTTCGATCCCTCTTTTTCTTTGATTCCGGTGCCAGCCCAGCGAGGTGAGTGGAGAGAATTTTTAGCTCAGCGTTAATTTCAGGTGAGCAGTCCGGCAAGCACCAACCGGCCCATCTATTTGGCCACTCTGTCTCCCACTTGGAGAAGTCCCATAACGTCTTCA
>LPNX010389021.1:292427-369170 GCA_001517045.1 Pseudotsuga menziesii | reverse complement strand
TAGATCAGCTTCAGGTTCCTTACCTTGATCATTACTAGATTTCTCTTCCTCTACTACCGGGTCCTCCCTTTCTTCACTAGTTTCTTTGGTCTTGGAGGTTTCAAGGGTCTCTTCAAGGAGAGTGATCTTAGGTTCCTTATTCCCTTCTTTGTCCCCTTCAGCCGTCTTTGAGTCTGATTGCTTTTTGGGTTTGGATCTGTTTACCTTTTGCCAACCCTCCCCCTTGTCCTGATGAGTCTCGGGTTTTTTCGGGCAATTTCGAATGAAGTGCCCATATTCATGGCAGCCCCGGCACTTGAAGGGAAGCTGTTCGTAGTCTAGCCTTTGAAAATGAGTCCAGTTCCCCACGGTTAGTTTAATAGCTTCTGGAAGACTTGCTTCTAGATCCACCTCTACGCAGATCCGGGCGCAGGCGTAGTGGTCCTTAGGGCTGGCCATATCAATATACTTCCCTAGAACTGTCCCGATCGCGTGGAGAGATTTGGAGTTCCAGCAATGCATGGGAAGATTTGGAAGTCTGACCCAGACTGGCACGGCCTTGGGGATGTCAGCTTCGGGATCGAAATTCGGGGTCCACCCATTGAGGTAGAGACCTTGCGGTCCCATGAAGTAGGGCCCATTCCTGAATATTAGTTCCTTGTCTTCTTTGGTTTCGAAGTCAAAGAGGAAAAATCCCCTTCCGACCGAGTAGGCTGCAACGTTTTGGGAGATAAGAGGTCTCCAGTTTCTTTGGACCCAACTATCAGTTGTCTTTGGCGAGGGCCAGAGCCCCGTGAATTGCCCGACCAGGGCTCGGTCTGCGAGGGAGAGAGCAACCCTCATAGTTTCTTCAGGTGGCAGAGCTACTTCCGGGACATCCTCTATTCTCTTAACGAACTTCGGTGGGTTTCTAGAGTCAGATCTCCTGTTCTGAGGTCGGATTAGATTATCAAAAGCCTCGGATCTCGGATCCAAAGGCATATCTCCCATCCCAGGCATCAGAAGGCCCTCAAGTCATTGGCAGGCACAGAGGACCTCGAAAACAGCCCTCAGGCTCTACTAAGTTCACCCCCAGGGGACAGATCTCTCCAGCTCCTCGATCCCTGCAAGAAAGAATCAGTCAGGCTCCAGATCGGCCTCAGCTCCAGCTCAACGATCTAATGGACAGCGTCTCCAGGCAAGCAGGCCGAGGAGATCTAGCATGCAGCGATCAGCATGCAGCGAGCGTCCTCCATGCAGCGAGCGTCCATCCACCAGCATAATATGTCTATTCAATATCCATTTCTTACGTAATATTTATTAAACTATTTTTAAGAGCCAAGTACTAGGCATCTATGTTCCTTATCTTAGATATTCGTAGTGACAAAAGCTCTCCTATTCACAAAGACAAGTAAACTCATTTTAGATCTTTAATTTCAAGGACTTACTTAATAACTAATTAATTGATATACACATAGAAATATATATATAGTGACAGTGACAAGAAGTAACAAGTAATGCAACAACCTATAAACAACAAACAATCTCACATAGAAATATAAGTACCATGACAACAAGTAATACATTTTGCAAGTTTGAATGTTTCATAATTTCTTCAACTTTTAGCTTTAAACTATATACAATATTACAATAAAATATTTCTAAGAGGCAGGTATAAGCAGCCTTGCTGCTATTTCACTTTTTTTTTTTTGCTTTTCATACACTTCATAACATTCTATTTTCTTTGGTATTATTAAAGAAATGATAGCCATACTCGTTACATCCTGCCTTAAAAGAGTAACATGCAAATTCCCATAAATGGAAAACGTAAGGACTTACCACGTCACCAACACGAGGACACAATATCTGGCAGAACAGGCGCTGGTTTCGGGGAGTGAAAACCTCACTTGGCGGACGAGAAACCGTAATCACATCAAATTCGTCTACTTGACAGACGAGAAACCGTAATCAAGTCGGATTCAGACGAGAAGAAAGTAGAAGATGGACACCGATGCCTTGGATGTTCTTCCTGAGGAACCGGAGGATTCGGATCAATCTAATACTCCCGAAGAAAGTTCTGCATCTTTCTCTCATCCGCCCCCAATCCCTGCTACCCAGTAAGTATTACTCTTTATCTATTTTCATTCTCTTTGTCTGTAATTTAAATTCAGCCTTTCTTTTGGAACTCCTATCAGTTTAGGTCACTGTGCCCACGGGTTTAGATCGTATAATGTATTCAAACATGGCCGGCTTTTACGCTTAACATAACTTTATACATATACGAGTGGGAATAGATTCATTCAGACTTACGTATATTAATCTTTGACAAGTTAAATATTTTGTGGTTCTCTTAACATTTGCTGCCCTGTTCAGTGTCCGGTTTTCTTTCTGTTGATTTTTTGTCAACGTGCCCATTTCACAGAAATATGTCCTGATAACCCAGCATGCATATTCATTAAAAAAGTCAGCCACAGGTTAAATTGAAAGCTTATTCTAATAGAGTGAGCAGTACTCAATTTATATCATTGATGATGTACGCAATATATGCTGCATTGTTTAGCCATCTCCAACTAAAATACCCGGGTTTAATAAATTTCAATTTTCTGTATAATTTCTGGACAAAAATTGCTGCGGATACAGAGGATAGATAGTTTCCCTAATCCTGACCCGTCTGTTCAGATCTCAAGTCTGCCACTGAATCACTTTAACCAGACTCACAGAAAGAGCACAGCAACATTGAAATACCAACAATGCCATAACATTGAACAATAAACTGTGCTCTCCACCCTATTCGATAGAGTGGGAAACTCTCCAGCCACTTCGAGTGGGTAACCTCCCAATACAATTGCATAAGCAAGAGATACAAGATAATTGTCGTCCGATGCTCACATCAGGAGGATTACACTTATTGTTTATACTATATAGCTATCCTAAAACCTCAAACCCCCTCTGTTCTAAAACCATAGGCGTGTGCATCCACTAGAAGACAAATATGGATCCACACTTATGATGTGGTATCTAATATCAATACTAACCTTAGCTCTAATAGACCCTGAGGCATTTATTACATTACTAGGGAGGGTCAAAACATACCACCCACCTTCGAAAGGCTATCTCTTTTGAATTTGACTTCAAATTCACTGGCTCGTGATCACTGAAAAGGAGAGGACATGGTAGACCCCCCTTTGAAAAGCTATCTCTTTTGAATTTGACTTCAAATTCACTGCCTTATGATCACTTACAAGGAGAGACGTGCTTCCTGTAATTTGAGTAATTGGTGAACCATAAGCTATTCTTTATCGTTGAATACTTCAAGGCTGGAATGATCTTATTGTTGAAAATACAGTTGTAATCTTCACTTTTGGCCACGACCAACCTTGTATCATTATTATATTTGTAGGTTTGGCTAGGGATGACCTTGTACACATAGGCTCAAAATCCTATTGGAGAAAGCACCCTACCTTTGCGTAGGTTGTTTATACACCCACTTGTTTGTATGTTTTCATTCAAATGATTTATTCATTCTTCTCATAAAGTGGGTTGCCTAAGAGCATCTATCAAGTATTGCACTCTCTCTCGTGCTATATTTTATTTCTCTCTCTGACTCTTATTCTTGGGTTGTTTTCTCTCTCTGGAGTTGCACTCCTCTTGTGTGATACCTCTTTTAAGTGTTGCACTTCCCTAGTACTGGTTATTTTCTCTTTATTACAGAATTAGGGTTTGTGTTGGTTATGTTCGATTTTGTTGTTATCTCTTGTGAATCTCAACATGGTATCATAGTGGGTGTGAATCACACTTGGTTCAACCATTGATCTACAAGTACTTGGCTAGTGGCATTGCTCAAGGCTTCATTGTGATTATCAAACTAGGGATTTTGATCATCTATTTTTCTAGGTTTTAAATGCTCCTTCAAGCTCTTCCTTCATTTGTTCTACAACAAGTGGTCGAGCATTGTGGATTTTGTTAGAAGAAGCTAAGACTTCCCGTTTCCTCTTTGGTCTATTGAGGCGAACTTTTAAATACTCTGTTTATGCCCAATTAAAATGGGCTAATTATAATATTTGGGTAGATTAAATGGTTTCCCTTCTTTGGAGCAAGGGTTTGTGAATATACTTGGAAAAATTTGTTCTTCTTGATCCTTCTTGATCTTGATGCCACTTATAACCTCATAAGTCTGAAGAAGGATGAAGCTTTTGGGCTAATCACCCTATATATTGAGTCAGATATGATTCGTTACATAAAGGACAACAAAGGTGTGGAGGAATTATGGGATGCCTTCAATACACTCTTTGGAACAATGAATACCACTAAGGTAAATAGGCTCAAAGAGTCAAAATTGAGCGTTCTAATCTCAAAATGAGTGACTTTGACAATGCTAGAGTATATTGTGAGGTTTAAGAACTTGAAGGATGGCATTATTACATATGTTGAAAATTTTGTAAGCTTCACTTTTGGCCATGACCAACCATATATTGTAATCATTATTATATTTCTAGGTTTGGCTAAGGCCGACCATGTATACGTAGGCTCAGAAACGCTCTTTGGAAAATCACCCTACCTCTTGAGTTGTGTATATATACCCACCTTATTGTAATTAATAATCTTGTGATCATACGCTTGTTCTTAATATTTTACATAAGGGCACCTATCAACTGTAACACTCACTCTTGTCATTTGCTGGACATCAATAAAATAAAATTATATTCTCCAATAGACTTGTTCATGGGTTCACTTTCTCTCTAGGGTTGCACTCCTCTTGGCTGACTTATCTTCAAGTGTTGCACTACCCTGGTGCTGGTTTATGTTTTTCTTTTATTGCAGAATTTGTGTCTTGTGTTGGTACTGTTCCATTCTTTCACTTTTTCTGATGAATCTCATCACGAGCAGACCTCATTTACATTACAACATTTGATCCAACGGATTTTGGTAGTGGCGTTACCTAAGGGTTGTGGAACTAGGGTTTTTGGATAATCTCTTTATAGGGTTTTGTACGGTTTAGATCCTACGTGAAGGGCTTACTTCAATAGCTGATTCAAATTTTTTGGCTAGTGGCATCACTTAAAGATTCTTAGTGAATGCGAAACTAGGGTTTTTTGGATCATCTCTTTTTGTAGGGTTTCCTAGGGTTTCAATCATTCGTTAATGATAGCATATTTTACTAGTGTTTCCAAGTTTTTTCCTAGGGTTTAAACCCTCCTTAAAGGCTAGCACATTTTTTCTTATGGCCTCCTAGGGTTTAAACCCTCCTTTAGGCCCAATGCACATTTTCTAGGGTTTAAACGCACCTTCAAGATCATATCTCTCTTCCTTCCTTGGTTCTACAACAATAGGTGCACATTGCAATTTTTCTTTTTTGAAAGAAGCTAGTACCTCTCTTTCTCTTGGGACTATTGAGGTTAACTTCTGAAGACTTTACAGAGGTTTCTTCTTTGCATTATTATTGAACTTGATACACTCATCTTACAATCGACATTTAGTTGTGCATTCAACATATGGGCCCTTTCTCTTCGATATGGATAGCATCATAGTGGAGAGAGACATCATTGGTGACATTGATGAAGTTCCTGTTCATAGTCTGTCACGATCTTTACTATTTTTTCTTATAGATGATCTTTAGTAATTTTTCCTATTGGCTTGAATTTAAACTTTTGCTTTTTTGGCTTGCACTTTACTTTCTTTCTTTGGATATAGCATGATACATATATGCAATGTAATAATGGCAGTGGTGCTTGCTTTGAGGACTAATGGGATGACACTTGGTGGAAGACACAACTCTACCCGCCACTACAACATCAGGGGCAACTGATAGGAAGTAGATCCACGGTTGAAGATATGCTCCCACACATTCTAGAGTTGAGACACAAATAACATGGGATCTAGCATACATATAGGTCAAAAGGGGAAGTCCTCCATATCACACATCTCGGTCCAAATCACGGTAAAGATCTGAAGTATGGAGGGGTCGGATGGGTGAAGATAGTGATAAGTGGTGCCAAGGCTAGCAATAGGACAACGGTGACCAAGGCTATACCAAGGTGGGGAAGGAACCGGTGTGGATACATAAGAGCCTTGCAAATCAAGGCAAAGTTTTAAGTGACCAATCTAATAGTAAGCCTATGATAATAACCAGACAAAACACACGACCACCAAGCTAGTCACCTCATTCCAAGTCAGGCTACTAATATAAATAAACGAGACAAAACATATAATCCATGTGCAACAAAATATACCTGCTATGTTGAGTGAATCTGAAGGATGACCTCTGACAAGTATGGGCAAGGGAAACACACCAACACTGGTGTTTGCTGCTCTCTAAATGAACCATGACTCAACTAACTCATCTCCATGGGATCATGTGGGAACAACTGTGACATGGGAGCCTGGAGGATGCTCTGAGTAACTCTGAGAATATAGCATACCACCGATGATCAATACTACATAACATTGCTCATGCTCATGTAAGGACAAGCTCCAATACTCTGGCACAAGATCTGCATCATGAAAGCTCCAACTAACATGGATGTGACAACAGGAACCTTAAAATTGCTACTACAATCTGGTGCACTACAACAAAGTTTCTAAGGCATATCGTTTATATGACCTTTCCTTTCCAAAGGTGATTGAATGTGGAGATGCTAATGAAGTTTCTACTTACAGTCTGCTAGGATCTTTGCCACTCCTTACATGATTCTCGTATAGATGTTTCCCAACATGTTTCAATGGATATTTCTTCTCTAGATGATTCACATTATGATGTTGGTCCACCGTCCTCCACTTAACCCTAAGAGTGTTTCCTCAAGAACTTTCGAGAGTGACTAGACAGAAGATAATGATGACCAGGACCTTACTTATGACTAGTTCGACTCCAATCTTGCGGAAGTCTCTTCTCCTATACTAGTTGGTCCTTCTAATGTTATTTTAGTATTTGAGTAATTCAATGATGATCAACAGGACTTCTTGATCTCTTCGTTTCATCTAACTCCTCTTCCTTTGTTTATGTCAACCCCTATGCCCAAGTGGGCCATATTTACGCTTCTAGACATTATTGATTTTCTTATACTAGAAGGAAAATCAAGGCATCAATGGAAGCTTCCAATGCCATGGGGCCTTCTTGCCAAGGTTGACGATATGCTCGCTAAACTGAAGCTTCGTCCACCACTGACACTTAGCTGCACGGTCGGTGCTGCCAAATATCCTACTAGATATTGGAAGGAGAGATATGGCGTTCAAGGTGTTCTTCCACATGGGCTTCCCATAAACCTAGATATCCCTCAATGAAGGGGGCTAAGATATCCATCTTGAGAACCTTAGGCTACTAGGTGCCCCAAACAAAAGATTGTTTATAAGAAGGAAATGGGTATGCCCACCTGTAAGACTTGCAAGATGTATGCCATTTCTTCTTGTACTTAAAGTACTATTAAAATCTAACACAATTTAATGGCCAAATCAAATATTTGGCCACAAGATAACTTAATGATATGATCTTAGAACAATTACAACTTGGGCTTCACATTAATAAACTCTTAATACATAAAATAAGGCCTTATGAATAATAGATCTAGTAAAACCCCTTTGTACTAAGATGCTTATTCACTTAACGACATTTGAAAAAGTGATTGGGAGACTTTTAAGTTTTCTACAATTAAAGCAAGCTGAGGTTGAAGAAGGAATAGGGTGCCCCAAACAAAATGATTGTTTACAAGAAGGAAAGGGTATGCCTGTCTGTAAGACTTACAGACAGTATGCCATTTCTTCTTGTACATATAGTATTATCAGAACTTAACACAATTTAATGGCCAAATCTTTAATCTGGCCACAAGATAACTTAATGATATGGTCTTAGAACAATTGAAACTTGGGCTTCACATTAAGGAGCCCTTAATACAAGAAAAAAGACCTTATGAATAATAAATCTAGAAAAAGTTAAAACCCCTTTGTACTAACATGCCTATTCACTTAAGGGTGTTTGAAAGTGAAGTGCTGTTACAACTGATGGTGGAAGAGATGTGTTACGTGTGTAACACTAAAACACTTAAATAAAGGAAAAAAAAAGTTTTTTCCTGATTTGGCTGCCAAGAAATTGCTGCATACTAGTGAGACATTCAATATGTTGTGGTACAAGTTAATTAGCTTTTGTGATATTTCCCTGATGTATGGCTTGTCACTTTTTCCTCAGGTTTCACCCATTTAAACGTTTTCTTCAATCATGTCTAATATCGTAGAAGTATCTATTATCAACATGATATCCATGAAGACACCTTAATAAGAATCAAGAAATCAGCTTAATTAGTAAATTAAGTTTCATAATAGGAATTCCTGTTGTAAAATTATCCAATCATTCTGGAAACATGTCTCTGATGCTGATATGTTATTTACCAAGTCGCTTTTCAAATATACACTTATATATGCATACACATATATGCACATGCCATGCACACATACATACATACATGTGTTTATAGTCATTTAAAATTTCCTACAAATTATTCATGTTTTGATTTAAAAACTAGAGACGTTTTGGATGCTTCAATCATTTCTGAGTTTTAGGTAACTTTCTCTAGAACCATTAAATTTTGAGTGGTATGAATCATGATAAGCTCCAAATGGTGATTCTATAAACTAGAGCTGAAAATGTCTCTTGACTTGCCATCTTGGTCATTTAAAGTAATATTCTTGCAATAACATAACCCTTGGTCGAAGCATAGCTGATCCATAATCCATTTGTCAGATTATTGGCTAAAGCTGGGTTGTGATAATTAACTTACAGATGCTGCCTAAAATAGGTAAGAACTGGTTCATGGGTTTCAATCCATCTACGTTTTTTTTGAAAAATACATCATATAGTTACAGAAAAATATTTACAAAAAAACAGTACAAAAGCTGGAAGGGTATATATATGAACATCATATTCTTCCTCAAATCTACTAAAAGTGAAATGAAATCAGGGTACTCTGTTGGATCCAAATAGTGGCAATCTTTTATCAACTGAGTGCCCTTAGGCAAGAGCTGATGGCGTACCTTATGCCTTCACATGGAACAAAAGGCAGACAAAGCACCGACGTCATGATCCAAAACAGACTTACACTTGATTTTCTAAAGGATAAATAAGGGCAGGATCTACAGGCAGTGCCATATCCCAGAGAATGCAGTACGGACCAGAGAGTGGCTGTCTCCAAACATGGCAGGACACCTTCTTATACTGATTCAAATAACCTTTGTCTGGAATCAACAGATATAGCTACAAAGATGGACATAGGTTGAAAGGTTCTGAAAGTGACAGCTGTTGGTGGTTTAATGGTTAACCTCTTGATGGACAAACAGAGTCAATATCAGAGGAGATTTTTCAATACATTATTTTCATCTATCTTAATAAAAATATTCCCTCTCATTTTCCGAAATATGTTGTAGACTATTGAATCAATGATGGCCATGGCAATGTTGAAAAACCTGTTTGATAAGAAAACGTTCCTGGATGCTTTTTTTCCTTAAATCTCTTTGCTATAATCTTATTTCCAGTTACTAACTTTTTTGACTTTATTTTCTTTTGCAATATAGGAGTATGATGACCAAATACTCACCATTGCCATGGAAAGGCTATTTTGATAATGACGAGGACATCAACATTCCAGAATCCAACAGTGTAAGGCATTGCACTATTATACCTTTTTGCAAGTATGGAGTTCAAGTTTCAACTTGTTGGTTTTTTTTCTGGATGTAATATGTTTTGATTCTCTGTGGGGGCAGTCCTAAAATTCTGAAGTCATGCATTGACGTCCTGTACATGTGGAAACAATTTTGAGAAAATCCTAACAAACACCTGAGAAAATTCCTAACAAACACCTCTACCTAGAAGTCTTGAATAGCTATAAGATATTCTATAACAAAGCAAAGCTTCTCAGACTCTTGAAGTTGATACAAGTGAATTATGTTTCTTACAGTGACATTTGAACAGGGTATAGACACTTCTACATCTTGAGGAAAGTCTTTCTGTTACCATCCCTGGTTCTTCACCTTGTGTTTAAGGTTGTAATAATTCGGGCACATAGCATCTTTTCTTTTCTTTCCATGAAATACATATCCCAGAAAAATCCACTGGGCTCTTCCGCTCATTTTGAGGATGGTACCCAGTGTAAACTGGATTCTGCAGAAGCTCAAGGCTTTGTCAACATAGGGCTCAAGGCAATTACAACAACATATTCATTTAAGAGATCAACATGTCACTTGTGGGAATTGAACCTGGGTGGGTAGGATAACAATCATTCTTCCTAACCACCCAAGCTAGACCCAATTGACTTGGTACGTAGTATTTTATTTCAGTGCCAAAGACAATAATTGATGAAAAATTGACCCACCACTTTCCATTAAATAATCCTCAATCCTCCTTCTCTAAATAAAGTTTTTAGTGAAATGTTTAAAAAATATGACAATGTATAAGCACACTTTTGCTCTTGGGATCACACTGACATCCTAAAAATAATATTCTTTACTTAGAACTAGGTATGTATTATTCATGTGGTTACTAAGACAGTCTGGATTATGCAATAGCTATTGTTTCCAATGTTTAAGTAGTCCTTTTTGACTCTATTTTCTTTTTATTGGGTTTAGCTTTTGTAATGGCCATATGTCTTATTGATACAGATCAAGGATTTACATTGTTAATTTCATGCTTAAATGAATTACATACCTATATTTGGCAGTATTTGTGTACAGGTTAAGGTATTGGTCCACTGGTAGGCGTTGGCTCCCATGTCCACGCTCCTATTTGCTTAGATGTGAGGTGGACCAACTATGGTTTGGCTACTAACGTTGGTTTAGAATGCTGAAGCCCAAGGAACCATGGTTAAATAATGCTGATGTTGTTAGAACCATAGTTACAAGTTACAACTTATGACACTATAAACCCAATATAATTAATGGGTATTTTATACAAACTAAGTTCACCATTGTTCTAAAGAGTTCCTTTGAGAACCTTGATTTTGATGCAAAAAACATAGCTGATTAATAACTTATACACATGGCAAAATGTAAAGGTTTGTAATCAGGACAATAAATTAAAAAAGAGATGAGACGGAGAAAATTTAAGCAAGAGTTTGAATCTTGTTGAGGTTCACAAATGTTAGCAAGAGAATCGAATGGAACCATAATTTTGCAATGAAGAAAGAGACAAACAACATTAGGGAAGCCAAGAGAGCTGTATCCCTACAGAGAGAAGCAGACTCTAGCACAAGTGCACAAGAGAGAGAAATGACCCAGCACATGATAGATCAAACCAAGAACAAAAGAGTTCAATGCTTTATGATGGACATTGGCCAAACACTTGTATAAAAATGAATGAATGAATGATCACAATGTGTGAAAATACAAATATGAGTTGTGTATTTAAATTTTATACACAACTTAGATGTAGCGCACTTTTCCCAAGATGATTATTGAACCTACATTGAGTTGACTAGATTGGGCTTACAAATCCTAGAAATATATTATAAAAATACAAACAATGTTGGAGATCACCAAATGTGAAGATTACACCCATAGGTCTAACATTTGCCCATAATTTGGACAGGGAGCCACAGAGGGAAGGTTATTTACTAATTAATTATGCGCAAAGAAATGATTGACTAATTAATTATGCACAAAGAAATTAATGCAGAAAATATTTATAAAACTCAAAGTGCAATATGCAATTAATTTCCTAAAACGATAAGCTTTAGTCGTTAGTACAAGAATGTGGAAATAATTTATACTTTTCTAGTGCCTAAGTAGATTAAAATAGTTGCTAGAAATGTGCAAAAGAATCTGCAATTTCGCTCAATTTGGAATTTTAAAATGCAGTAAAAAATCTGGGTTCCATTAATGAAGTAATTTTACTTAAGTAAAAAACTTTATGCTTTGGACATCTACTGAAAATGAACTTATTAATTTTGACTGATTGCATACATGAAATATTATTAAAAGTTATGCATAGCAGCTACTTCTGTGCGTCAGAAAGGCTGATGACTAAAATTCGAAAATCAGATAATTATTTACAGTTAGTAAAAAAATTGAAATAATATGTACATGTTAGTAAACAGAAGTAAAAAAATAATATTTACAGTCCGAATGTGTAAACTTTCCTTTAAAACATAACTAGGGCTAAAACAGTATATTTAAATTTAACTGAAATAACCACACATGAACTTCTTTACAGTATGCAGCGGAATATAAAATTGAGAACCATTTACAACATCAATCACATCAATAGAAACGACACAATTTTTTTGGGTAGAGACCCCCGGACAAAACCTAAGATGGGAAAACCGGTGCAGCAGTATGAGAGGATATTTTTATTAAGAAAATACAGAGCTTTTACAATATCAGAAAATCGATTTATGCTCTAGATGGCAAAATTGAAACACCAAAAAATCACTGAGAAAAACTTGTGAGATGGCATGGTTCCCAAGGCAGCTTGCTGCTGTACGGTGTACCTCTGCCAAAGTCTCTTGTCTCTCTCCTCTGCAATTTAGGGCTGCCTTCCTGAATTAGTGCTCCTCCGTCTTCTTCGCCAAAATTCTCTCTCTCTCTCACTTCTTCCTCCGTCTCTGTCGGAATGCAACTGTGTCCTTTCCACCAATTGATCTCTCTTTTATAACTTTAGGTAAAGCGAAAACCCTAATTTCACTTTCACTTAAAGTCAATAAACAATTAGATTACTTCAATTATTTTCTAAAGTAAAATTAGGATAAATAATTAAATACAATTGGCTTCCTTCTTTAAGTCTTCTGCATGCAAGGACACATGCATGCAGGAAGACCTTCCTTGTTTCTGCTAGTTTAACACTCCCTCTCAACGAAGAAGGGATTCGGTAGCGACCCCAACTTATCCCTGAATTTCACAAAACTCTGTTTGCAAAGTGCCTTGGGTGAAAATGTCCACCACCTGCTCATTTGTTTGTATGTACTCCAATTGGATGGTTCCTCTCTAAACACAATCTCTCAAGAAGCGGTACCTAATGTCTATGTGTTTGCTTCGGTCATGGAACACTGGATTCTCAGATAGCCTAATTCCACTCTGATTGTCACAGTGAACTATTGTAGCCTCTAGCTCACACTTGAACAACCTTGAAAGCAACTTCCTCAGCCACATACCCTCACAAGCAGCCATGTACTTAGCCTCTGCCGAGCTCAATGCAACTGACTTCTGCTTCATGCTAAACCAAGAGACAACCCTTGACCCAATGCTGAAACAATAAGCTGAAGTACTCTTTCGGTCCTCTACACATCCTGGCCAGTCAGCATCTGTGAAACCTACTAACTGTACACTCCCCCTGTGCTCATAAACCAATCCATACTCCATTGTACCTATGATGTAGCGAAGTATGTGCTTTGCAGCCGTCCAATGCACTCTTCGAGGGTCCACCATGAACTGACTCAAAGAGTTGACTGCAAAGCTGATGTCTGGTCGAGTGTTGACTAGATACATAAGCGATCCGATAAGTTGACGATACAAGGTAGGATCAAATCCGTCTGACCCTAATGCACCAATCTTCCTCCATTTGGAAACTAGAGGTATGGCCATAGGCTTGCAGTCCTCCATCCTGAATCTCTTCAAGGTCTCTATTGCATACTTCCCCTGTCCAATGAAGAAGCATCCATCTCTCTACCAAACCTCCAAACCCAGAAAGTAATGCATCAGCCCAAGGTCTTTCATCTCAAACTCCACTGCAAGGTTGGACTTGCAGTCTTCGATCAACCTCTCATCTCCTGTCAAAATGAGATCATCCACATATAGGACCAGTATGAGAGGCACCTCACTTGTCAAGAAGTACAGGTTGTGGTCAGCATCATTCCGTTGAAATCCCATCTTTCGTAGATAGCTGTCTATCCTCGAGTTGCCTGCTTGAGCCCATAAAGAGCTCTATGCATCCTGCATACATGCGTTTCCCTGTTCTCCACATCAAACCCCTCTAGTTGCTCAATATATACCTCCTCCTCTATCACTCCATTGAGGAAGGCAGTCTTGATGTCCATTTGATGGACTCGCCAACCCATCTCTGCTGCTAAAGAGATAATGGCTCGAATAGAAGAATACCTGGCTATAGGGGCGAAGGTCTCCTCATAGTCAATACCCTCCTTTTGTGAAAACCCCTTAGCCACAAAGCGTGCCTTATATTTTTCCACACTTCTGTCTACTGCATGCTTCACCTTGTAGATCCAGCTGGATCCTACCACTTTCTTGCCTTCAGGTTTCAGCACAACCTCCCATAGCTAGTTCTTCATGATTGAGTCATACTCTTCAACCATGGCCTCCTGCCACACATTATGTTGTGCAGCCTCCTCAAAACTGGAAGGTTTGTCATTAGTGCCATGTAACTGAGTCTCTCTGGTGGTACACTCCATCTGAAAGATCTCTGTGGAAGATCCATTTGCTTGGAATCCTGTACTATGGACCTCAACCACTTAGGCCTTGGCCTAGTGTCTACCTGCTGCGTTTGCTGGATGTCCATCTCCTGCTCCTGCTCATCCTCCTCATCAAAGATAGGAGGATCCTGTCCACCTGACTTTCTCTGACTACCAGAGCCTGTGCCCTGTGTTTGTACCAGTACTTGTACATCTGACTCCTCCAACTTTATCCCTGTGTTCTGTGTTGGCTGTTGCTCTGCTGGTGAGTCCATAGATCTCCGCAAGGCCTTGTCCTCATCGAACTGGACATCCCTGCTCACAATGATCCTCTTGTGAGCAGGAATGTAAACTCTGTATGCCTTCGAAGTCTTGCTATATCCAACAAGTAACCCCTTCTCTCCAGAAGGGTCCAGTTTCTTCCTAGTGTTAGCCAAAGTTACAAAAACCTAATCGGTGGACGAACCGGTCGACCCTCAGAACCGGAACCGAACAAGAACCGGTCCACCAAAAATACATAAAATATTCAATTTTTTTTTAAAATATTCATGTGCATCCATGTGAATTCAAACCATTATACACAAAATATGCCAAGTTTCTCATGTATACATCATATAAGAGTTCATAGAACCAAAAATAACACTTAACATCGAGTGCAATCCATGTCTGCATCAAAATACATCAACAAAAAGGCTCCAAATGGCCTATACAAAAGACTAGAGTCAAAGACTAAACAATCTAATCATCAGAATCGTCTGAATCCTTAGGATCAGACTCATTAGAGGCCTCAGACTCAGACTTTGAGCCATCATCTACATCCTGATCCTCAATATGAGGTGCCTGTGCTTGGGCCACCTGACTTGACTCCCCTGGTCTAGAAAGGCACATGTCCAATATCAACATCCTGCTTTTGTGGAAGTGGGTCCAAATTCATCCATGAGAGGTCTTCATTGTCAAATGTTGTTGGCTGAGTCTCCACAACCCAATCTGATGATGCATCACCATCATCTAAGAAAATGGAAGAGGATTCAGGGGTCTTGTTTTGCAATTGGTTGTGCTTCAACCTAAGGTTGTACTAAACAAATACCATATCATTCAATCGTTTTTGCTCTAAACGGTTGCGCTTCTTGGTGTGTATTCAGTGTGCTGAGGTCCAAAAAATGGGCTGCACATCGAGTCCACCAAATGGTGGGATGTTTGTCCTCTAACAACTTTCCAGTTGCAACATAGTTAGAGGTATTGTTTGTGATAACTTGCACTACATTTTCAACCCCCACCTCCTCAACTACGTCATCCAAAAGATGAAATAGTAATTGTACATCCTTCACTTGATCAGATGCATCTACTGATTTAAGGAACATTGTCCCTTTTGGGCAAGCAACTAGGAAGTTAAGAATGGTGCGACCTCTTGCATCAGTCCATCCATCAGACATGATTGTGCACCCTGTTTTAGTCCATCAGTTTTTGAACTCTATGAGGTATTCTTGTACCCTTTCAACTTCATTTTTCAAAAGTGGCCCCCTAATATCCTCATAGCCAGGGCCCTTGAAGCCTAGACCACATGAAGCTATAACATCCAACATAGGTCGATAATATATTGACCTTGAAGCATTGAAAGGTATGTCTGCATCAGACTACCATCTAGCAATGCATTCCCAAGCAACCTCCTTTTCCACCTTCTTCCATTTGGCATCAATGCTAGGCTGAGCACCAGGGGTAGTGCAGGGTTGAAAGAAAGAATCAAGGCTACCATAGGGTTTTTTAAATTGAGATGTACTACTACCAACACCACCAACTACAACATTTTCTTCCCTAGGAATGGTATGAGGATCATGGGTAGGGTTGGGAAAACTAGAGGATTCTTCAAAACTAGGGTTTCTCTCAAGAAAATCAGAGCTACAACTTCTCCCTATCTCTCTTTGCACCCTCTTGTTTTTGGATTTTTCAGCTTGGGAAGATTCAAGAAGACCAAGCATCTCAGCTCTCAAGTCATTAGGGACTTTGAGGCATGGTCTTACATCCCCCCTTGTACCAGCTAAGTGTTGTTTCAGCCTATTTATACCTACCCCCCCAACCTCCTTCCGGCAATAGTTACACACAATTTTTCCCTCAACTAATAGACAATGTACCCATGCAACATCTTTTCTATCTTTCGGGGCCATGGCAAGCAATGTAAATCTGCAAATTAAAACCCTATTTTTTTAATTCTATGAAAAAAAAAACAACGCTATCAAAGTTTAAAGAGACTATTCCATACAAAACTAAATGAATACATACTACAGTGCACATTTAGAGCTTTTTTACATACCTTGAAGAGTGCCTCCAAAATGCTCCAAATCTGATGCAAATGTCTCCAAAGAGATTCAGCCCACAAATTCTCCAAAATACTCCTTCAATCTCCTCTTCAAATCAGCCTAGGAACCAGCTCTAAGACCCTTAACAATCAGCATAATCAAACTTCAAAGATCTGAAGACACTCAAGCACATACTCGAAAACACTTGGATGAATAGTGTGAGTGAAAGAGAGGGGGTGGGGGTCTTTTTATAGGTTCATGAGGTGTCTTTTGGGTGTCCAGATACATCCCCCTAGCCAACATTCGGAAATAAAAAATAAAAAAAAAAATCAATTTTTTGAGCCTCTGTACGGACCGGTACGGATCGGTTGATTTACTGAGAAAACCAGTTTTGAACCAGTTCGATGCCAAACCGGGCGGTTTGTGGACCAACTCGGTCGGTTCGGTATCGAACTGGCCTGCAACGGTTCAGTGGTTCGGTTCGGACTAGAAACCCTCTGGAACTGGGTTGACCAGTGGGTTTTGTCGGTTCCAGTCCGGTTCTGGTAACGTTGGTGTTAGCATGAACATGACAATAGCAAACACTTTCAAATATGAAAATGTGACTCACATCTGGCCTAGTGCCTGTGAAGACCTCCTCAGGTGTCTTCCTTCCCAAAGCTGTGTGGGGACACCTGTTCTGAATGTAAGCCCACAATGGTTCATTGGTCCGGTTCGGACCAGAAACCCTCTGGAACCGGGTTGGCCGACCGGTTTTGCCGGTTCCAGTCCGGTTCTGGTAACGTTGGTGTCAGCATGAACATGACAATAACAAACACTTCCAAATATGCAAATGTGACTCACATCTGGCCTAGTGCCTGTGAAGACCTTCTCGGGTGTCTTCCTTCCCAAAGCTGTGTGGGAACACCTGTTCTGAATGTAAACTGTAGTCATGTATGCCTCGGCCAAAGGAATAGTGGTAATCCCTAATCAAATAGCATGGCCTTGGCTGCTCCTACCATAGTCCTATTCTTTCGCTCTACAACTCCATTCTGCTGTGGGGTATGGGGCACAATGTGCCCCTTTTTTATCCCCTCTGTTGAACAATACTCCATGAACTCATTGGAGGTGTACTCACCCCTGTTGTTTGTCCTTAACTCCTGGATATTCTTCCCTATTTGGTTCTTGATGAGAGTTTTGAACTCTCGAAACTTCTCAAAGACCTATGATTTGGCCTTCAGGAAATAGATCCAGGTCTTCCTGGAATAGTCATTAATGAAGGTTATGCAGTAACTGTAACCATTGAAAGAATGGACACTCATAGGTCCGCATACATCCGAATGCACCAAGTCCAAGGGCTCCTTAGACTTATGCTCACTCTGTGGGAAAGGCTTTCTGATGTTCTTCCCCAAAGTACAACCCTTGCAGTGGTTATGCTTCTCCTCCTGTACCTGAGGAACTCCGATGACTGCCTGTCTCAAGTGCCTTAGTGCTCCATGGTGTAAGTGTGCCATCCTCCTATGCCACAACTCACCCTGACTGTTGTTGTTGCTGACTAGAGCCTTTGTAGGCTCAAAGTGTAGTCTATACACTTTCTCACTCCTTTTGCCAATCACCCGATCCAAGCTCCTATCTGACCCCTTGGGCCTGATATACACTCTTTGGTCTCGGAACTTCACCTGATATCCCGTGTCTTCCAGAGTGGAGTCTGATATGAGGTTCTTGGTTAATCCTGGGACATATAACACATCAACAAAACTGAGTGTTTTGCTAGACTCCCTCTGAAACGAAACAGTGCCAACTCCTTGCGCCTGATACTGCACATCATCACCTAGCTCAGCGTGGATCCCTGTTCCACCCTCCTGCAAGTCTCTAAAGAATATTTTTTGTCCAATCATGTGCCTAGATGCTCTACTGTCGATGTACCATATATTGCTCCACGTGGTGCTTGCCATGCAAGCTATCAGGCAAAACTCCTCATTGAAGTTCATGTTGAACTCATCCACCTCTGCAGATCCAACCATCTGAGTGTTACTCTTCTTTTTCCTGTCTGGGCACTGGGAGGCAAAGTGTCCTTGCTTGTGGCAGATAAAACACTTGACCTTTGACACGTCAAGGTTCTTCTTACCATCCTTCTTCCTCTTTGCCTTACCCTTGCTCTTCCATATAAGGGCTAGAGCCTCCTCATCCACAATCTGTGGGGCACTGCTAGATGAGCCTAATCCTTGACCCATGTGGGTCTCCTCCTGCACAAAGTCATCCCATAGTCTCTGCCAATTAGGGAGCTTCTCTCGTAGCCACATCACCTTTGACAAAGGTGTCCCATGGCTTCGAGAAGCCATTGAGGGCTATCCGAACTAGCTCCTCATCCATTGTCTCAGAGTCAACAGCTCCAAGCTCATTCCTGATCTGTGTGAGCCTCGTGAGATAAGGCACCACTCCTTTTCCCTTGGCCATCTTGGTGCTTCGCATCCTCTCTTGTGGCACCATCTTTCGGTTCTTGTTCTTGCTTTGGTACAAACTCTCCAAAGCCGTCCACATCTCTGCTGTGGTCTTCTTACCAGAAAGGTGAGGGACTATATGGTCCTTCACTCCATCCATGATAATCAACATGGCTCTGGAATCAATCATCTTCCAATCTATTAGATCTACCGGATCTGTGGGTGCAACTTTTTTGGAGTCAATGTGCTCCTCTGCATCACTGACATCCAGGATCCTTGTGATCCTTTCTTTCCATGTAGGAAAGTTCTGTGCCCCTTGGAGTCTATCCTCAACTCTCAACTACATGACCATAGTGAAGTGTTACCTGTCAAACCCTAGATCTCCAATCTAGGTTTGTGTCTTCAATAGATTTGCCCCCAATCTATCACTGTTGCTGCAAATCTCCCAGCTTTAGCTCACCAGAGCTCTGATACCATGTAAACTTCCTTTAAAGTATAACTAGGGCTAAAACAGTATATTTAAATTTAATTGAAATGACCACACATGAACTTCTTTACAGTATGCAGCGAAATATAAAACTGAGAAGCATTTACATCATCAATCACATCAATAGAAATGACACAATCTTTTTGGGTAGAAACCCTCGGACAAAAACCTAAGATGGGAAAACGGTGTAACAGTATGAGAGGATATTTTTATTAAGAAAATACAGAGCTTTTACAATATCAGAAAATTGATTTATGCCCTAGATGGAAAAATCGAAACACCAAAAAATCACTGAGAAAAACTTGTGAGATGGCACGGTTCCCAAGGCGGCTTGCTGCTGTACCGCGTACCTCCGCCAAAGTCTTTTGTCTCTCTCCTTTGTAATTTAGGGCTTCCTTTCCGAGTTAGTGCTCCTCCGTCAAAATTCTCTCTCTCTCACTTCTTTGTTTGTCTCTATTGGAATGCAACTGTGTCTTCTCCACCAATTGATCTCTCTTTTATAACTTTAGGTAAAGCGATAACCCTAATTTCACTTTCACTTAAAGTCAATAAACAATTAGATCATTTTAATTATTTTCCAAAGTAAAATTAAGAAAAATAATTAAATACAATTGGCTTCCTTATTTAAGTCTTCTACATGCAATGACACATGCATGCAGGAAGACCTTCCTTGTTGCTGGTAGTTTAACAGAATGTACACATTTCATAGTTTGCAATATGTAAAAAAAATAGAAAACAAGTTGCGAAGTTGAATAATCAAAGAGGTGGAAAGACACAGATATGCACAAATAAGATTTTTATTAATTGAATGAAATTTGATAGTCTTCAAGTACAATAGGCTGTAGTAGTTCAACCCCTGAGAAAATGAGGTTTACGAGACCCTGTGTAGCTCTCAACATTCTAGGTTCACTCGGGTGAAACTGAGACAGCAGAAGTAGTCCTCGCTCAGATTGTGCTGACGGTAACCTACGCGCGTGAAAACATCAGTAACAAAAATATATAGAAAGACACGAAATGCGTGCAAGAAAACAAATCGTACCTCCGATGGAAGGACACTCTGCCTTCACCCTAATGGATGGACTTGAAATGTAGTCTTACTTGCAATTGCTGCCTATTAGGCTCATATGAAAATGAGTATGCATAATGCAATTGACCAACCTCGTGAATCCTATCCATTTGAGGGCTCTAAATGCAACCTTGGCTTCCATACCCCTTTTCCCCTAAACCAACCCTCCAAGGGTGTTTATAGTGTTGTTTCTCAAACTGTGTCATTTTGAGCATCAACACTACACAAATCCAACATCAAATGAGTGGACGTTAACATCATACACAGTTTTCCAAGCATGGAGTGTTAAAACAAACTTGTTTTGTATAAATTATGGCTTAAACTATGGTTTAAATTAAAAAATTCTAAATTTAGCCTTATTAATTTAGAAAAATTAAAAAAGTGCACTAGAGCTTCTTATTTTACTTTGAGATTGCACCTTTTAATTATTTGGGAAACATTAAATGAATTTTCCTAACTAGTTTTAATTAAAAATTAGCATTGCACATAGGTGGAGGTAAAAATATATTATTTTATCTTAATAGCACAATAATAAATGTAATCAAGATCCAAGATTTAAAAGTCAATGAGCAAATAAGTCACATTCGTTGATTTCGATCTTAGCACATGGATAAAGCATTTCTGAGGCTACACGTGTGTGCCTCTAAGGAAGTTGTTTGGGTCCAAAAGGGACGAAACTTTACAACCCATGGTATTTTTGGCAATGACCCATGGTATTTGACAATTTTTTAATGTTTTCTCCTCAATGAGTGAATCGGTCAACAAATATTTTAATATTTTTGTATTGGAGAATAGATTTAAGCCTTTGATAGCTAGATCTTCTTGGGATTATACATTTTGGAAACTATTTTTTAATGTAACCACTTTTGACTCTTCAAAAGCCTAAGGTGGCCTCATTGTGTTATAAAACGAGAGGTATTAGCCTTAACAAAGGGTTGATTTTTTGGGAATAAAATCATTCTACTACTTTTTGCTAGTGTCTTTTGCTCATGGTGAATTTTTGGGTTAATGGAATGATTCAAGCTATTGATGAAGGTGAAGTAAGTCTCCATTGAGCTATGTTTTATTTTATTTAAGTATTTGAGCTTGTGCTAGTTAGAATTGAATTGAATGTTTTCTTCCTTCCTTTCAATTAGCATCTTGTTTGATTATTTAGATAACTAATCTTGCTAATCTTGTTCTCTTTACTGTCTTGTGGATTGTGTTTACCTCTTCTTGATCTAGGGTTTGTAGGGTATAAGTAGGGTTGAGAGCTACAAGATACTTTCGTGGAGGCCATGCATTTGGATGGAGTTTTCCTTCTCTTGATGGGTCTTCAAACACCTTACCAGACTCCATTGCCCAAAATTTTCTACCATGGCATTAGTCTACAATTCTTGAAGTTGGTAAATGAATTTTCCCCAAATTATCTTGCACTAAAAATTTGTAAAATAGTTTGTCATGCTGCACAACCCATCTAGGATGACGACTCCTTTATAACATACTGGAGTAGTACACACTCTTAATGGTATGTTATAATGGAGACCATAAGCATTCGGATAATGGCCTTACTTGTGTTGTGTGTCGAAGCATTGACTAAAAAGTTGCCTACGTGATTTCATTAATACATTGATTATGAAATATTGCTAACCATTTAATAGGATTTGACTCGTAGGGAATGCCATGATCTATAAGAACAAGTGATCCCATTGACCACCGGGATGAATAATTACTTTCCAATCTACATTCACGTGCCCAAGTTAGAATCTTCAGGCAAGAAGGAAACATTTGTGGGATATCGCAAGTCTTCAAAGGATTACAGAATATACATCCCATGATCGATTCAAATCGAAGTCAGGCAGGATGCAACCTTTGAAGAAGAAATGGTTATCCGAAAAGGAAGAGGATCAGATATGGAGATCGATGACGATGAAGAGATGAGATCATCTCCCCCTCCAAACATTAAGAGGGAGTCTGAAGAAATGAATAAAACGATCAGTCCCATTGATCCAGTTGAGCCAGATGATGCTCCCATAGATATGGCAGTAAGCCGGAAAAGATCCAGATGGGCACGACAAATTTTGTAGAATGCAGAGGAGCATGAAGCAGATGGGAGCATTGAAAAATACAAGGCTAGATTTGTTGCTAGAGGGTTCTCTCAGAAAGAGGGAGTCGATTATGATGAGACATTTGCTCCTATGGCTCTATATAATTCCATCAGATCGATCATTGCTATTACTTCAGCAAAAGGGATGGAAGTTGTATCAGATGGATGTCAAGATGACCCTTCTCAATAATATTGTTGATGCATTACTTCTTGGGATTAGAAGTATGATAAAGGTTGAAGAAGATATTCCTAGGTCAAGGAAAATGCACCATAGATATACTAAAAAGATTCAGAATGTTGGATTGCAAGTCCATAGCTACTCCGATGGATGCAAAATTGAAGAAGCTGAGAGATTGATGTATCTCCAGTTGATTTGGGTCCTTGATGTATCTCAGTTGATTGGGTCCTTGATGTATGTGACAAACACCAGACCGGATATTTGTTTTGCCATGAATGCCCTTAGTCAGTTCACGTGCGAACTGAGGCAGATTCACTAGACTGCTGCAAAACATTTGCTCAGATACTTACATATGGCACTGTGGGATATGATCTATGATAGAATTCAGATTGTGACTTGAGATTGCAAGGGTTTACAGACTTTTGGATGCAATACAGATAGGAAGAGCACTTCATGATGCTGTCTTAGTTTGAGTTTTGCAGTAATTTCCTAGTATAATAGGAAGCATAACTCAGTAGCTCTCAATACTGCAGAGGCCGAGTATATGGCTGCTAGTTCAGCAGCCCCAGAAGCAATTTGGCTTCGTAAACTTCTTGCAAGATTGTTTGGCCAATTTCTAGATCCAACCGTGATTCATCGTGATAACCAGAGTTGTGTGCAGATGTTTGTAAATCTTGTATTTCACGACAAGTCGAAGCACATAGAGATTCAGTATCACTTCATACATGATATGGTACAAAAAAGTGTGGTCGAGCTCCAGTATATTTCGACAGACGACCAGACTGCAGATGTTTACACCAAGCCTCTTCCCAGGATGAAGCTTGAATACTTTCACGGAAGACTTGGAGTAGAAGAGAACGTATCCCTTCTTGAGAGGGAGAGATGACTGAGAGATATTTACCATACTTTTTCCCAGGTACCTTTGCTCGTCCAGGTTCTTAGCTAGGTATGGGAGAAATCCCATCGTCAGATGAGACAGACAGGTAGTAGATGGTCGGGTTCACACATGTGCCTTTGCTCGTCTAGGTGCTCAGCCAGGTATGGGAGAAATCCCATCAACAAATGAGTTGGACAGGTAGCAGATGGCCATGTGATTGCATAGACATCTCTACTTGTTTAGGTTCTCAGCCAGGTATGGGAGTAACCCATCAGCAGATGAGATGAACAGGCAGTAGATGGTCGTGCACATTTACTCGTTCAGGTTCTCAGCCAGGTATGGGAGTAACCCATCGGCAGATGAGACGAACAGGCAGTAGATGGTCGTGCACATTTACTCGTTTAGGTTCTCAGCCAGGTATGGGAGTAACCCATCGGCAGATGAGACGAACAGGTAGTAGATGGTCGTGCACATTTACTCGTTCAGGTTCTCATCCAAGTATGGGAGTACCCCATCGGCAGATGAGACGAACAGGTAGTAGATGGTCGTACATTCTAGCCATGCATGGAAGTATTCCATCGGCAGTAGAGATAGATAGGTAGCAAGAGATTTTCTCTCAGACATCCAGATAGAACAAATTCATAAAGACAACCTTCAATATGTTTACAGATGATAGAGATAGTATAGATGTACAGATGAAACCCAGATGATCATGATGCTGATGAATACCAAAGAATACCTTCCTTGTTGAGAGGGAGTGTTGGAGTTCGTGCAACTTCAGAAGCTATTCTTATTGTTCTTGTATTGTACCTCCTACCGGAGATGAACTTATTGTAGTCAATCATACAAACCCTAGAAGAACAATGTAGACCTTGGGGAGAAAAACAAGCAATAGAAAAGATAAAATAAATTATAAAATATAAATTATATTGCTCCCCCAAGTGAAGTCGGCCCTAGTTAAATTATTAGTGGAAAATCTGTATAAATAGGAGGCGCCCCTCCTCATTATTCCACACAACGACAACACAACAACATAATGAAGTTCACAGTTTTCTGGGAGAGAGAGAAGTTCGCATACACTGCAGAAGAAGATTGTTTTTTAGGGTTTCTATCTTTGGAAAGCTTTTCCATATTTTCTCTTTTTTCTTCATTGTACTCTGATCTCAGAATTATCATCTCTAGACGAAGGTTGTTGGGTTTTCTCCCATTTGGGTTTCCCTGGATAAAAGTACTCGTGTTATTGTTTTGTGCTTTGTCTATCTTCTCGTGATCCTATTGATACATACAATTAAGATACACTGCTATAATCTTATGAAAATCTAACAATGTCACTGAAACACTTCAGGGTTTTCATTGGATATTCAAAGATTGTGGCATATGTTCGGCACCCTACAGTAAAAAGATACTTAAGCAACCTGATGGCTTGTATATTAGAGCTAAGTGGATTGCGAAGATCCAGGAATATGACTTGGAAATACAACCCACCAAGTTGGTCAGAGACAGGGGTTTGGCTTAGTTACTGGCAGGAGGAAATGAAGAAGTCCTTGATTTAAAGGAAGATTGACTACCTATGATCTCGGTAGTTGCAGAAGAAATAACTCAATCTAATTGTTACGCGGATATAGTATATTATCAGATGAATCTATCTTGCCCCGCCCATTTACCAGATCAGAAGAAAAGGTCCCTAAAGTTGAAAGCTTTCAAGTATTGCATCGTGGACTTAGCCTCGACATCAGTTCAAGGATTGGGTTGGAAGAATTCAAACGACATCATTCTGACATGTATAGAACTAGCCCGAACAGTAGAAATTATGAAGGAATTCCACCAAGGACTATGCGGGGGTCACCATGCTGCTTCTACCACGACGCACAAGATTCTATGATTAAGATATTATTGGCCCAGTATCTTCCAAGATGTATACAAGTATGTACGTAGTTGTTAACCTTGCCAGCTTTTCACAAGAAGACAAAGGCTTGCAACACTACTGCTCCAACCTGTTAGCATCGAAGCACCGTTTCAACAATGGGGTCTCGACTTCTTCAGTGAATTTAAGCAAAAATCAATTAATAGTCATAAATGGATCCTGACGACTACAATTTTTTTTACTAAATAGGTTGAAGCCATTCCACAAAGCAAGCTACAACAAAGGTTATCATAGATTTCTTGGAGGATAAAATTATTACTCGGTTCATAGATTATATGAAGGATAAAATTATTACTCGGTTCATAGATTATATGAAGGATAAAATTATTACTCGGTTTGGAACTATCTACATTCTGTTTCAAATATAGTATCATACTATCTCACTCTTCAAATTATTATCCTCAAGGTAATGGACTTGCTGAATCAAGTAACAAGAATTTGATTAGTATTATAAAAAAGACTGGGGGCGATAATAAGAGGTGCTGGGATAGTAAGTTAAGGTATGCAGTATGGGTGGATAGGATCACCACAAAGGAATCAACTGGGAAAAGTCCATTCGAATTGGTATATGGCTTGGATGTTACGTTGCCGATTAATTTGAAGTTGCCGGTATACAAGGTCCTTCAACAGAATGGGGACGATCCAGATGTATATCAACGAAGAATCAACAACCTGGTAGAACTTGATGAGAACCACCAGAACACCTTTGATCACCTGATAGAGCACCATTACAAAGTAAAAGAAAAGTTCGACAAGAAGACTCACCAACACCAACTTCAAATTGGAGACCTCGTTCTGCCATGGGACAAAAGAAGAGAAAATCGAGGTAAACATGGTAGGTTCGGCAGTCTTTGGTTGGGTCCCTACCAGATTATTGACGTTGCAGGTCCAAATGCATTTCGTTTGAGTCACATGGATGGAAAGAAGACTCTTCTACCTGTCAATGGATAGGCACTTAAGAGGTACTTCCCTAATGCCTTTTGATATTCGTTATTATTGTGTTAGTTTGTTTGTTAGTCCGTTAGTCATTAGTCATCTATTTCATTTTTTGACAAGGCAAAACGTAAGTGTTTGCCTAATGATGCTTTGATCCCTTGTATATTTGATGTGTGTGTAGGTCTACAGGTACTAGAAGATTCACAGGTTCTCTAGCACTCTCGGGAAGAGCACTTGTCCCGCAGTAGGAGCTAGTGTTACATTGCACCTGTACCCAGCGCACCTTTAGGTGTACCCTAGGGAGAGAGAGCCAAATTTTTGACCAAGAAGGGTGTTATTGAGCAATGGTAGTCATGGCTGGGCCCTTTGGTTCCTCCTTTAGGGGTACTATGGCTTAATGGCACTGCTGACTGCCCTTTGCTGGGGTTTTAACCTCGAGGTTGGTGACCGGGGCCCCTAAGGGTTGGCCACTGGGTAACATGGCCCCATATGTTGTTTATATGCTCTAGTGGCCTCTGCATAGCCATCAGGACACCCTCCTGGTCCTTTACACAACTGGCTCTCCTTCCCTTGGGCACTCTTCCTCATCATGACGATCTCTCCTTCATCATGTCATATGTGTCGTTTAAGGGGGGTGTTGAGGGATTTTACAACATCTTGGGGTTAGTAGGAGCATGGCACCCCCCTTCCAGCTCACTCTAGCCTTTCGTTTGGAGTGATTCGCTTGATTAGGCTATTTTGGCACCCAGGGGAACAAATATCCCCGGTAGCCTACCTTAAGCCTACATTAAGTCATATTTTATTATTATTTTGTTTTAATTTTAAGTTGACATTTTATAATTACAAATTGACATATTTTAAGGCATGTAGGCCTGTATATTTTTGTAATAAGTGAGTGTGAGATCATATAAATAGATCTGCTCACTTTCATTTTGAGACATGAGATAAGTGGGATTATTACTATGTTACTATTCTACCCTAACTAGGGCTCTTTGGAGAGAATGCGCCCTTCTTGAGGAGGATTTTTTCTGGTTAAGCAAGCTGGCTTTTTGGAAGTTCTTTGGATAATTTTTTTTTCTTTTCATGGTGATGCAAGTGTATGTAAAAAAAAAGGTTTTTCTTTGCCAGCTTGTGAGAACATGAAGACAATGAGAAGGATCTTGACTTGAAATTTGCAGAGGTTAGCAGTAATTCAACACTTGCCACGATAGCAGGAGTATTTAGCCTTGGGTGATGAGGTCTGTGCACCATTGTCCTTTCAAGATTATTACACCATCAAATTCGGGAGCCAGCCCAAGGATTTGGATGAGGATCTCCTTAAAGGCATAGTTGGGGTAGGGAAGAAAGATGAGCATGAAGTATAGGTTGTTGATGAGCTTCATTTGGAGTTAACAATACATGATGAGGATGTGCATGAGGAGATCACATTAGAGCCATCCTGTGAGTCTAGCGACACAAGCACATTCGCTAGTCAGATTGTGGAGAAGCCATGTGATGAGTTGGAGTTGGTACACTCTTCATTACCTACAGTAGGAGTCTAGACAGTTATGATAGGCGAAATACATGAGGTGCAAGGCAATGAGCACAACAGTTGAGATAGTGAGCAGTCACACATGGAGGTTAGGGAGAGTTTATACATGCATGAGATAGAGTTTCCAGATGATAGTCTCCGAATGAAGATTGAACGTGTTAAAGAAAGCATTCTAGCGATGAAAGAGAGGACCAAGATACTTCGAGACACCATAGTACAACGAGATGTTGAGTTTACAGTTTTTTGATTTGTATGTACCGAGTCAGCGGTCAGGATTTCTAGTATTGAACAACAGTTGGATTCCTTGATGGGGCAGCAGGAGAAACATACTATTGCATTTCAAAGCAGTCCTCTTAAGGAGTACATAGACAGGGCTTACAGTAGCTTGAGTCCACATTTGCATAATGGCGGATGATTTTTACAGGTTGGCCAGGATCAAGAAGTTGACCAGCAGTATATGTGCATTCCAGTTGAAATCAGAAGGGCAGAGTGTTAGCTTGGTAGGATTATTCCTTGTGATGGTGCTTATGGACAAGGTACTTTTCGGGGGTGGGATTGGAGAGAGATTAAGAGTTGGTGTTTTATTGAGTGGGCGATTTTTGGGAAGACATTCCTAGCCAAGGGTATAGTCCTACAAGAGCCTTCAGATATTTGGGATGAAATATGCACAAGTTTGCATTGGGATCCAAGTGGAAGACCTTATGAGGGATGGATACAGTGTTTATTGATGGCATTACTTGGGAGTCTACATGATGCTCCTTGTGTCGATACTATGTAGGGTAGCTGTGGATGCATTTTGACTTCTGCAATTCTCAAATTGATTTGGGACCCTGGGATTATAGTGACTAACAGTTTAGTGATTGCTAGAGGATGCTCTCAGGAGGTCTCTGGTGATAGTACCGTACAGTGCAGTGTTTTGAGCAGAGGGTGCTACAGATCTCCTAGGATGGTTTGGGACCCTGGGATCATCCCCGGATTCAGTTGACTAGTTGATTGATTGTGGATTTGCGT
Organism: Pseudotsuga menziesii; assembly: GCA_001517045.1. Classification (NCBI taxonomy): domain Eukaryota; kingdom Viridiplantae; phylum Streptophyta; class Pinopsida; order Pinales; family Pinaceae; genus Pseudotsuga; species Pseudotsuga menziesii. Next base: position 340,027 of record LPNX010389021.1, on the reverse strand, counting down.
TGCCATTGCTTGAGGACAAGCAATCTTTGGCGAGGGAGGACTGTAATGTTTCCTTTTTATAAAAAGGGAATAACTGAGGACTAATAGCACTAGGAGCTGAAAGGTACATCAATTCAGTATTATTAAGTCATCAGTGTAGTAAGAAGGCCATAAGAGTTCATATCATAAAGCATGCATTTCTTATTTTAGTGTTAAAGTCAACATGAAATTAGAATTGCATGCATGCAAAAGTGAAGCGTAAACCCTAAAAGTGAAATGCAAACCCTAAAAGTACATGCTATTCTATTTAAGAAGGGTTATTGGACCAAAGAGAATATCTATTGTTATTGTTGATTGATTTTGGAGTTTCGAGTAGCAGCATAGTGTGCAGCTGCGACAGTTGGGGTTGGAGACGGTGTCTTTAGCTAGCGAGTGTTCGACAGTGAGATATCTGCCCTATTTTCTTATTGGGATAGATCATCCAGGTTTGTCCATTGCATCTATCATATACTATAGTATTCGAATATCCAACACATTCCGAAGGGTTATTAGCAGATCCACATTTTGCAGCCGAAAGTAGCAGGGAAAACACATAAGGATTCGTTGGGACTACAAAACCCAATCTTTCCTTTGCATGTCAGCTTCCTCTTTCTCAGCAGGCCTCTCGTACGGTATGCAGTGATTATCAACCATCAGTTTGCTCACCTGGAGCAGCTATTGGCCAAACAGATCAGTTGGGGGCGTGAGCAGTAGAATTGCTAATCAATTTGCTAGGGCACTTAGAGGGAGCCAAACCTTCGCATGTGCTAGGCCATCTCTCCGGCATCAGCAGATGGACAAGCTCCTACAAAAACGTCACCTTCAGTTTGGAGGGTTTTTACTGTATTGCGAGGCGATAACACCGAAGGAAAAGAGCATTATTAGACCACCCATCTAGATCCTGATGCATGCAGCTATCTCTGGAGTCATTATCAACCATAATATCAGTGGTAAGTGTTAATTTCTCTCTGCAAAACCTTAACCCTAATTCAGCTATATTTTAGGGCATTTTTGCATGGCGAGTTTGCATGCACAGTTATTTTGCAAGTTTGTACGAGATTGAGTGTGCGAGTCAGCACTATCATAGAACATTAGAGAATATCAGTATTTGGGATATTACAATGTTGCTAATCGAAATGATGTTGTCGATCGAGTCGTCAAAGTGTTGCTGCTGCTGAAGTTTGAAGATGAAAACTATATGTTGAAGATGATGAAAAGCTTCCAATGATTTATAGATGTATCACCTTGACGATGATGTTGATGATGCCCTCTCTCTCCTACTATTGTTGTTGTTGATGTTGTTGTAGAATACCCTTCTCGTTGAGGGGGAGTGTTGAATTATTGTAACTTAGAAGAATATTCTAAATATATATTTTTAGTGGTCCTCGATGCTCTTATCGAGAGAATCACTCGTATTCCTCTGTACCCCGATGTTCCTATCGGGAGAATTACTAAAAGTCATGAGGAAGTCCCCTCCGTTGTAAGTCGAGTTATTAGTACCCCAGTTGTGGTTACTCGAGCCTACATAACTGAGTTAGGATTACTTGAGCCTACATAAAATAGTCAAATATTAAGTGAACAAAAGAATATAAATAAAGGGAGGCGCTCCTCATTTGAGATACACACACTCACTTGTGTAGCACATAAGAGATAGAGAAAGAGCTGTAGCTGGAGAAGGAGGATCAGTCTTTTGGGTTTTACCTTTTATCTTTTGGGGCATCTATATTGAGGAAGCTTTTGCTGGGTTTTTCCCATTAGGGTTTTCCCAGGATAAATCTTTGTGTTTTTTTGTGTGTGGTTGTGCTTGTCTATCTTTCAGTGATCTTTTGGCTTATGGTTATGCTGTTATGATGCTAAATGTTTTAAGATCTGATATAACCATTAAAAACTTAACATGGTATCAGAGCCACCCTGAAAGAAGTCATTGTGCAGTCGGCACAGTGCTACAGATCAGTGTTATTAGAACCGGTCCGGTTTAGGCAAAACCGACTGGTCTGATTGGTTTATAGGGTCTTCCGGTCCGGTTCAGGCCTTGAACCTTTGGACCGCCCAAAATGACCAGACCACTCAGAAATCGGTCGGTTCCGTACAGAACCGGCCTAAAACCGCCAAGCCGGCCGGTTTTGACCGGTTCTATACGGAATCGGCCGGTCCGTACAACTATGTATGGAAGCCGCATATGAGCCCATGGATTTTAAATTAAAAAAAAAAAAAAACTAAGGCACAGTACAATTTTAGGCTGAGGTGCAACCAGTTGTTGAACAAGGCCCCAGCATCAGGCAACATAACCTTGGATGACTTTGATCCATCATCAGAGTGGGTTGTGGAGTCTCAGGCACCATCCTTTGAGAATGAAGGCCTTTCTTGGTTGGATTTGGACCCACTTCCAAAGGTTTTACCATTAGGACTAGGGGAATCTTGTGGGGCTCAAAATCCCACTTCGATTAAGGATTAGGAGGATGAAGATGATGATGAGGATGAGGGTGACAATGAGGATTAGGATGATTAGGCCCTAGTTTTCATGTTATCAGTTTATAGCTATTCATTACTAGTAGTACTATGCTTATTTTTTGATTTGTAGGGGCCATTTAGAGCCTCTTTGTTGATGTATCTTGGTCCAAAACTTCAGTGATGTATTGCACTCGGTGCTATTTTGGTTATTTGCACCTGCACTTGCTATATATATGAGGAACTTTGCATATTTGTGTATTAATGGTTTGGATTCATAGGTATGCACATGAATATATTTTTTTTACAAAATATGAATATTTTATGTGTTTTTTAGTCTATCGGTTTTTTTCCCGGTTTTTTTTCGGTTCCGGTCTGGTTCAGATTTTGGGCTCTACCGGTTCGATAACCGGTCCGGTTCTGATAACATTGCTACAGATACAACTATTGAAGATTAGGGTTTCATGCTTGAAAATCCTAAAATACTAAAACTAGTAGTTTTGGTAGATTCGCTATATCTCGAGATTTTAGAGAAGGCTCAAGAGCCGAAACTTTCATAGGCCGAAGATAAATTCCTGATGTACACTGTGTAAAAGTTTCAGCCTCAGATTCACTATTTCTAGGAGATATGAGTCCTCCAAGTTAGGGTTCCAGCCTCTTTCAGGATTAAGCCTTAAACAGGTGACCTAGGGGGAATTGCTATATCTCGGGCTATGAAGGTCCAAATGAAATTTCGCAAGATGTTCCAGAAAGGTCACGGACTGTACTTTCTGTGGTAAAAATTTTAGACCCCGAAGATGAAATAGTGACACGTGGCAGTCCGTAGAAGTTCGCTCTTCTGAATAGTCCTGAAATGAGTCACCTTGGGAAAACACGCATAAGTCCCAATTGGTAAAACCAATTCTGCTCAAACCTGCGGTGTTAGAAACAAAACAGACGAGGCTACCTCAGTACAAAATTGCAGACAAAGAGGTGCAGTAGTTTCGGAGATACCACAAAAGCAATATCAGGCATTCTGCAGAAGAAACTGAAGAAAACTAGGGCATCAGATATTTTGCAATTTTGATCACAGTTTTGGGAAAATGAATATGCTGCTCAGCTCGCCTTTGGGAGGCACATCTTTCTATCCAATCAGAAATGAAAGATTCCAAGTTTTGAAAATTAGGGTTTCTCTGACAAACCCTAGATCAGCCAGATCTGGAACCAAGACGAACACCTTAAACCGGTAAGATCTAATCTTTTGTTATTTACATTTGAGGTTCTCATTTCAAAATGACCTAGCACCCCAGCTCGATGACAAGCTTGGTGAAGCTGAAAACTTCCGAGCATGGAAGCATAGGATTTCACTGGTTCTTGAATAAAATGAATTGGACACCTACATAAGCGGAGAGGTTCTAGTTCCAGAGGAAGATGAGGCTAAAGCCTTACACAAGAAGAAATTCGACTCATAATAAGAGAAGAGAAGATGGGAGCAGCTGAAGATCAAGCACTCACGATTCAAGGAAGATCCCTCAAGCAATGAGGAATATGAAGATCTCAATTCTTGAAGAACCTCTTATCTATCTTAGCATTTGGATAAGAAATGATGATGCCATGAATGAAGAAGATGATGAAGCAGAAGGATCAAGATAAGATAAGTATTCAAGAGTCTACCCACGAAACGAATAAAAGATAAGTATTCAATTGTCATTTCATGATATTGTTTTGTTGCATTTGATTATATTCAGTTGATGTTTTATGCATGATAGAATGGTTGCATTAATGACAGTATACTACTAATATGCATGTGATGGGTAAGTAGCTCTTGGTGCTATACAACTCTCCATTGCTACTTATCTAGAATGAAACCTCTTTGTTGACATATGGGATTAATGCACAATCTCAATGATGTCATTGGCATCTAGAAAGTTTCTGTGAGATATGGATGAATGTTGTATTGGCTAAACAGTTGAATGATGTGTAAGAATTTGTCATTATGCATATGTTCTATGAAATAGTTCTAACAACGCAACTGGTGCATTTGACTTGTAGGAAAGGTCTTGTACAACCACCTACAAGAAAAGAAGGATGAGACTTGTTCCGAAGAACAAGCGATGGCAATTCAAGATTCACTCCAATAAACATGAATCCGAAGCTCCTAGGGTCAGAGACACCGTGACGGAAGAAAGAGCTTCAGAGAGCGGTAGATCCACCTTGAAAGATGAAGACCTTGAGTACGAGAGATAACTCAAGACGAAGAAAAGTATGACGAGACTTCCAAGAGGCCTCAGACACACTCTAGTTGTGTAACATAGTTGGGTGACATCATTGATGCTAACCTTTCTGTCTATGAAAGAAGCTATGATCAAAGAGTTACAGTTGATCATGAGGACTGATGTTTACATATGGATTTACAAGAACAAGTGTACAAAGCAAGGTTCGTGGTTCGCCCAAAAAAGAATAGACTATGGCATGATATACTCTATTGACCAGACACACTTCTCCAGTGGAGGTATATATCGAGCATAGAACCACCTGTACAGAATATGCTTTGTACGAGATCAGAAGGCACCCATAGAAAAGCACATCCAGGAGCTTGACAGATCACCTAGAGTAATGAATATTTTAACCTTTGCTACAAGGTTGAAGATGGAAACCTACAGAAGACAACAAACTCACAAATGGGTGCATGAGGAACTTTTTGACAAAGCTCAAGATAAAGGGATCTTGGTAAACTGAGATAGATACATAGTAGCAGAGAATGCTACTTGTCACTCCAGTACAGAATGAAGAGGGAAGATGATGCTCCACTTCAGGGGGAGTGACTACAGAAGATCTCTAAGTTCGACATGGTACGACATAATGGATAGCTTCCTGATAGACCGAGTCTTTACCAAGAGTAAAGTGGGTTCAAACCTTCAAGGCTGAATGCGGAAGACTAGGATATGTTGATGACCTAACAGAATGATGGAAGAATACCAGAATGATGGAAGAATACCAGAATGATGTTTGGGATATAGTTACCAAATTGGAAGGCAAGATTTGTGGCTAGAAGATTCTCTCAGAGAGAGGAAATTAATTATGAAGAGACACTTGCTCCAGGAAGCAAGGTACACTTCCTTCAGAACTATCATGGTACTTGCTTCCATGATGAAGTGGAACTTACACCTGATGGATGTAAAGACGACCTTCCTGAATGGTGTGATTGAGGAAGAAGTATACATAGAACAACCACAAGGATTTGAAGTTGAAGACAGACGAACTCACGTATGTAAGTTGAAGAAGGCCCTATATGGCTTGAAGCAAGCTCCCTGAACTTGGTATGGAAGGATAGACAGTTTCCTGACGAGCTTGGGCTTTGCCAAGAGTAAAGCTGATTCGAACCTTTACTTCAAGGTTATAGAAGATGAACCTGTCATACTATTAATGTATGTGGATGATCTATTTTTGACAGGGAATGAGAAACATATTGTAGAATGCAAGAAGAAGCTCGCTGAAGAATTTCATATGAAAGACCTCTGTCTAATGCATTATTTCCTAGGCCTAGAAGTATGGCAGAACTGAGAAGGAATCTTTCTCAAACAAGGAAGGTATGCAGTGGAAGTTTTGAAAAGATTTGATATGTTGGAATGAAAAGCCAAGGCCACACCCATGGATTCGAACCAGAAGTTGTTAGCCGATGACTCATCAGAGTTAGTGGATGTGACTCAATACAAATAGATTATTGGGTCGTTGATGTATCCAACCAATACCAGACCAGACATTTGTTTTGTCGTGAACACCTTGAGTCAATATCTAGTTCAACCTACATGGGTTCACCTGATAGCTGCAAAGCATGTGGTGAGATATCTGAAAGGGACTATAGACTTTGATCTATACTATGATGGAAACCATGATTACAGATTGTATGGCTATACAGATGCAGATTGGGCTGGAAGTGTCTCAAATAGAAGAAGCACATCAGGTGGATGTTATTGTCTGGGGTCTGCTATGAGTTCATGGTTTAGCAGGAAACAGTCCAGTGTTGCTGTTAGCATGGCTGAAGCAAAATACATAACAGATTGCTCTGCTAGTTGTGAAGCCATTTGGCTTCGGAAGCTGATGTCAGGTCTCTTTGACCTGGAGATGGATATTACAGTGATTCTATGTGATAACCAGAGTTGTATAAAGATGACAGAGAACCCAGTGTTCCATGATAGGTCGAAGCACATAGAAATCCGGTATTTCTACATACGAGATAAGATACAGATGATGATGTTTCAGATATAGATGATGTTTCGGTATTTACATACTGTAGATGCATATGATGGTGCTTTTAGTATTTCTATACAGAAGATACAGATGATGATGCTTTCAGTATTTCTATACTGAAGATACAGATGATGATGCTTTTAGTATTTCTATACTGAAGATGTAGATGATGATGCTTTCAGTATTCACATACTGGAGATACAGATGATGATAGTTCAGTATTCACATATTGAAGATGTAGATGATGATGGTTTTAGATGATGATGTAATAAGATGATGATTCAACACTGATGTGTTGACGAAGCCTCTGTCTTAGGTAAAGTTTGAACACTTTCGAGACAAGCTTGGTGTTGTTCGGAAAGACCTTCCTCGAAAGGGGGAGCAGTGATGTTGCAGTGGGATTGTATCATCCTTGGACACTTGTCCTAAAGTGATCCGGTAACTTCGGTCCTCAAGAATGAAGAGGGATTGTATCATCCCGGGACATTTGTCCAGAACGGATCCGGTGACTTCGGTCCTCGAGAATGTGGTGGGATTGTATCATCCCTGGACACTTGTCCTAAAGTGATCCGGTGACTTCGGTCCTTGAGAATGTGGTGAGATTGTATCATCCTTGAACTTTGGTTCAGAATGGATTCGGTGACTTTTGTCCTCGAGAATGTGGTAGGATTGTATCATCCGTGAACTTTTTTTCAGAATGGATCCAGTGACTTCGGTACTCGAGAACGTGGTAGGATTGTATCATCCGTGAACTTTTGTTTAGAATGGATCCGGTGACTTCGGTACTCGAGAACGTGGGAGGATTGTATCATCCGTGAACTTTTGTTCAGAATGGATCCGGTGACTTCGGTACTCGAGAACATGGTAGGATTGTATCATCCGTGAACTTTTGTTTAGAATGGATCCGGTGACTTCGGTACTCAAGAACGTGGTAGGATTGTATCATCCTTGAACTTTTGTTCAGAACAGATCCGGTGACTTCGGTACTCGAGAACGTGGTAGGATTGCATCATCCTTGGACTTAGTCCTAAAGTGATAGGGAGTGATTATCCCGTAATTGAATCCGGTGACTTCGGTTGTTGAGAATGTGGTGGGATTGCATCATCCCTGGACTTTAAGTCCAAAAGTGATCTGAAGACTTTTTGTCTTCAGATCACTTTTGGATTGCAGGTTGTTGCTGATGATGATGATGTTCCTGATCGAAAGATCAGAGTGTGATGATGATGATATTCTTGATCGAAAGATTAGAGTGTGATGATGATGATGTTACTGATCGAAAGATCAGAATGTGATGATGATGATGTTTGATCGAAAGATTAGAATGTGATGATGATGATGTTACTAATTGAAAGATCAGAATTTGATGATGATGATGTTGCTGATTGAAAGAGAAAAGTCTGATGATGATGATTGCTGATCGAAAGATCAGAGTATGATGATGATGATGTTGCTGACCGAAAGTTCAGAATATGGTGATGATGATGATTGCTGATTGAAAGATCAGAATGTGATGATGATGATGTTGCTGACCAAAAGTTCAGAATATGATGATGATGACGTTGATCGAAAGTTCAACGTATGACGACGACGATGATGATGATGTTGATCGAAAGCTCAGAGTATGATGATGATGATGCTGATCGAAAGTTCAGATGATGATGTTTGTAATGTTCCGTTTTTATAAAAAGGGAATAACTGTGGACTAATAGCACTAGGCGCAGAAAGGTACATCAATTCAGTATTATTAAGTCATCAGTGTAGTAAGAAGGCCATAAGAGTTCATATCATAAAGCATGCAGAGCATGTAGGCCTTATTTTAGCGTTAAAGCCAACATGAAATTAGAATTGCATGCATGCAAAAGTGAAGCGTAAACCCTAAAAGTGACATGCAAACCCTAAAAGTACATGCTATTCTATTTAAGAAGGGTTATTGGACCAAAGAGAATATCTATTGTTATTGTTGATTGATTTTGGAGTTTCGAGCAGCATCACAGCGTGCAGCCGCGATAGTTGGGGTTGGAGATGGTGTCTTCAGCTAGCGAGGGTCTTCAGCTAGCGAGGGTTTGGCAGCGAGATATCTGCCCTAGTCTCTTATTGGGATAGATCACCCAGGTTTGTCCATTGCATCTATCATATACTACAGTATTTGAATATCCAACACATTCCGAAGGGTTATTAACAGATCCACGTTTTGTAGTCGGAAGTAGCAGGGAAAACACATAAGGATTCGTTGGGACCACAAAACCCAATCTTGCCTCTGCATGTCAGCTTCCTCTTTCTTAGCAGGCCTATCCTACAGTATGCAGTGATTATCAGCCATCAGTTTGCTCACCCGGAGCAGCTATCAACCAAACATATCAGTTGGGGGCGTGAGCAGCAGAACTGCTAATCAATTTGCTAGGGCACTTAGAGGCAACCCCAAACCTCCACATATGCCAGGCCATCTCTCCGGCATCAACAGATGGACAGCTCAGAAAGTTTTATCCCGAACGGACCTCTCCTCCTACAAAAACGTCACCTTCAGTTTGGAGGGTTCTTACGGTACTGCGGGGCAGTAACATTGGAGGAAAATAGCATTATTAGACCACCCATCCAGATCCTTATGCATGCAGCTATCTCTAGAGTAATTATCAGCCAAAATATCAGTGGTAAGTGTTAATTTCTCTCTGCAAAACCCTAACCCTAATTCAGTTGTATTTTAGGGCATTTTTGCATGGCAAGTTTGCATGCACAGTTATTTTGCAAATTTGTATGAGATTGAGTGTGCGAGTCAGCCCTATCATAGAACATTAGAGAATATCAGTATTTGGGATATTACAATGTTGCTGATCGAAATGATGTTGTCGATCAAGCCGTTTAAGTGTTGCTGCTGCTGAAGTTTGAAGATGAAAACTATATGTTGAAGAAGATGAAAAACTTCCAATGATTTATAGATGTATCACCCTGATGATGATGTTGATGATGCCNTGTTGTTGATGTTGTTGTAGAATACCCTTCTCGTTAAGGGGGAGTGTTGAATTATTGTAACTTCGAAGAATATTCTAAATATATATTTTTAGTGGTCCCTGATGTTCCTATCGGGAGAATCACTTGTATTTCTTTGTACCCCGATGTTCCTATCGGGAGAATTACTAAAAGTTATGAGGAAGTCCCCTTCGTTGTAAGTCGGGTCATTAGTACCCCAATTGTGGTTACTCGAGCCTACATAACTGAGTTAGGATTACTCGAGCCTACATAACTGAGTCAAATATTGAGTGAACAAAAGAATATAAACAGAGGGAGGCGCACCTCATTTGAGATACACACACTCACTTGTGTAGCGCATAAGAGAGAGAGAGAAAGAGTTGTAGCTGGAGAAGAAGGAGGATCAGTCTTTTGGGTTTTACCTTTTATCTTTTGGGGCATCTATATTGAGGAAACTTTTGTTGGGTTTTTCCTATTAGGGTTTTCCTAGGATAAATCTTTGTGTTCTTTTTTGTGTGGTTGTGCTTGTCTATCTTTCAGTGATCTGTTGGCTTATGGTTATGCTGTTGTTATGCTAAATGTTTTAAGATCTAATATAACCATTAAAAACTTAACATTTAGCTCTGTTATTATCGAAAGATTTAAGACTTTTGCGGTATGTGGAATTATCCATGAGATTTCCGGAGAGACCACAATTGAAATTGGGTGTTGACATTTCGAACCTTAAGTTAGGTTCATCTTTAGGACCAAAAGTAGTCGAGGAAGAGGAGGGTCGATCATGGCAATAAATACTTTTCGAGGCAAAGAGGAGGTAGGTCTTAAGTGAAAATGTCGGCTACCACACTTAGGAAGAGGTCAGCTACCGCAAATAGGAAAAGAGAAATGAAGGAAAAGGCGGAGGGACGAGGCGCAAGAGAAAGAAAATTAAGTAAAGGGCTGGTGTGGCTATTTGTTGGATAACTTTGTTATTATTAGTTTATTGTGGAGGTTTTGCGCCTAGAACTTTTTAAAAGCAAGGCTCCTCCATTTGTAATGGTTGTTGATGTTTTGGAGAAATACTAGTAAACATAATGGAAAAAATTGGCATCGGCAAAAAATCGGCAAGGGTTCAGAAAACATCTTCTCGGCAACATCGGCGAAAAAATCGGCAAACCACGGAAAGCAATAAAAAATTGCAAATTTTGTACTTCAATAGGGTCAAAATTTGCTTACCGATTTTTTCGGGCCGAAAAATCGGCAGCCAGAAAAAAATCGCGATTTTTTCCACTATGCTAGTAAATTTGCATTGGTGATTTGGGGATTACTTTGTGCACATGTTTTGGAACCTTGATTGCGATTTAAATTGGATGATTTGCTTGATGGAGGCTTGTGTGTGAATGTGCTTCAAAATGGTAATTTTGTTTTGATGTGAAGTTGCTATTAGTGATTGATTCTTCTTCTAGCCCTTCCCATCTTATGTTTGAATGTATGTATCACCTTAGTATCGTTTCTTAAAGAGAAAGTGCTTAGAATACATAAAATATTATGGTGGTTTTCCTCTTCACACATTAAGTGTATAGTGTTTTGTTTTATTTCACTAGTTAAATCTAGTAACCTACCAAGGTAAGCCCACATGAGTGTGGTCTAATGGCAAGCAGCAAGGTGATCAGGCTTGTATTAACATGGAGATTCAGGTTCAAAACCCTCTGTGGGTGTGGCTGTAAATATAAGAAGTATTTTACAAAAAAAGAGATTATAAAAAATCTACCAAGTTAAATGGTATCGCCTGCTGGCAATAAATCCTTAAGTTTGCTATTAACCTCATGCTTTTACAAGAGGAGTCCTAATATATTTGCTTTCCTATGACCACATGTGCTCAAAATATTGCTAAGCACTAGTCCTTTTAACCATTTTGAAAACTCATAAAATTACGCTTCTATTTTGCTGTCCTGTAGGTCTGAAATAAAAGCATTCCACTCAGAAATATCAGATTCGTCCACAAGCCTTCAAGTCTCACTGTTTGTCAATTTAATTAGGCTCGTGTATCTTCATTTAAATCTGTAATTTACAGCAGCTATTTACCTTAAGAGAATCAGATTTGATTCAGCTGAATTTTCTACCTTGAATACTTGTAAGTCAGCTGTTCACTATACCTGAATAAAAAAGAAAATTATGTCATTGAAAACCACCTAATCCAGATTGGCATCAAGTCTAATATACTCCTTAAAATTCTTAAACAAAGACACAGACTTTGCCTTTATGTTTTCCCCACTTGAGTTGGAAAGAAAACCAACCTAAAGAGTGGGCGATGGTTATCGAGATGACAATGGATAACCTCTCTGAGTTGCTCTCTAGTCTTGACATTGGGAATTTGGTCTTTAACGCTATAGGTGAAGGTTTGAGAAGTAACAGTTGGTAACATCATAAAGAGAGGTGGTGGAAGCTACCTATGTGAGGGGGGTCATATTAGCTAGAGGAATTCGTCTTTATGTGAAGATAAAAAATAAAAGGAAATATGTTGACTGTATGTGTGCCTATATAATTTTATTCAGTGTAAGTTGGAAGTCTGAATTTCAAGAATTATGTTTAGGGAACTAAATAACTGTTTGTGGTAGTTGCTCCTTGATTCCCTTCCTTCTTAATTAGAAATTGATTCGTAATAAGCTTTATGTCTTTTGTTTGTTTTATCTGCAACTAAGACAGCCATATTGTTTCTTTTTTTATTCTATATTTGGCCTATTTGTTTTGGTATGCAGACATTCCATGTATACTCTGCAGGAACGGAAGGGCCAGTTATTCTATGTCTGCATGGAGGTGGTTATTCAGGGTAAGCCCCAAACATCTTTTTGTTCAGTTCATAGGCTTGTAACATGCATGGTGCTTTTTGTGTTTTGGGAAATGGAAATATAGCTGTTAATGTTTACTATTCCCAGCACTAGATAAATTATTCCTAGCGTTTTCCTAGCTAAAATAAATAATTTCATCTCACTGAGTAATTTATGTTAAGATTACTTCAAAAGTTGTTATGTCAAAACAAAAGGGTCACTGAAAGAACGACAAGCACATCAGAAAAGAGAACACAAAGTTTTATCTTGGGAAACTCTCGTGGGGGAGAAACCCCAACAAAACTTCCTTGATATAGACTTAAACCAAGTACAGTATAGGTCCCAAGAAATAAGACTAGACTGCTTCCTTCTCCTCAGATGGACTGTTTCTCCTCTCTCTAGGGAACTTGCTTGAGTACTCACCATGTCCAATTGAGGGAGGCACCTCTCCTATTTATACTAATCAGCTGAGAGGCCTAATAACCCAATAGGGACGACTTTTCCTTGCTGCCAAGGCCAACTTGCCTTGGGAGATTCAAAATTACATTTTAATAATACTTTTGTAGTTATTACTGTCTCAACTTACAACAGAGGTTTTACCTCGAGACTTTACATGAACAAATACAGCAATAACATTCCTAATCGGAGGAACAATATCTCCGGAAGGGGAAATAATAATAATAATACAAAATAGAATATCTTCTGCAGTTACATTTCTTTAACACTCCCTCTTAGCAAGGAAGGTATTCTATAACACAACAATACATCTTTACAACTGAATGGTAAGTCTATACGTCATAGGAAGTTTTCGCAACTACATCAAAATCATCATCATCCATGGAACATCATCATCACAGAGCATTGTATCTTGACTTATCATCATGAGCATTACATTTTGTCGCATCATCACGAGCATCGTATCTTGACACATCATCACAAACATCACATCTTGTCGCATCATCATAAGCATCACATCTTGTCACATCATTACGAGCAGCACAAAGCAAATTAATAAAAGTTAAAACCCATTAAGTTAATACAAGTTCTATGCTATTCTAATATGATTTAGAGATAAAAGTTAATAAACCCATATGCTATTCTAATATGATCTAGAGATAAAACCCACTATGTTAATAAAAGTTCAACATCGAGTTCAGATGTTAACAGAAGGGAATGAAAGGGCTCTTGGTATAATTTGTTAGATCAACTTGTCCAGACTCCATAGTCTCCAAGTAGTTGAGAAGTTGGAACAACATTAATGGTATACAAATATTATCAATATTTTCAAGAACCTTCCCTGTCCAAATCACTTGGTTAACCATAAAAGAAGGGCATAATGCTAAAAGTATCCAAGTATTGCTTAGTTTAGGATGGATTGGGGTGGAGGAACCCTGAAGGATTGATACTTAGATGCATTGATGAGAAAGAGTACAGTCTTATGTTTGAATTATGTGGGGGGCATTATGTATTAAAAACTACAACCAACAAAATCCCAAGAGTAGGGTATTATTGGCTGTCAATCTTTTGAGATGTTCATAGATTCATTAGAGCATGCATGTTGTGTTAGTTGTTCACAGGGAAACATAATTTAGCAGTTCTACCTTTATAACTAGTCTTAGTCGAGGCACCCTTCCAACAATGGGATGTTGACTTCATCAGACAGTTCAGGAAAATTCTAGCAATGTATATACATGGATCCTTACAACTACCAAATATTTCATAGAGTGGGTGTAAGCCATTCCCACTAAAAAGTCTACTGATAACATAGTCATGGATTTCCTAGAAGATAGGATAATCACAAGATTCAGTGTGCCAGAAAAAATCACTATTGACAATGTTGTGGCCTTAAGTTCAACGAAATTCTCTACGTTCCGTTTTAAATAGGACATTGTACTATCCCATTCATCCAATTACTATCCCTAAGGAAATATTCTCGTTGAATCTAGTAACAAGAACTTGATGACAATTATCAAAAACATAGTCGGGGAAAACAAAAAAGGATGGGATGGTAAGATCAAGTATGTACTTTGGGTTGATCAAATAACAAAGAAACATGCTACAGGAAAGAGCCCTTTTGAGGTAGTTTATGGGACAGAGGTCACATTGCCAATCAATATGAGACTCCCAATTGTTAGAATGCTTGATTAGGCAGACAATCCAAATACACAAGCAAATAGATAATCGCGAGTTGCATTTCTCATTATCAAATGTACGTATCAATACACTTTGGGTTGATCAAATAACAAAGAAACGTGCTACAGGAAAGAGCCTTTTTGAGGTAGTTTATGGGACAAAGGTCACATTGCCTATCAATTTGAGACTCCCAATTGTTAGAATGCTTGATTAGGCAGACAATCAATTGACTAAACAAATCCAAATACACAAGCAAATAGATAATCGCGAGTTGCATTTCATTATCAAATGTACGTATTAATACATTGAGAATGATCTTTGGATTCCAAATTCCAAGTTGTCTCTTTGATTCTTGATGGCTATTCCTATTCATTGTGGCTGTTGGTCTTCGTCTCACATGAATAGGAATACAATGATTAACTCTCAAAGGATTAATGTTTCCTGTTGATTTTTCTGAGCAGCATCAAGAGCCCTTCTTCAAGGAGAATGGGACCACTTGGTCTGGGACCATGGTGAAGAGTCAACCCAGTGTTGAGTGACCATTCTGTTGAATGGTAGATATCTGGTCTGGGACCATGATATAGACATAGCTTTGCCCTGGGTAGACTCAACCTTGTGTTGAGTAGACATCTGGTTTAGGAACACATTGTAGGCCAGTCTGGGACTGGTAGACTCAGCTTAGTTCCGAGTAGCCATTCTCTTGGAGAATGAAGACACTGTAAGCCCTAAACTAGGTCTGGGCATGTGTGTGGCACTTTGACCCTTGATCTATGGGCTTGGTGTGCTTCTCCAAGGATTAGCTACCCTTGGTTAAGTTACCCTAGTACCAGATCTAGGTGTTACACAGTGTGTGAGATAAAAGCATTAATAACTCTCTTGGTTTATGATGATGTACTTTTGAAATCAACAAGGACCAAAGGGAATGACCATAGGGGCACTTGGAAAAAGGCCAAAGTCAAAAGTCAAAATAAATAAAGACTTTTTGACTACAAGTGAAAGTCAAAATAAATAAGGACTTCTTATAAAAGTCAAAGGAAAAATAAAAGGACCTTTTTGGTAAAAGTGAAAGTGAAATTAGGAAAAGATTAAAAATATTGTTATTTTTATCTTTCCTAATCTTGTCCACTTATAGGTGAACAAAGGCTATAAAGGAAGATCAAGTCTTCTCATTATACACACAAGTTTTGATTTCATAGGTGAAGCTGCTATTTTTTTGAAGGCTCCTTTGAAGATTGTTTTTGCCTCAGCTAGGGCATCCATCTTCTACCAATAAACCCTCAGCTAGGGTTTCAAGCTTCAACAAGTTTTTGACAGCCATCTTCAGCCTCAACATCTTAATTTTTCTAGGTAGTCCACACTCTCTCTTTCCTCACGGGATGCTTGTCTTTTCTCTTTTCTGGGCCGAGTTTTTTTGGGCAACCGAGTTCTTGGGCAGCCCTGCTCTCTCTCCTCTCGGGATGCATTATTTTCTGGGCAGCCATACTAGGGCTAGGCCCTTATCTCCTTTCAGCCCACGGGCTCACCCTAAGCACCCCGGGCAGTCTCACTCAGGCATACTCGTGAGGGTTTGGCCCACGGCCAACCCTCGGGTAGCCTAAGGAAGGCCCTACCAAGGCTGTTGTGGCCACGGGAAGAGGAAGGAGACCACGGGCAACATACAGGAAGAGGGAGCAGGCTATGGGCAGGGCAGCAGACCCTCCGGGCAGTCCAGGAAATTCACGGGCAGCGTGGAACAGTCAACGGGCAACATGGAAGGGCAGCTGGGCTGAAGAAAAGGGTCACGGGCAGCAGTAAATCTAGATCTGTATGGTCGTACAACTGTACGGTAGCAAGGTACTATTAGTCAAGTATTTCTAGATCTGATTTGGACAGTATGTATTTTTTAGGGCAGGAGAGAGAAGATCTCATTTTTTGGAAAAAGCCCTAGATTGAATTTTTTTTTAATTCTGGAAATTGTGGTGGAATTTATCAGTCTGATTTTACTGATAAATTTTACAGTTACTGTGGGTAAATTCCAGATCTGGAATTGAGGAACTTTTTGAAGAATTTTTTGAGTCATCTCATTTACGAGCCTAGAAGAGAGTACTATTTGATTTCTGCTCTAATTGGTTCTTTCTCAACTTGCTCCACTTCTTGGTTGGTGGACAGTGGTGCCTCCAGGCACATGACAGATAACCGTTGTACCCTCACCAGTTACAGAAATAAAAAATTCACCACTCAGGTAGAACTTGTAGATGACTCCTCTTACAAGATTGAAGGAGTTGGCTCAACTCCACTTCAACTTACTCAGGTATGGTTCTTCATATTAATGATATTCTTTATGTTCCTGGTTTAAAAAAGAATCTTTTATCCATTACTGGTTTAGAAGACAAGGGCCACAGAGTCCTCTTTATGGACAAGAAGGTCATTTTATGGGCAAAAGACACGGATCTAGACTCAAAAGTTCAGATTGGGGTTCGAGAGGGAGACCTCTACAAGGCCTCCAAAGTTTCCTCTCATGCTTTGGTACATCACACAGTTGATCCTTGTGAACTTTGGCATAGAAGGTTTGGACACCTTCACTACACAACGCTCCTAGGATTGCAGAAGATGGTCACAGGTATGCCAAAAGTTTCTCCAAAACATGAAGGAATTTGTAAAGGATGTGCTCTAGGTAAGAACACTAAGAAATCCTTTTCTAGAAGCAAGAATAGTTCTAAAGGCATTTTGAAATGTCATTCATTTTGACATTTGTGGGCCCATGTCTTCACCCTCCTTGAGTGGGTGTTTATATTATGTCTTGTTTATTGAGGACTACTCTCGGAAGTCTTGGATTTACTTCCTTAAGGCCAAGAGTGAAACCTTTGACATGTTCAAAGAGTTCAAGACACTGATTGAAACTCAGACTGGCAGGCACATCCGTATCTTGAGATCAGATAACGGAGGTGAGTATGAATCTAATGAGTTTGATGATTTTTGTCGAGAAGCAGGAATCAAGAAAAGATGACAGTGCCTTACAACCCCCAGTAGAATGGGGTTGCAGAAAGGAAGAATAGGGCGATCTGTGAGGCTGCTAAAGCTATGATCACTGATCTAGATCTTCCTTTGTCTTTATGGGCTGAAGCTATCGGAACTGCAGTATACATTTAGAACAGAAGCCCGCATGATATCTTGGGTGAGAAGACTCCTGAAGAGGTCTTCACCAAGAAGAAACCTGCAGTTGATCACATGAGGATATTCGGTACTCCTGTGTATGTTCATGTGCCAAAAGAGAAGAGGACTAAGCTAGAGCCCTCCGGTAAGAAAGGTATCTTTGTTGGGTACAGTGATTGCCCGAAGGCTTATCAAGTATATATTCCGGGACAAAGGCACATTGAGGTCAGCAGAGATGTGATCTTCCATGAGGAAGCCGTGTTTCGTAAAACACTAGAGCTTTCATCAAAAGATACAGTTGCTCCACTTGAGTTTCCAAGTGCAGAAATTCAGAGGGAGGAAGAGGAATTTGATGATCAAATTCCAGATGTTCCTGAGAACATTGAAAGTCCACTAGAAGAACTACTCGAAGTTTCTCCTTCCAAAAGGAGACCTATTTGGTACCGAGAGACGGTACAAGAAGCCGAGAAGCACAAAGCTCCTCCAGGGACTTTCAGAGAAAGCATAAGACCACAGAAGTACTCCGGTCTTATGAGTCAGCTCATCAGTTCAGAACCTTCATCATACGAAGATGCAACAAGTAAACAGGTATGGGTTGATGCCATGATTGAAGAGTATAAGTCAATCATGAAGAATGATGTTTGGGAAGTTGTTCCTAGACTTGCAGGAAAGTCAGTAGTGACTTCCAAATGGCTTTATAAGATCAAGCATGTTGCACATGGCAGTGTGGAAAAGTATAGAGCCAAATTCGTAGCTCGTGGCTTCACTCAGAAAGAAGGCATTGACTATGACGAGAGATTTGCACCTGTTGCCAGGTACACTACCATCAGAACCATCATTTCACTTGCTGCAATTTTCGGATGGAAGTTACATCAGATGGATGTAAAGACAACCCTTCTCAATGGTAAGATTGAGGAAGAAGTTTATATTGAACAACCTGAAGGCTTTGTTCCTCATGGGAAGAAGACCCATGTATGTAAACTGAAGAAAGCCTTGTATGGACTGAAACAAGCTCCGAGAGTCTGGTATGTCAGGATGGATGGATTTCTCCATAGCTCGGGGTTTTCCAAAAGTACAGTTGATTCTAACTTGTACTTTAAAGTTGTTCATAATCATGTCTTGATACTTGTTCTATATGTAGATGACTTGTTTCTTACAGGTGATGAATAGTTGATAGACCAGTGTAAGAGGGAGCTTACCTTTGAATTCGAGATGAAAGATCTCGGATTGATGCATTACTTCCTTGGCTTAGAAGTCTGGTAAAAGCCAGGTGAGATATTCCTGACGCAAGGAAAGTATGTAGTAGATATCTTGCAGAGATTTGGGATGCAGGACTGCAAGTCCATGAGCATAGTACCAATGACTACCAACTTGACAAAGTTGTGGGATTCGGCCTCTAATTCACAAAGTGTGGACTCTACTCTGTATAGAAAGCTCATTGGTTCCCTAATGTATCTCGTGCATACGAGACCAGACATCTGCTACATAGTGAATGCACTAAGTCAGTTCATGTCAGATCCGAAGCACATACACTTGGTAGCTGCTAAAGATGTACTCAAGTATGCGCGAGGTACTATCACATATGTGCTCAGGTATACTTCCAGCAGTGGAGTATTGTTATCTGGATATTCATATTCAGATTTGGCTGGCAGTGCAGTTGACCGGAAAAGTACCTCTGGTTATTGCTTCAGTATGGGATCATCAATGATCTCTTGGTCCAGCAGGAAGCTGGGTTCCATAGCTCAGAGTACAACTGAGGCAGAGTATATTGCTGTAAGCGATGCCTGCAAGGAAGCAGTTTGGCTCATAAATTTGTTATCTGATCTGTTTGAGGGAAAGCTTGATGCAATGATCATCCATTGCGATAATCAGAGTTGCATAAAGATTTCAGAGAATCCAGTGTTTCATGACTGATTGAAACACATTGAAATGAGGTATCATTTCATCAGAGACCTAATGCAGAGAGGTGCTCTGAAGTTGCAGTACATTCGTACAGATGAATAGATTGCAGATATCTTGACCAAGCCTCTGACAACATCAAAGTTCGTATACTTTCATGACAAGCTTGGTATGGAAGAGAATGCCTCTCTTGCTGAGAGGGAGTGTTGATTTTTCTGAGCAGCATTGAGAGCCCTTCTCCTAAGATAATGGGACCACCTGGTCTGGGATCATGGTGAAGACTCAACCTAGTGTTGAGTGACCATTCTGTTGAATGGTAGATATCTGGTCTGGGACCATGATATAGACTCAGCTCTGCCTTGGGTAGACTCAACCTTGTCTTGAGTAGACATCTGGTCCGGGACCACGATGTAGGCCAATCTGGGACTGGTAGACTCAGCTTAGTTCTAAGTAGCCATTTTCTTGGAGAATGAAGACACTGTAAGCCCTAGACTAGGCCTGGGCATGTGTGTGGCACTTTGACCCTTGATCTATGGGCTTGGTGTGCTTCTCCAAGGATTAGCTACCCTTGGTTAAGTTACCCTAGTACCAGATCTAGGTGTTACACAGTGTGTGAGATAAAAACATTAATAACTCTCTTGGTTTATGATGATGTACTTTTGAAATAAAAAAAGGACCAAAGGTAATGACCACAGGGGCACTTGGAAAAAGGCCAAAGTCAAAAGTCAAAATAAATAAAGACTTTTTGACCACAGGAAAATGACCACAAGTGAAAATCAAAATAAATAAGGACTTCTTATAAAAGTCAAAGGAAAAATAGAAGGAGCTTTTTGGTAAAAGTGAAAGTGAAATTAGGAAAAGATTAAAAATATTATTATTTTAATCTTTCCTAATCTTGTCCACTTACAGGTGAATAAAGGCTATAAAAGAAGATCAAGTCTTCTCATTAGACACACAAGTTTTGATCTCATAGGTGAAGCTGCTATTTTTTTGAAGGCTCCTTTGAAGATTGTTTTTGCCTCAGCTAGGGCATCCATCTTCTACCAATAAACCCTCAGCTAGGGTTTCAAGCTTCAACAAGTTTTTGACAGTCATCTTCAGCTTCAGCATCTTAATTTTTCCAGGTAGCCCACGCTCTCTCTCTTTCCTCACGGACTGCTTGTCTTTTCTCTTTTCCAGGTTGAGTGTTCTTTTGGGCAGCCGAGTTCTTGGGCAGCCCTGCTCTCTCTCCTCTCGGGCTGCATTATTTTCCGGGCAGCCACACTAGGGCTAGGCCCTTTATCTCCTTTCAGCCCACGGGCTCACCCTAAGCACCTCGGGCAGCCTCACTCAGGCATACCCATGAGGGTTTTGCCCACGACCAACCCTCGGGCAGCCTAAGGTAGGCCCTACCAGGGACATGGTTGGGCCCGCTATTAGAGTTAGGGACATGGTTGGGCCTAATTATTTCTATCTTAGTCAATTGGACAGTGAAAGATTGCATTTGCTCATGAAAGAGTAAATCCTAAAACTATTCTTCAAAGGTAACATCTAATGCCCAAGGGGCATCTAGGAAATTAGATTAGTTTTTCAATCCAGTTCTTCATTTCAATATTTATTTCAGCTTTCTATTTTAGAATTGTTAGTTTCCTTTCATGATTTCTGTTAGATTTTGTAGCTCAGACAACTACTTCTACATGGGGATGTTTAGAATGTAGAAATGGTTTGAGAAAAGTAACTCTCTAGACAGTCTTGTAAAAGTGTCTTTTTTAATACATTATGGTCAATGGTATTGGAGGGCACATGGTGTTGACATAAAGTGAATATTATAAAAGAGTTTATGGAGAGTTATATAGACACAACAGTTTTAGGAGTGAGGCATATCTCTTGTGGGGTTTGTCTTTATTGCTGAGGGTTCGTGCATAGTGAGAGTTAGGAGTTTGAGATCCAGTATGTCATATCCGAAAATTGAAGCTGTAAGTGCTGTTTAACAAATTTGCAATAAAAGACAAATCTGTTGTTGGTTTTCTCGAGGAAATGGAGTTTCTAGGGTACATCTTGCGTTCAATTTTCTCTCTGTGTTATGAAAATTAGTGTTTTGCTATTTGTGATTCAGTTTTATGTGTTGAATAAGTCTAGGATAAAGATCATTCAATAAATATCGATCATATCTGATTTATGTGAAAATTTTACATCATATTAGAGCAAGACTAAGATACCTACACAAGATCGAGAAAGAATGAGTCACTTGTTGCTATCATAAACCAATGGATTAGGCAATGCTGTGGGCACGGTGGCAACAACAGAAAGAAGGTCTTGTGTGCGGACTAGGCGGCGGCGGTGGTCCCTACAGGGCCATGAAAGCAATTGGAGCTGCCAGTGGAGAGCGTAAGGTTGTAGGGTGGTGGATGGCGACGTGAGATCTAGTGTGGAGCAGTGTGGATCGAGCTTAGTCAACGGGACAAGAGTCCATGTGCAACAGGCCCATCGCAAAAGGGCCAAGCTCCGAGTCGAGAGGTGGAGGGTGCTTGCATTGAAGGGGCAGTGTGAACTCCAATAAAGAACGAGTCGGTGGGAAGTTTGTAAGGCTGTTAGAATGTTAGGTCGCTGGCACAGAAGTGGATCTGCTATAGCCATTGGGACGTCTGAGGTCGTGGACAAAGTCACACGGGCGAATCGCGTGGAGTGAAGACTCGAGAAGTAGTTCGACGCGATGACAAAACCATAGGTGTTGATTGAGGAGTCAGATCGAGCTGTGTGTGAAGTGCAGTTGGCTCCACGTAAACGTTTGGCCACTGGTAGACTCAGGCGGAGACATGGACAATAGATAGAGCAACACGCTTGGAGGTCGATTCGGGCCAGTAGGGTCGTAAGCCAAGACTCAGGCGGAGACATGGACAATAGATAGAGTAACACGCTTGGAGGTCGATTCGGGCCAGTAGGGCCGTAAGCCAGAAGAGCAAGCCGTCGGTGTGACGTGTTGACACAAGTTTTGCATGAGCAATAAGATTGACTACGAGAGTGCCGGAGTAAAGGGCCACTTCGGATTAGCCGTCGGCCAATAAAAGAAAGTGCTTCCAAGGAGGGAGGTGACACATGTGGGCTCGTCGACGTAGAAGGGTGGCGAAGTATTGGCCGTGTGTAACAAAAACCTAGAAACGCAAACAAAGATTATGGTTGTCACGAAGGTGACTAAGCCTACGGGTTGTGAAAGTGTGGAATAGGACTAGCATATCCAACGACAACAAAGTACAATGGTGGTCACCGTGGTTGTACGTAGTCACCAAACTGTCACTGTGGATTATGCCTGGGGTGGCACCAGGAAAGCGGGTCGTCTACATGGATAGAGAGGTCCAACGTCTGTGAAGTCAAACGAAGTTGTGTAGAACCAGTGACGTGTTGCAGAGTATGCCGGGCCGAGTTGTAATGGTCTGTGTGGCAGCTGTGTTTTACAACTGCAGGTAGTTTGCAGGTGACCGTGAAGCCAAGTGGGCACCCAAGCAGTGATGCAACTACAGACGGGTAGCTAAAAGGGTAAGGGAAGGAGCATGTGGCTGCTAAAACTGAGTTGGGTAAGTTTGCAGCCAGGTTTGAGGATGAGATTTCACTCATTGCCTTGCCTGCACGACCAACAATAATTGGTACGTTGACATTGGTGCATCTAGCCATATAATGGGAGTGACGTCAATGTTCCTTAGTGTTTCAGAGATAGAGTCAGACTGCCATGTGGATTGTGGGACTAGTACCATGCATGCACTGAAGGGGATTGGATGTGTGAGATTCCATCTAGAGTTAGGAGGGTCTTTGGAGGTGGCAGGAGTGATGCGTGTTCTAGAGATGAGGGTCAGTTTGCTCTCAGTATCAACCTTGGAGGATGAGGGGTATGAGGTAGAGTTCTGGGATGGAGCAGTACTCATACGTGCACCGAGTTTGGATCAGTGTTAGAGAGAAAGAGCGTGTTGCTCTTCTTAGCAGGCCTACTTGGTATGAGATGACACTGATGGATGAGGAGCGTAGATTATCAGATCATAGTGTAGTGGATGCCGCTGGGAAGTTTTCTAGTTCAGAGGGAGCAGTTGTAGCAGCAAAGGATTTAATGGATCCAGGTGGATGCTTCTCCGGTAGTACCTTCCTCGCTAAGAGGGAATGTTAGATTTTGTAGCTTGAACAGGTATTTTACATAGGGGTTTCTAGCATGTAGAAGTGGTTTGAGAAAAGTAACTCTTTAGACAGTCTTGTAAAAGTGTCTTTTGTAATACTTTATGGTCAATGGTATTGGAGGGTCCATCGTATTGGGTGTCCCACAATATTGTGCCCATGTTATTGACATAAAGTGAATATTATAAAAGAGTTGTCAGAGAGTTGTATAGACACAACAATGATAGGAGTGAATCATATCTCTTGTGAGTGACAAGACTGAGTCATATCTCTTGTGCGTGACAGGAGTGAGTCATATCTCTTGTGTTGGACAAGAGTGAGTGATACCTCGCGTGGTGTTTGTCTTTACAGCTGAGGGTTTGGGCGCAGTGAGAGTTAGGAGTCTAAGATACGGTGTGTCATATCTGGAAACTGAAGCTTACGTGATGTTTAACAAATCTGCAATAATAAACAAATATGTTGTTTGTTTTCCCCAGGAATTGGGGTTTCCAAGGTACATCTTGTGTTCGGTTTTCTCTGTATATTATTGGAAATCAGTGTATTGCTATTTTTGATTCAGTTTTATGTGTAAAATTAAGATTGGGATAAAGATCAGTGAATAAATATCAATCATATCTGGTTTACTTGAAAATTTCACAATTTCTTGCACTTTTTTTTTCATATATGCGATTGGCATTCTTATGATGGTTAGATGGTTGTTTTTTGCAGATCACAGGTTGAAGATTTTGAAGTTTTTGTATGCTTTCTTAGGGAAAAGCACACGTCCCCATATGGAGTTAGTGTTTACCACTCAGATTGCACATGGATGATTGCAAGGATGGAAGATGACAAAGTACTAGGGGATTTGTAGTTCCAAGGCTTATCTCATTCTTCTTCTTCTTCTTCTTGATTTTCATCTTCTGTATCTCTTTTTTCCCATGGTCAAAATATGATAATTGTAAAATGACATGAGATCTATATTACATGTGTAAAAGGGCTATCCCAACTATGACACTTATTTTTTCCACAGTAACAATGACACTTATACCATACAATGCTTTGGATTGTTTTTTTACTTAGATAAATTTAGATCCCTGTGATCTAAAAATTGTCGAACCTTTTTCGCTTAGTCATGCCTCGAAAGCCATGAGCATTATCTGCCATAGGCTATTGTTCTTAGCCCCTAGTCTTTCTATCATGCATTCATTGCCTCACCATGTTTTTCATGTTTTAGATGTTAGTTTAACTTCTTTGCGGGGGGGAGGGAAATGTCTTAAAGCTCTATTATTTGATTAAAGGGGGTGTTAAACACTTAATCAATCCCTTTAAAAGCTCCCCTCTTGAAGCCTAGCGCAATTCATTGGGACAAAATCCCATGATTTATGTGCCAAATCCTAGATTTTAGGAGTTAGGTGAAAAATAATATTCCTATTGACGGGGTGCACTTTCTTGTCTCCTAGTTCACTAACGAGGTGTTGCATGTGAGTGGAGTTTTGTAATATCCCACTTGATAATGATGATTTATTGGCAAGTTTATATGTTTCAGGTGTGTATGATTAATAATTTGGTTTGCATGCAATATAGGTTACATGCCCAAAAACCTTAAATATGACAGATATAGAGATAAAATAGGAAATAGGATTCAGTAAGACTGTAGTAACATACCAATATTTATAGTTGTGAAGATCCTTCAGTATACAAAAGAAATGCACGCCATGCATCAACTAGATCTCCAAAAACGTGATGCCTGCTCATAGGTGACGCCCATGCATAATAAAAATGTCCTTTGATAGAGATTGTTGGACACAATGGCCACACTAAAAGGGCGGGAGGTGAATCAATGTGTGAGCAATTTATACCTTTTTACCTTTAATTAATTAATTGGAGTATTTCAAGCATTATGATATCAATTACATCATCATATGCATCAGCTAAATCAATCATGAATCATAAGCACAATCATTACATCAAGAGAGATACAAGAATATATGTAATTTTAATCTCTATTTATGGTAATGGAAGACTACAAACTTCTCGATTACAGTCAACACCAATTGATGAAAATAACACCAACTCTTGTAACAAGACCCAACCTGGTTTTCTTAGCTCCAACTAAGAAGGGGTTGAGGAGTCCAATTTTCAAGTGAAAGACTTAGCTTGCATCAATCTTTGCTCATGTATCTCAACACATCGATCTCTGCTGGTCAACCTCTACTCATCACTATTTGCAATCTGCTCATGAACACTGTTGGTCAATCTTGTCTGCTCATCACTGCCATGTCCTTCATGTCAATATAATGATGAATATCACTGTCTTGTAGTGTTTGCATGTATGCATCATCAAGGCGTACAAGGCATCAACAACATCATAGGGCATAAGTATGCATCACCATCATTGTAGAGTATGCATCATCATTATGTCAACAAGGATACTTCATCATCAAAAATATCATCATCATAAGGCCTCATATATGCATCATAGAATACACATCACTGTACTTATACTTCTGAATACATCACTGTACATAGGAGAGCATCATTACACCATAGCATGCATGCATGGACTTACTTCACGCATCAATGTACTGCTGTATACATACCACTGTTTGTGTCACTGTTCATCTACCACTGTATGTGTACATCATAGTAACATCATCATCTTCATCAATGTGTTCATCATCGTATCATCAAGTATCATCATAAGGTATACAGCATCATCACATTTTGCATCATTATCAAAGCATGCATGTAAGGGACTTATCAATATACCACTGTATTCACACATCCAAAGATACTACTGTATATTTCATTGTTTGTACACCACTGTATACTTCACTTTTCGACTGTACAACATTATCATGGAGTGTATACAAACATACCTTCATAGGGTTTGTATCATCATTTTATCATCATACAATTTATCAAATCATAGAGTACACATCTGCATTTACACAGTGATCTTACCTTATGCACAGTGCTTGTCAAAACAAACCAAGGACTATGTATATGCCCAAAAGCTTGCAAGACCAGACTGTAAGAAGAAGACCCCAAACACAGTCAAGTTCGGGACTGTGTCAACTAACTGCCTCAGTCATGTATACTCCTCAAACAACCTCAGTCATATGCCCTAAAATCAGAGATAAAACATTAAGATTTTGCACCCAACATAAAGACACCAGCTGCTGCAAACTTGGATTGTATATACTTCATTGCAAATTCGAGACTGTTTATCATCAAAATTGGACTGTTCACTCTCTTCCAAAAACAGACTGTTTATTCCCAAAAAAATATCTGTGGAAGGTTTGGATCTGCCTTAGTCTGCAAAATTTCAGGACTGCTCCTCCACCTCAGTTTACTGCTGCTGCAAAGGAATTCGGGACAGTGTTGGTAAAAACCCTAAGCAAAACTGAGACTGTTTTAAAGGTCAGCAGTCAATCTCACTTGGACTATTCTCTCTCCAAAAAGGTCATCAAAAACTCGGGTTAGACTGTTCATTGTTTTAACCCATAAATTATGTCTCTGTGGGTGTCTCTCCTCTGTTACTATCTTCACTGAATTTACAACATCGTCAAGCTCCGAATTGGACTGTTCACTCTCCAAAAAGGTCACCATACATACTCCACTGTATGCTTCATAGCATTGGACAATGACTGTGCATTAGGGCTAAATGAGACATCACTCAATCAAGCATCAAAACCTTGGTTCCATCTCCTTGTAAGTTCGGGACTGTGTAGAGAGCCTCCAACACCAGTCACTAGCTCCACCTCAACGTCTGCGAGTTTCAACAGTCAACTGCTCCTCCTAAACAGTCAACGAGTTCTACCTTAGTCAGTTGCTGCTGCTGCAAATCCGAATTTCCTCAGTCAGCGAGCTCCATCTCCTCATCTTCCTTGGATACATTTGGAGTGTGAAAGTGATTGCTTATATAGACATTCATGCATTGATATATCCTAGAATTAGTGCCGACTTCAAGGCTAAAGAAGGTAAGTATTTTAATTTTTAATTTATTTTTATTTAAATCACCGCATCCTTTGTTTTTATTTTGTCTTGTTTTTGTTACCCTTTTGTCACACATCCTTACCATTTCAATGGTCTTAGGGTTTGTTGTAAAAAGTTCCCAAAAGCAAGGGTGTCCTCATTATCAAGCAATTAGGGCTTTCAAGGACATACCATGTGCAAGAGATCTTCAAGATACAAGAGGGATTCTTCAACAAGATTGTGATCATCTTCAAGGGTTTCAATACCCGATCAACACATGCATAACCACTTCATCTCCTTCAAGAGTATAAGCACCATCAAACCACCATATGTGGGTCCAAAGGCTTCTTCAAGGGCTTCCGCACACGTGTCAAAGACCATACAAGGTCATCATCATCATCATAATGGTAGCAAGGATCACAAGGGTTCCATGACCCCGACAAGGGTTGCAATGTCATTACCAACACAAAGAGGGCCTCATCATGCATTCCTTCAAGTGATAGGGGTACAAGGACCATCAAACCATCAAGTGCAGGTCCAAGGCCTTCTTTAAAGCTTCTTTATCAAGTAAGAGGCTTCATGGGCTTCTTCAACCACCTTAACCATGCAGGGAGACCTCCAAGGGTCAAGATCCATCATGACATCACCTGTGGGGTTGCCAAACCTTCCCCTAGGGTACCAAGACACCATCAGAGCATGAATGGCCACATAATGGGTCATTAATGCTTCTCCAACCCATCTAGGGCTTCTCTATCATCTACAAGGGCTTCAACAACATCTCCAGGGTCTTCAACATCATCACTAGGGTCTTCAGTATCATCAACGAGGTGGTGGCTCCAAGATCCAACCTTGTGGGTACAGGGACCTTGTCAACTGGGTACAAGGTGCTTCAAAGCACAATTCATCTTTATAAGGCCTCCAAGGAACTGGATCTGAGGGTACTAGGATCATCCATACCTGTGCAATGGAAGAGGAACTTGGTGGCTTCAATGATTACCTGTGGGGCCACTGCAAGTCCCATGTTGGCATCAATGACAATTTCATCAACAGAGATCTCCTCAGAACAACTTCAATACTTGGCAGATGATGCCAAAGCTTTCTAGGAAGTGTTATATGGCCTCTACTGCGATAATGGCTGACACATGCACGAGCTTTGCCTTCTCTAAGGTCAGTAGCAAATTGACTTGCTTAGAAAGGATGATGCCCTTGCCTCATACGTTTCTGCTTGTAACTTCTGTGGACGAATAGTAGATAACCTGACGATCTCCCAGCATAATAATATGACCACTCCGGTGATGATGGAAGTAGCATGTAGAAAAAATAGGATGTTTTTGGATCAATGCAAATTGCTCTCTCGATCTCCAATGTGCTCCCAGCAGTAAAAACATGATCCCTATGATAGTCTTTCTCTGTATGCTAAAATATCTGAAGAGTAATGAATGCTTGAGTTGCTGATGATAGATCTGAGTGACCTATCTAGAAAATGATTAGGGCAGATAGATTTCATTACCGAAAACACTTGCTAGCTGAAGACTCCCAGCGCCAACCCCAACTTGCTGCTGCAGCTACTACTGCTGCTGCTCTCGAAACCAATCTCAAAAGTGATTAATGATCATAGATGCCTTTTTGGTTCGACTTATCTTCTTATATAGCTTTTAGGTTTTGCATATAGCTTTTAGGGTTTGCCTAACTTTACTTTTGCATGCATGCAAACCTAATTGCTCATTGACTTATGTAATATGAAATAATGCCTGCATGGTTTTCATGCTTTTTGATATCTGCTCCGATGGCCTTCTCTAATATACTGATGACAAATAATACTGAAGAGATGTTCCTTTTAGTTCCCGGTATTAAATGTCCTCAGTCAATTCCCTTTTCTTAATACTCGCGTGAACTGATGGGAATTAAATAGGGTAACATGTGTCTCAGATGCTTATTTAGAAGAGGACATTACAGTCCTCCTCGCTTGAAATTGCTTGTCCTCAAGCAACTGTAAACCAGGGTGCTGCAATATGTATTCTCCTTCCCATGTGGCATCTTCACTAGGTAATTATTACCATTGTACCAAGTATTCCCAAATTACCTTGTTTCTGAGTTTCCTTTCTCGAACCTGTAGAATCCTTTCTGGAATCAGCACTAGGAGTCCTTCATCATCTAATGGAGGCAACTTAGTGGATGGAGCAATATGCTGTCCCATTGTTTTCTTGAGATTTGATAAATGAAATACATTATGGATTTTACTTTCCTTCGGAAGCTCGAGTTAATAGGCCACCTCCCCAACCTTTCTGACTACTTTTTAAGGACCATAGAAGCGAGGTTTCCCTTTCTCTGTCCCTTTTTTCTTGATTGAAGATTGTCTGTAAGGTTGTAGCCGTAAGTATACCAATTCTCCTACCTCAAAACTATGCTCGACCCTGTGTCTGTCCGACTAGAATTTTTGTTGGTTTTGAGGTGTCTGTAAATTCTCTTTTAGCACTTTAAGAATATCTTGACTGTCCTGTACCCAATCTTTTCCCTTAGGTGCTCTGCTTTCTCCAAAGACTAAATCTGCAAAGTTTAGTGCCTCATAGCCATATAAATCCTTGAAAAGAGTCATCCCAATAGACATGGATTACATGGATTTACAGATCAGATTGGCCAGCAAGTGCCGAAGACAAAAAGAGCACTCAGGATGTTGTTTTAGTTTGGGATCAGGCATGATCTCATGGTTCAGCAGAAGGCAGTCCAGTATTGCACTTACCATGGCAGAAGCTCAATACATTGTAGCATGTTCAACTTGTAGAGAAGCAGTATGGCTTTGCAAGATGTTGGTAGGATTATTTGATACAGAGGTGGATGTGACTGATATCCATTGCGATAATCAGAGTTTTATTAAGATGACATAAAACTCGTTGTTTCATGATAAGTCGAAACATATCGAAATTAGATATCATTACATCCGAGATATGGTGGAGAAGGGAGCTGTAAAGATCAAGTATGTTCTTATAGAGGAACAGGTGGCGTATATATTGACTAAGCCTCTGTCTCGTGCATAGTTTGAATACTTTCAAGGCTAGCTTTGTGTAGTCCGAAAGGACGTCCCTCGAAAGAGGGAATGAAGAAGAGGTAGAAGGCTTTCTGTTGCAGTGGTGTGGTAGCTCAGTCTAGGGTAGGGTATGTCTGGCTAGCCTTGTTGGACCGAGAGGGTTAGTAAACCAGACAAGGCTTGTTTGGTCCCCAGGGAGATCCATATGTGTGACTAGTTTTGTTGGCCCGAAAGGTTTAGTAAGTTAGACAAACCCCCGGGTGGATCTACCAGAGAACCCATCGTGATGCTGCTCAGATGGCCAAAGGGCAAGAGGTGGTTTTAGTATTCCTATACTGATGAGGCAGGTTTAGTATTTTCATACTAATGTTGATGAGGTAGATTCAATATTTTCATACTGATGTTGATGAGACAGGTTCAATATTTTCATATTGATGTTTATGAGGCAGATTCAGTTTTCTTATACTGATGTTGAGGAGGTAGTTTCAATATTTTCATATAGATGATTGATGCGGTAGATTCAGTATTTTCATATTGATGATGATAAGGTAGTTTTAGTATTTTCATTTTGATGTTGATGCGGCAGGCTCAATACTTTCATACTTATGATTAATCAGGTGGTTTTAGTACTTCTTTACTAATTTTACAAATAATGATCTAACATTTATTTGTTGATGATGAGGTTTTAGCACTAACATGCTAATGATGTTGTTGTTGTTACTTTATTATTCATATACTGATGTTGCAAGTAGATGCTTCAGTAATTACTTACTGATATGGCAGAAGATGATTCAGTATTCACATACTGATATTACAGAAGATGATTCAGTATCCATATACTAATGTTGCAGGTAGATGCTTCAATATTCACATACTGATATGGCAAAAGACGTTTCAGTATCCACATACTGATGTTGTAGAAGAAGAATCAGTATCCACATACTGATGTTACAGAAGAAGATTCAGTATCCACTTACTGATATTGCAGAACAAGATTCAGTGTTCACATACTGATGTTATAGCAGAATGATCCAGTACTCATAGAAGATGATTCAATATCCACATACTGAAGTTGCAGAAGGTGATCCAGTATTCTCATACTGATATTAATGATGAAGATGCATGATGTTGTTCCAAAACTTCCTATGACATATAGAGACTCACCAATCAGATGTACAGTTGTGGTAGTGGTTGCTGCTGGTCTACAATACCTTCCTAGTTAAGAGGGAGTGTTAAAATATTGTAACTTCAGAAGATATTCTAGTTGTACTAATTGTATTCCTCCTTCAGGAGATGTCACTGATGAAAAAATCAATGTAAACTTTTGAATATAAGTCGGGTCAATAATACGCTTGAGTCATTGTAATAAATATTATTTTGGTGTCTTACTATTTGAGTCGGCCATGTCAGTTAGACAAGTCGGCCCAGTTAGGGTTTAGGTCAAGTCAAGAGTCAAATATAAATAGGGAGGCACCTCCTTCATTTGTACCCACTTCACTCAAGCAAGTTTGCAAGAGGGAGAAGAAGAAGTGCGCCAGAAAGAGGGAGGAGAAATTGTCTTGGGGTTTTACACTGCTTTGGTTGAGTTCTATACTAAGGAATTTTTGCTGGGTTTTCTCCCCCACGAGTGTTTCCCAGGAGAAATCTTTGTGTTTTCTTGTGTGACTGTACTTGTTGTTCTTTTAGTGACCCTACCATTGTAAATTGTTTTAGAATATCATCTAAGCAATTAAGAAAAGTTAACAACTTGTGAAGCAAATGTTGTCGCCTAATTCGCACCTTGGGTAACGTGGCAGAAATCTTCAAGCCATTGGGTGCGACCTTGGGGGCACGCTCGAGCCAAGTGCTATCACCTGATACTCGGCTCCTTCGTTTAGGCTAACTCCTAGCAAAGCCAAGGGGGGTGGACCCTAATAAAGAAAAATCTAAGGTTGTTTTTAACTACAAAAGCAAGAAACATAAATTTTCTAGGAGTTTTAATGTGAAATGGATGAAATCAAAGACTACTAATTACTGCAAACAAAATTTACTCCAACAACACTTCAACTTAAATTAGATACACGATATTCAATGACACATTGCGGAATTAATTTATGCAAGACATAACATGATAGATCAGTGCCATAATGAAAGAATGCTTTGTAAATATGGGTTGCTGGTGTAGTCTCAGTGAAAGTATTGCAGTGTTTTGGTTTGTAAGTTTTAGATTATTAAGTGAATTGACTAAGGAATGGGTAAAATCTTGGTCAGTTTTATCAATGAGGTATTGATCTGGATTAACTTAGGGGATGGGGACTCCGAATATACCCGAAGGTACGAGGAGTATGTCCAAAACCTTTATCCGATGCGGCTCCCCTCAAGGAATATGTGGGCTGGTTGGAGTCTCTGAGACGTGTTCAACACTACATCAACAAGGGTGTAGCCTAACGGTGTCTCGAGGTCACTTCCCAGTTTTTCCCGTTTCCTTTGTGAATTTTGCCACCGCAACAGATCAATTCGAGGCGTTCGATTTTCGCTCGGGGAGATTAATTCGGAAGTGGAAGGGTGATCTCTGTGGGTCTTCCTTTTTCCCACTTTTGCGAAAATTCGCCAAAGCTTCCTCCTTTTTTCTTGTAAACCTGCAAAAAACAACGATGAAAAGAAAGTGAAACTAAGTAAAACACCCACAGACACTTGAAGAGTGTCTTGGGAAAAACTAGAAGAAAATGACTAAGTAAGGCAAGCTAGGAAGCTTGCCTTCTTAGGATCTTTGCTTGCCTCTTGAAGAGAATAGCAAGCAGATCTCAAGCACTAAAATGCTAGATAAGTATTTAAAATGCACAACACTCCTTCAACAAGCCTTTTAATTTTCCAAGTTTTAAACTTGCGGAAAAAGAGAAAAGTAACCATATCTATAATTTTAAATGCATCTTGGAAACAAACTAGAACTAGAAACTTGTAGACATTAGATCTACTTTTAATATAACCTTAGATGATAGCTCTAATATGGAAATGTTTGAAATTGAAAGAAACTTTTAAGAAAGTTGTGGATCAAAAGTTGAAGAACTCAGAGTAGAGCAAGAAATAAAGGAGAGAAAATGCCTCCTTAGTGAGATAAGAGCGACAAAGCTTCTTTTCCAATTTACTGAAGGAAAGGTAGAGCACATTTGCTCATCAATATTTCAGCTTTGGCTTCCTGCAAAAGATTTTCAACACTAGCAATTGGGATTAAAAATACCCGTGTAAACAAAAAAAGACTATAGCAACAATGTAGATCCAAACATGAAATCATACATATATCGATTGGTCTTCTTCGACTTACAATAAAAGAGTAACCTATCAAGAATTACGTTTTATCTTTACAAAAATACCATTTCCTTCTGAAAGCACGTTAATCACAAACATATGCAAGCATGAAAACAATTACAGTTTACCTCATTAATGTATAGTAAACTTCATCCAAACATCCATAGATCCCACACATAAATTGCCTCCAAACCCTTTTTTTAACAAGACTCAAGAAAACTATTACAATGTATACAAGCAGAGGTTCCACCTTTCGATCTTTTACAATGGAGAAGTGACCTGCTTAAATAGAAAAAGAGAGACCTAGGGAGGGCTCACCAACATAGAAGATCAAGCTGGAGTGTAACTGAGTTGAACAGAGCTTGGACTGAGTTGAACAAAGGAGATGATTGACACCTCTCTCACCAAACTCCTCCAACAAATCACTAACAACCAACACATACCAACCACTCACCAACATTGAAGATGGGGTCACCTTCTCCACGTGAGTGTACGGCTCCTCCACCCATGAGAGACTCTCACCAACCAAATATTTGTTTTGATCTTCAAAATAGTGACATGATGGATTGACATTTGATTATCTCAAAGTTTACAAATGAAAGAAATGAAAGGGGGGGGGGTTCCACTCCTTCATGTTAGCGCAACCTACAAAGCATGCTCACGATTCCACCAAACTTGACGTCACCACCAATTCGTACGACCCACATGACGTGAGCTCCACCAATGGTAAATATTATGTGGTACAAAATAATATATGATGATGTCTTCTGAGATGAGTCATATCACCATTCGCTCATACAAAGGTCTAGGCTCACTTTGAGTTTTGAACAATTCGCATGGAATAAAACGTGACTTTTAAACCATGGATAGAATATGGTAATGAAACTTGTTTTAAGGTGACGTTTCCTTCCAAAGACAAAATCGCCTACATGGGACCACCATGCCAACTCATCACTAAACCATTAAAATAAATAATTTTTGACTTTTACACTATTTTGAAGGAAATAGATCTTGAGCCCATGAAATGGATTCTATGGAAAATCAAACAGATTTTGAAATTTTGAAATGGATCCTAAAACATCCAGTGATTTTTTGACCAACCAATCCCCCCTAATATCAAATTTTTAATGAAAAAGTTTGTAAAACCCTAAACACCTAAAAGCTAAAACCATAAACCTCATTCTTGGTCAAGGTATGATCTATACTTATGCCAAGATACGCTCTCAAACTCTGATCTATCAAGGTTTTCTCTCAAGATTTTTATTTGATCATTCTTTATGATCAAGCAAGGTTTTCTCAGCTTGAGTGAGGCCTTTGGAGAAATGCTTATATGTGTACCTTGATATTTACACCTTGCGCAGACCTACTCCGTTGGTTTTTTGTAAACCTCTTTTTCTTCTTGGTGAAACTCTAAGTTTCTGTATTGAATGCTTTCAGACCAATTTGTTTATGTTATCTTTCGCAGGCTCTCTTTTGCATTAGCAGCAGAAAAGTTAAAGCAAAAAGCTCGTGTGGTGGCCATCGATCTTCGGGGACATGGAATGTCACGGACAGATGATGACACAGATATTTCAATAGAGGCAGGTGATATTTACTTTATTTTTTAATACTCTAGTTCTAGACTCTGAGTAGATCGAATGGAGATCAAATACTTGAAATTCAGTTCATCATATAGTTAGTTTTTCAATATAAAGTAGGTTGTATTTTAGCAGAGGTTCATCATATAGTTAGTTTTTCAATATAAAGTAGGTTGTAGGTTAATCCTCTTTTACAAATCATAAATCACTGTTATAACTTATTTTTAGAATAATCAGACAACTAATTCACTCTGCATTTGTCATTTGTAGAGATTATGTGAAGATGTGTTGGCTGTTATCAAGACATTATATGGCGATGATCCACCAGCTATTGTGTTGGTTGGGCACAGGTAGTACCTAGAAGCCGTTACTTATTCATTTGTTAATATGATGGGATTTTTAAATTGTTCTATTTCATTAGTTCATCATGTAGTGCTGGGAAAAACAATTAACCCCTATTATGGCAAATAGGATTTACGAAAAAACACAAATGGTTAGGCGTCTGGTCAATAGAGATAGTTAACATTCAGTGGTTTTGGTTACAAAAAAGGCATGGTATCTAAGTAATAGGACACGCCCCTCAGGGGTCTCATGTCTGTGTGTTGGACAGCTGACATGCTAGGACATATGTTTGGCACACGTCCTAACACAGGACATGTGTTAAACATGTGACCTAGACATGTCCTGATGTGTCAGACACCAAGGTGCGAAAATATGTGTTTCTTGATGATATAGGTTTGGACATGCTATCATGTAAATCTGCACCAGCAGACCTGCTTAATAATTATAAGCCACGTATCCCTGTCACCACTAGATGCCTGTCTGTTTGAACTTTGGACTGGTGTTTTTTCAGTCTTAGGGAGGTGTCTCTAGGGATATGTTGTCATCAAACAAATAGATCTGCAGATAATTCCATGATGGTTAGCACACGAAGACTTGGTTGCAAGCTGCCTATAAACAGTCAAGAGTGATCATAAACTTTAATTAAAATCGAGAATGGCGGGGATCAGATCCTTAAGACAGTCATACCATCAAACTCACGAAGATGGATTAATTGAATGTGTAATTAGGTGAAGATATATCAAAATAAATCAAAATAAGTGCACTCTAACTACCCACTCCACTGATACAATTTAACCGACAAGCAACCAATAGGTTCAAGGAGCTACAACAAAGCATAACTGAACCAAATTACATGTTACCCCAGAGATTGATTACATCATAGTGAGTGACAAGACACAGGCTGCTATAGATCTCCTTGCACACAGAAGTGGTAGTGGTGTGATCTCTAGAAGGTGAATGAGTGAGAAGTCCTCCGCTGTTACATAGTACAAACTGTTAAAAATAATACTGTCCAACCTTCCTTGTCTCCCAACTCTGTATATATTAATATAATGAAGTTCATTCCCTTTGCCCTGCTGGAAAAAGAGGAAAGAAGGCACATTAATGCAAAAGGATGTACATGCAAGCTAAGTGAAACTGTTTTGTTGTTTGGATGAGCCTTTGTGCTGTTTACTCAAAGCATAAAAAACTAACTTTTCCTTCCAAATTGAACTTATCCTATCCAAGTCAATTTTGATAATACATGACTTTCCTCTCACTGCCACCTGTCTCTAGTCGTTTCTTTGACTGAGCTTTCATACTTTAAATCTATTCAAATAAGGAAGTCTGCATGCTGCTCATGCTGAATAGATAGGCAAACTCTATAGGGTCCCAAATTCTCACTGATTAGTCAAATCATCCTCCTACTGTTGAAAAGGAACAGCACCATTGCTCCCGTCACATGCTACTCTGCTGGAACAAGGACACTGCATATCATCTTTTTCCCAAGCGTATTGCTACTTTCTAATATTGCTGCCCCCAACAGCTGCTTCATTGCCAATCCTTTGTCAATTCACACCTAACTATTTTAAGCATGCTGATATGACATTGTTACAGATACAATTGGTCCATGAGGTAGATTATTGTTTGAAACAGAGGTGTAAAAGTTAGTGCAGCTGCAAGACCCATTCTCAGAGAGGATGGTACCCTAGTCAGTTAACTAGGGCAGAGTAAGACCCTAAAAAGTACTGTGGGCCCCCCAGTAGTCTCCTGGGGTTTTTGGTTTGGGACCAAGCAGGTTGATGCCATGGCAAAGCCCCTAGCATGTGGTTTGGGCCCCTATGTTCCTCTATGGTATTTTGGTTTGGGACCAGGGACACGATGTCCAAGTAGATCCTGCAGGTAGAGGCAGAGACATATTCTGGTCTGGGACCAAAGACACAATGTCCAAGTATGTCCTGCAGGTAGTTGATCAACTTTCAGTCTAGGAGTTTGCTGTTCCCATGGTTAAAAAAAAAACTTTCAGTTTGGGACTGAAGCTCAGCTTAGTATTGAGGAGTCGAGGACCAAGGTTACTTGGGAGCGGGAAGCGAAATTTTCAAAAGCTTCCGGTTTGGAAGCGTTTCGGAAGCGTTTGTTATATAATATATTTTGATGCATATATGCCAACAAATGCTTGTAGAATGTTGAATTAGTCATGGAAAGCATAAAAACATGAAATAAACCATAACATGATAAATCATAATACCGTATAACATCATTCATCAACCATCATTGATTCAATCAACTATCATATAGAGTGAATTCGTCAAACATAGGTCCATTATCCATAACATCAAGTTTATACCTTACAGCTTCATAGTTCAACTTTAAACTTCAAACTTGACTTGCCATGTAATGTTCACAAAATATACCATGTCAATGGCTCAAGTTCCCGAATCTCAACAGTGCAAAAACTTGAAAGTACTGTAAATAAGGAAAGACAAGAAAAGTAGATTTTATGGATGTTTGCTCTTGCCACGTGAAATTTCTAATTTATTTTCTAGTGGTCTATGAACAAAGGGAGCTGGATTTTCATCCCCAGTAGCCACCGATGTTGAGCGACTTGAGCCACATCCAAGACTTGGTCCTGCATGACCCCCCCTCGCTGATGCAGGTGGGAGTTGTGAAGTTGAACCTCTAGGCAAAGATGGTGCATCTGGAAACAAGGAAGTAGATGGTGGTGGCATTGTTGTTGCTATTGCTGCATGGTCATCCTCATCGCCCAAAAGCTCATCCTCCAAGCACTCTAAAGTTAAGGCTCCATCCTCCAAGTTATGCTCCTCTGGATTGTTGTCCCAAGCGACATATGATATATCGGTTTTGACTCGCTCACAGTAATGAATCAACAACCTCAAGTTGTAATGTACATAAACCAAGCATTCTGCCCGATTTTCATTTAATCGGTTTCTTTTCACCGAATGGATGAAGCTATAGGTGCTCCAACACCTTTTTGCAGAGGAATTGTTTACCACCTATGAAAGCACTTTGGTTGCCAATTTATGCAAGCGTGGGCATGACGAGCCATACATGTTCCACCATTCAATAGGAGGCGCCTTATCTCGATCTTTTCTAGCATGCAAAGTACCAAACGAACCAATATCACTGAGGTATTTGCTTAATTCACTACACAATAAGGCACATACCTCTTCATCAAGGACCAACTTGTCTATTGCAGCCATGTATCCAACCTGTACCTCTGGATCTGTGTAGGGCTTTCTCCTAACCCCACCCCCAGGTGTTGGTTTGGCCAACCAAGATGGAGAATAATATTTTGGTGTTAACACATATGCTAAGACATGTAGTGGAATGTCGAGATGTTCCCACCTTTTGACCACGTGTGTGAATATGGTCATATAGGATGGGATCCTTCGATTCAGCAATATCTTTAATCTGGCCCAACATGTTATCCATCTTCTCATACACCTCCCCAATTATAGGCTTATCTGTATCTGCAAACTGAATCATGTGATAAATGGGCTTTGTGAACTGTAGAACAAACTTGACACTTGTCCAAAATTGATCATTAAGAACTGTGTCTTCCACATCCTGAAAATCAAGCCTGTCAGATGTGGATGTAGCCCTATCTTTTAAGACTTGCCATGATTCACTTGATACCATGCTAGCCAATGACTCTCTTACCTTCAAAAGGCGCCTGAAGGTGAGGTAATAGCTAGCAAATCTAGTCTTTGCAATTTTTAATAGCTCTAACTTTGAGTGAGTGCGGAAAATGCCATGGGAATTGCTATGGTTGGTAATAAATCTTATCATGTGCTTGCCCTTTTTGTACAATTCACCAATCCATTTGTATTCATTTTCCTTCAACTTAATAATGTCATGCATGAAAAGGTTCAATGTGTGAACCAAACACCTGGACCAAAATATGTTGGGGTATTTATCTTCAATGATTGCTCCCGCTGCCTTACAATTATCAGCATTATCTGTTATGACTTGGATGACATTGTATGGACCAATAGCTTCAATGTTTTTGAGAAAGAGTTCTGCAATGTTAATGTCGGTCTTGAATTTATCTGAGTAGTCATGTGCCGAAAGGAAGACTGCACCAGTAGCAGAGACACCAAGAACATTTATCAATGGCTTACCTTTCACATTGGTCCAACCATCTGATACAATTCATACCCCATACTCATTCCAAGCATTTGTCAATTGCCCCAAAGCATTTTGGATTTTGGCTTTTTCCTTGACAAGCCCCACAGTTCTAGCTTTGTTATACCCAAGGCTCTTATATCCTGCTGGGGTAGTGCAGATGGCCTCTACCATTTCATGCCATTAGGGTGAGCGAAGAACATTGAATGGTATGCCACACACATAGAGAAACCAATACACTTTGGAATTCATGTCATCCCTACCA
This sequence comes from Pseudotsuga menziesii, assembly GCA_001517045.1. Taxonomy (NCBI): domain Eukaryota; kingdom Viridiplantae; phylum Streptophyta; class Pinopsida; order Pinales; family Pinaceae; genus Pseudotsuga; species Pseudotsuga menziesii. The sequence continues at coordinate 299,686 of LPNX010389021.1, read as the reverse complement.
CCTTGATCAAGGAAATCTGATATTGTCTTGCCACGTGATTGCATGGGAGAGAATCCACTGCCTTGGGTGGATGTGCCTCTAGTTCTTGGTGAGCATGAAAGGTCATGGTCATCTGATGATCTTATTGTTATGTTTTGTGCTTCAAATTCTTCCTTCTTATACATGGCTCTTTGTGTTGATACCACATTTGGGAAAACACAAACTCCTACAGTTTTTCTTTCATCACATGGCATGTGCCCACATAGATGTCTTCTCACACGGGTATATGAACCTGTGTATGTCTTTTTACAATGGGGGAAAACAAACTTTTTTTGGTTCCACCCTCTCTAGTTCATGCCTTCCTTGTGACATATTTCCACAAGGGTGTGGGGTCCTCTTTGGTTTTCTTTCGGTTTTCCTCCTCCTCTTCCTCCTCCTCTCCATGGTATGTGCCACTTCCCACTTCTTCATCCTCTTCCTCATTCCTCCTCCGGTTTGCAACCACCACCATCAAAATAACAAATGGAACCAACAAAATAAACCATAAACCCATCATCATGGTTGATGCTAGATGGAACTAGAGATTTAACCTGTTGCTTGCAATAGAATGAGGGAGGAACTAGAGATTTAACAATGTACATTACTACATTCTAACACAAAGCAAATGACAAATGGACAAAGAAGGTTGTAGAGCCCACCTCTTTGGCTCTCGCTCTCCAATGGTGGCAACCTTCTCCTTCTCTTCTTCTCTTCTTCTCTTCTCTTGCAAAGTAATAATGAGGTTGGAGAACAGAGCTTTATCCCCCAAAGCCCTCCTCCTTCGCTCCAAAAACCAAGTCGCGGCCCTTTTCTCTCTTCCGCGGGCCGTGGACGTCATTTAATGGGGTAAGTGCTATAGGAAGCGATGAGAAGCGCTGATGGAAGCGTCAGAAGCGAAGAAGGAAGCGTGAGAGGAAGCGATGGAAGCGCCGACGAAGCATGCACTTCCGGACAGAGCAGGAAGCGAATTTTTGGAGGAGGAATCGCACTTCCTAAATCGCTCCGGATCGGGAGCTATCTAGGAAGTGCGCTTTCGGTTAGCTCCCGCAGTGCTTCCTTCTGAAGCGAACTTCCAGAGCGCGACCGAGGGGGGGGGGGCGTTTCCCCTCAACCTCGCTGAGGACCATTCTCCGGAAGAATGGAGGACCTGGTTGGGGTCCAGGAGTTGATCAACATGATTTAGTCTAGGACTGAAACTCAGCCTAGGGCTGAGAGCCATTCTTTAAGAATGGACGATGATGTGAAATATCCTCTCCTAATCGTTACTTCTAGGTTGCTTCTCAAGGGACTGGCCACCCCTTGATGATGTCACTAGCACCTAACCCTTAGGAGCAGTATTGAGGACCAAAGGATCGTACCATCTGGTTTGGATCTTTCCCTTATACAGTGATGACAAAATATATAAAAAATGTACCTTGAGAGAGAGAAAAGATTAAAGTCTTTGGTCTTGTTGGTCCTATAGGTAAATGGTTGTCCACCCTTATGGTTCACCTTTGATTTTGTTGGTTTGTGGGTTGTTTTATTGTGGCCCCCTTGGTTGACTCATGGTCCTTTTTTATACTTGGTCCTACCACTCTTATGGGTTTTATCCTAAGTCATGTTTTTTACTTTATGGTTTTATTAATAAAACCTTTGGACCCCTTTTATCTTATGATTTTACGTTATGACCTTTTGACCTTTGAGACTACCCTAAGTTATTTTATTTCAACCTTTTGACCATAGGTTATGTTTATGATTTTTATTAATGTTTAAACCTTTGATACCCTATCTTAGGAGTATCTAGATTCTAGACTATAAATTAAAGTTTTAATTTAACATGAGAGTAGGATCCAGTTCGTTGTCTGCTACTCCAGTGTGACTGAGTTCTCTCCTTGACCTCTGCGGCTGCTCCATGTGATCTCTCTGCGTGACCTCCGCGTGCTGTAAACTCTCTGTGTGACTGTTGCCTTGGGTTATCTGTCCTCCGCGTGATGATTCCTCAACATGACTCCTCCGCTAGCTCTACGTGACTGCACCTTCGTGTGCATCCTTCCTCTACGCATTCGCGGGTCAGTTTTGTTAGTGTGGAATGTGGTTTGTTCACCTAGTGTGATCGTGAGCTAGTGTGGACTGTGGTTTGTTCACCCAGCGTGACTGTGAGCTTATGTGGACCGTGTGTTCTACCCAGCGTGACTGTGAGCTTGTGTGGACTGTGCGTTTTACCAAGCGTGACCGTGAGCCTGTGTGGACTGTGGGTTCTACCCAGCATCACCGTGAGCTTTTGTGGACTCCGTGTTTTACCCAGCGTGACTGTGAGCCTATGTGGACTGTGGGTTCTACCCTGCGTGACCGCGAGCCTATTTCTAGTGTGGACTGTTGGTATTCCTCAACATGACTGTGAGCCTGTTTTTCTAGTATGGACTGTGGGTCTCCCCAGCGTGACCGTGAGTTTCACATTATGTATGGGCTGTGGTTTTTCTAGCATGACTATGCAAAGCTATGTCACAAGGTTCGGGTTCGGCGACCTTTAAGTTCGATTCGGGTTCGAATTTTTCAATGAGGTTCGGATGAGGTTCGACATTAGGTTCGCCACTATATATATTTTCAAATTTTAAATATTTTATAAAATAAACCTTTTTTATATTTTATAAATAATAAATAGCATTATTATATATATATATATATATATATTATAATATTTACCATACATAAGTTAAAACATTTAATATTTAATAAAATAACTTTTACAATATAACTAATAATAAATATGTATAATAATTAAAACAAATTAATTTTATTTTGCACTATTATAATCTACGCATCTCATATATACATGTACATTGTCACTTTATAGATATATTATTTAGCTCCATTCAATAGTTCAAAAATAAATAAACTTAGTATTGGATTTTACCGGTAGTGCTTTTGCGTCCGCATTAGTACTGGTGTTTCTTGAAGACCTATCGCAAGGCCCTCAACACCAATAGGCACACTCGGTCGTGGTCATTTCGCACAACCGCCCGAGATTTCTCACAGATTCGCTGCCGCCACATACCAATAGATTGTTTTTGGAAATTCTTCGACAGGGGATTACTCGCTGCCGCGACTTACCAACAAAGTCGTTTATGGAAATTCTCCCACACAGAACCATGCTACGCACGCTGCCATGAAGACGATAACCTGGAACCCGGAAATTTTAAACTTCGTGATCGAATCCTAACTCAAACCGCAACGAATTCGGTTTTTGTCTTGAGGTTCGCCGAATTTCGAACTTAAAGGTTCGAATTCGGCGAACCCTGTGACATAGGTGCAAAGTATGATTGTGTGTCTCCGCACTATGTGACTACATCTTTACTCTGCACGACTGTGTGTCCTTTGTTAGCATGGCTGTACTGGGTATGAATGTACTTGTTCACTAAGAAGTCTGGGTCAGTATGCCTCTACTTTAACCCTCTTAGGCTCTCTCTCAAGGTACACAAATTGTTTGTCTAGTTGATTTGTCCCTTCGGTGACAAGATCAAATCTGAAATATCTGAGCATAAGGCTGTTTCAAATATTGGTTATGATTCTTTACTGTTGATATCTACTGTACATTATTTTTATGTTGTTACTATACATGACATTTGATGAATCTCGATGACCAACTTTAACGCAGTGACTAATGGAGCGTTAAGTAGAAAGAGATGAAAATTATGCTTGTTTTATTATAGTTCAAATTTTATTAGAGCAGTACTATTCTGAATCTGATTTTATATGTTCATGCATTAAAGTTCATTACTTATGTTAAAAACTCCTCTAACCCTAAAATTTAACAAGAGGCACCTTCAGATTTGCTGAAGCATTCTCCATTGATTAAAAGCTGATCCTATGCCTGCTGCAGGAGGCAAATCAAACCAACAGAGAAGTCCTCAACTTCATGATCAGGCCAAATTAAAATTGAATCTCCTTTTTTTATTACTAAAAGATATATTAGAGAAACAACCTTCAGCACTTTATTTCTTCTAGTTACTGTTCCTTTTGTGAATCGTGATTCTTCTCACAATAATCATGAAACCATTCACCATTTTCTTCCACAGGAAACCCACAGCACTGATTCAAATATGGAATGTTGCTCTTAGGTGTCATTTTCACTCATTACCAAACATAAATTTCTCTTGCCCATGGCACTTGTATCTCACTTTCAATACACCTTCCTCTTTCACCCAAAAGATGTGACATTCTTTTTAAATACCAGCAATGGTAATATTTTATACTAACAAAAGGCTGCAGTTGAGCTGGTCAGCATGAAAATACAAAAAAGAGAATGTCCAATTTGCCAAAACTTTGCAAAACCAAGTTTCAAAACAACGACGATAACATGCATTACATCCTTCGCAGAGGACTTTCTAAAATTTCTGCTGGTATAAAATATTTATTTTTTTCAATTTTTAAAATCTCGGGATAAATCGGGAAAAAATTGGCAATATATCTGGAAAAGATCGACTTAGAAAACATCAGCAATATCTCGGGATAATTTGGGAAAAAATCGACCTGAATTTTTTGGCGATTTTTTGAGAAAAAATCAGCGAGCTGAAAAACTCGCGATTTCTCAGACCATCGCAATTCCTTGCCCAATGTTTGCAACCATGATAGAAGGCGCCTAAGATCAAAATAGATTTGCATAATACAAAAATAAAGGGCTTTTATGAAAAAACATGTTTACTAAGAGCTTTATGTTGACTGATGGAGGCAGCCTGATGTTCCTGTTGGTCCAACTCCATATTGTCCTGCTATTGAATGACTGTGTCTTCTCCTCGCAGATCTCCAGGAGCAAAACCCATGGAATTTCTGGGGTTGGATGCTGACAAGTGATTTCCTTTATTGAGATTGCATACCATATTCCTTAACATTGAGGTTTCTGCCTCCAGAATTTGAATTTGGTGCTTCTGCTGTACTAAAATTTCCATTATTGAGGCACTCTGAATTTAAAGTTGATGTTTGTAGTGTTGAAAAATCAGACCTCTGTTCACTTACAGATTTTGTCAAACACTTCATAAACCATCAATATCAGGCCTCAACAGTAAACCACAATCAAGCACATTAATTAACCATTCAATGGAACTATCTTGTAGGCTGATATACTGTTTATAAAGCACATTTAGCAGCGGAAAAACATAAATAGCAGCAGACTGTAACACACATTTTAAGACAGTATTTTGGTCAAATTGACCCTGGAAAAACCCCACACCTTGGGGAAAACCAGCAAGAGAGTATATTGTGAAGCTTCAGAAGAAGGTTTTACATGGAAATGTACAGCACTAAATGTTCAGCATTAATTACACAGTACTTACAAGTACCACAGTCCACCATTCACAAGATAGTGCTCTTCTGTAAAAGCTAATGTCCACGACCTTCTCTGTCTTCTGTCTCAGCAAGCTACCATGATTTCAGTACACCCACTGCTTCAGCAATGCTGCTGTCATGTAAAGGTATACTGTACAGTCTCTTTCAGCAGCAATAACTCCAGTTTCAGCGCTAAATCTTCAACCTTGGTAACTGTGCCAACAAATGACAGTATGAACACCACTCTACAACAGTACGGCCACCTTCAACAGCAGCAGTATGATCTGTATTAATGTCTGATTTTTCTTGGGAAGCGTGCTCACTTTCTACCTTCAAAAGTGCGCCCCTTTCAGTGCTGTACAAACTGCATTTAACTCAACAGTCATTCTGGAAGTGGATGCCCCTCTTTTCATCTGAAAAATGCACCCTTCTCTTCTATCTCTGCTCCACTGCTCCAAAATACCTCCCTTGAAATTTGCGCCCAGAAGGAAATAGCTCTCTCCTCTTGGAAATCGTGCCTCTTTCTTTTCTCACCAAAACTCTCTTTTGGATATTGTGCCAAAATGAAGTCTCATGCACTTTATTTACCCTATTAGGGTTATTCTCATGACTTTTCACCTTCAACGGACTAGATTAGATCTTGGCCAAGAGATCTATGGCTGGGATCTAATCTTTCACTCACTTAAATCTCCTAAGTGAACTTTACAACAAATTTTTCTTTTTGAAAAGTCACATCACTCTAAATATTTAAAAGTACACTTTATGACTTAAAGTCACTTTAAAAACCTAATAAAGTGAAACTCACTTTTATATCATAAAGTCACATCAAAAAGGTACTTTAATAAAAAACACATTACTAAAGTCACTTTAAGAATATAAATGAGACTCCAAGTTAATGACCCCTGCACCTAGGCACCTGATGCAGGAGTGCCACCGAGCTATCAAAAACTAACACTCCCTCTTAGCGAGGGAGGTACTACTGTCATCAGCTCCACCTGGATCTCTCCCTCCAATAACTGAAGCTCCCTCTGAATCTGAATGCCTATCAGATCTCTGCACTGGAACAACTGCTGAAGGTCTCCGTCTGACAACTCTGAACTGAGAGTTCTCCTCACTCTCCTGCTCATCCTGAAGAACCATCTCATACCAACTCTGTTTCCTCACAGAGTTGGATGAATCCTCCACACTGACAGCCACTGCTGCTGCCACTGAGTCTGATCTCTCACCAGGCTCACCATCCACCGGATGCCCCAAAACTCGGTACATCTGGCCATCACGGATGCCAAGCAGACTCGCTGCACCCAGGCCCCCACTCACCGGATATATATAAACATGCCCACTCACATGAAGAACCGCATATCCGTTATCCTCCAAAGCTGAAACTGAGACCAAGTTCCTCTTCAGCTCTGGAACAAACAACACATCGCCAACCTCCAGATTACCACCAGACTCGAGTTGGAATAGGACTTTTCCAACTCCTTCTACTGCATGGGTGCCGACGTACCCATCCTCAGTCAGTATAACTCTGTCATGATCTGTCAACTCTCGGAACACTGCTCGTATCCCTGTCATATGGCGTGCTGCTCCACTATCTATGTACCATGCTCCAGTATCCAAACTCTCTGCTACACTATTGTCTGAAAGAATTGAGACGAGCGAGAATTCCCTCTCGAATTCCTTCGCAAAATCTCCCACTTCAGCTGAAGAGGCTTTCTCAGGCTCTTCTTTCTTCTTGTTCTTCTTCTTGTTGGGACACTGCCCAGCATAGTGACCATAGCTCTGGCAAGCAAAGCATTTTACTTTGCTCAAGTCTTTGGCTCCACTGCTCGAGCCACCCTTTTTCTTTCTACCCTTAGCTGAAAGGGCCACATTCTCTTCATCAGCAACCTGCTCAGTCTTCCCTTCTCAGATCTCCTCCTGAGTAAAATCATCCCATAGTC
>LPNX010389021.1:280029-292105 GCA_001517045.1 Pseudotsuga menziesii | reverse complement strand
TAGGATCAGCTGCGGGAGGAGCCACTGTGGTACTAACAAAGGCCCATAACTTGTTTTCCTTGAGAACAACTGTCATCCGTGCTTTCCACTGTAAGTAGTTGGAAATTCCTTCCAACCTATCTTCATACCGGATGCAAGCCATCATTCTCTTCTACTCTTTTTCCAACAAGGCACACTCTGTCTTCTTTGACCAAAAATATCAGCTGTACTGAACCAGCACTTCTCTGCTCACTCTCAGCAAAAAAAAATTGACAGACAGCTGTTACTTCACATGCACTAGCATCAAAAAAAATCAGCACTTCTCTGCTGTCCAACAGTCTACTGAAATCTCAGAGCCGTAGCTCTGATACCATGTTGAAAAATCAGACCTCTGTTCACTTACAGATTTTGTCAAACACTTCATAAACCATCAGTATCAGGCCTCAACAGTAAACCACAATCAAGCACATTAATTAACCATTCAATGGAACTATCCTGGAGGCTGATATACTGTTTATAAAGCACATTTAGCAGCGGAAAAACATAAATAGCAGCAGACTGTAACACACATTTTAGGACACAGTATTTTGGTCAAATTGACCCTGGAAAAACCCCACACCTTGGGGAAAACCAGCAAGAGAGTAATTTTATTGTGAAGCTTCAGAAGAAGGTTTTACATGGAAATGTACATCACTAAATGTTCAGCATTAATTACACAGTACTTACAAGTACCACAGTCCACCATTCACAAGATAGTGCTCTTCTGTAAAAGCTAATGTCCACGACCTTCTCTGTCTTCTGTCTCAGCAAGCTACCATGATTTCAGTACACCCACTGCTTCAGCAATGCTACTGTCATGTAAAGGTATACTGTACAGTCTCTTTCAGCAGCAATAACTCCAGTTTCAGCACTAAATCTTCAACCTTGGTAACTGTGCCAACAAATGACAGTATGAACACCACTCTACAGCAGTACGGCCACCTTCAACAGCAGCAGTATGATCTGTATTAATGTCTGATTTTTCTTGGGAAGCGTGCTCACTTTCTCCCTTCAAAAGTGCGCCCCTTTCAGTGCTGTACAAACTGCATTTAACTCAGCAGTCATTCTGGAAGTGGATGCCCCTCTTTTCATCTGAAAAATGCACCCTTCTCTTCTATCTCTGCTCCACTGCTCCAAAATACCTCTCTTGAAATTTGCGCCCAGAAGGAAATAGCTCTCTCCTCTTGGAAATCGTGCTTCTTTCTTTTCTCACCAAAACTCTCTTTTGGATATTGTGCCAAAATGAAGTCTCATGCACTTTATTTACCCTTTTAGGGTTATTCTCATGACTTTTCACCTTCAACGGACGAGATTAGATCTTGGCCAAGAGATCTATGGCTGGGATCTAATCTTTCACTCACTTAAATCTCCTAAGTGAACTTTACGACAAATTTTTCTTTTTGAAAAGTCACATCACCCTAAATATTTAAAAGTACACTTTATGACTTAAAGTCACTTTAAAAACATAATAAAGTGAAACTCACTTTTAAATCATAAAGTCACATCAAAAAGGTACTTTAATAAAAAACACATTACTAAAGTCACTTTAAGAATATAAATGAGACTCCAAGTTAATGACCCCTGCACCTAGGCACCTGATGCAGGAGTGCCACCGAGCTATCAAAAACTAACATGTAGCATCGAACAAGTATTTCCACATGGTTTTGTGTCTAACAACTAGAAGTCGTCACTAATACCTCTCAGAGTTTGGAAATTCACTTTAATTAAGTGATTATTAAAGTGAATGCCTTTTAAGACCATTTGAGATATTAATTAAGTAAATTGCCCAAGTTTTAGGCACTAGTGACTTAAGTTAATTAAGTGAATCTTAGTCATTGCTCTCAAGTGAATGAGATCTAATCTCAGTGGATGGAGAAAGGGTTGTAGTTAATCTCAAGATTATAAAAGGCAACCTAACAGAGAGGGAGATAGTAGATCTCATTTTTTGGGTGAAGGACTTTCATCCAAGTGTGCAGGGGCAGGGTTTGAGGAAAGGAACGGGGGGCAGTAGAGCAGTAGTAGCCAGGTGTGATAGGCTAGGCTATCTTGCTGTTTTTGTATTATTCCTTAGGTGGGCCATTATCCTAGGATGGGAGCCCATATTTTATAATAATAAGATCATCTCAATACTAGTTTTCCCTTCGGGGTTTTCCTAGGGGTATTTACCCAGAAATTACGTGTGCAAATGTGTTGTGGTTTCCTGTTATTGCTTTCATTGCTTTATTCATTTAGATCGTTAAAACTCAGCTGTGTTTTTATTCAGTAAATTTGCTTAATAAGTTTATTACAACAAGGGTTGGCTAGGAAATAATATGTTAGGTGCTGACTTAGATAAAAATTTACATGGGAACAAAGCGTGATCAGCTTTGAGGAGGAAGCCATGTCTACATAGATCGTGATTTTTGCAAGTGGGTGACAGTAGGAACCTTTTTCATTATTTTGCAGGCTTAGTAAAGGGTAAATTAAAAGAAAAGAAGAAAAAAAAGAAAAAAGAAAGGCAGCCGTACAACCATATGGACTATACAATCGCTATACAACCATATGGACTGCCCTAGGCCGTAGCCTTATGTACTGGTCTGAGGGCCTGTTGAAGGCCCGACAACCTGCAGCTGCCACAGAACCCTCACGAGTCTGCCCATGGGCTGCCCGGAGGGTCTGTTAGGCCACAACAACCCTCACGGGCTTGCCCCGAGGCTACCCGAGGGTGGCGTAAGGGCCTTGGCCCTCCCGGGTATGCCTGTTAGAGGTTGCCCAAAGGTGCCGAGAGGGAAGTGCTCTCTAGTGGCTGCTCACAGAAGGATAAAGACAACCCATGGAAGCAGAAGGGGGCTTCCCAATGAAAAGCTCAGTTGCCCGATGCTACCCAGAAATGGAGAAGACTACCCGAGGAGGTAAGTGTTGATTTTTGTACCTAGGAAAGTGTTCCCCTGGGTGACTTTAGCCTTAGTCACTTAAAATGGGGAAATAAAGTGATCCTTGCATTAAATGACTTGAGATTAGCATTTAATTTGACTTTAGAGAATAAAGTCACTTTTTGGAAAATTTAAGTGAGGCGAGTGAATTTAGTTTTTAAATGAGATTTAATGAGCATTTAATCTCATCCACTCATCTCATCTAATCTCCACCGTTGGATTAGATGAACCCTAGGGTTTTCACCAAAAAGGCAAGGAAAGGCAAAATAACTCACTTTTTGAGAAAGAGAGTGAAGGAGAGAGCTAAGAGAGAGTAGAGCCATTTTTCTGAGAAAGAGGAGAAAACACCAGCAGCAACAAGTTTTTTCTCTTGGCATGCATTTTAATTTTCGAGGAATAGACAGCAGGAAGAGAGGGCACAAAAATCGAGGAGAGGACATCATTTATTGCTGGTTCGTACGGTACACTTTTCAGTACAACATGCACGATTTTCGAGGTAGATTTATGGGCATGATTTTCGAGATTTTTAGTTTTTAAAATTTTTTTTATATTATTTTTAGGGCATGAATTTCGAGGTCCGTATAGTTAGTTCGTACGGAAAATGAGGCAGAAATTTTTTCATTCGGTTAAGATAAGTTGGTCTGAAAATTTTTGAGTTTTTTGCTATAATATTTTCCTGAAAATAAAAAACTCTCTTAACAGGTTTTCCCCTTGTGGGTTTTTCCTGGGCAAGTTTGCCAAAAATTCCTGAGTCTGAAATTTCATGGAGTGCATTTAATATTTTATTTTTTGTCATTAAAGTTGAGTTACAACAGTGCTTTTATCAGTTTGAAATTTTGTGCAATTTCCAGCCTTATTTATTTCTGGGTTGGGCATTAAATAGAGATAAATTTTTGACATTTAAACTGGTGGCTGAAATTGAGAAAAACTTTCATGGTATCAGAGCAAGGTTGGGCATAAAATTAAATTTTTGTAGATAGAAAGTAATTTCTAGAACTCAAAATTTTTTCTTTTGATAGTGAGCAGCATTAGTTGAAACTTGAACTTTGAGAAATATGACTTCCACTGGACTTAGAATGGAGGATAGGCTTGATGGGGTTGAGAATTTTATTCCGTGGAAAGCTAGGATCATGTTGATATTGGAGGAGAATGAGTTGTGAGATGAGGTGGTTCATAACACTACAATAGTTCCTATTGTTGTTCCCCCTACCACTGATGCAACAACCCTTACCGCCTTCAACAAGGACATAAAAGCTAGAAGGATAATTCTAGATGTTGTTAAAGACCATGTGATTCCTCACATCTTGAGTAAGACCCGTGCATTTCAGATGTGAGATGCTTTGACCGGATTGTTTCAGAGCTCAAACGAGATTAGGAAGATGGTTTTGAGGGAGAAGTTGAAGAGTATCAAAATGGCCAAAGGCGAGGTTGTGATATCTTACCCTACTAGGATCTCTCAGGTGAGAGATGAGCTTGCAGCAGTTGGGGAGGTTGTTCCTAATGCAGAGCTAGTGCGGACAACTTTGAATGGGGTTTCAAAGCCTTGGGCTGTGTTTGTGGAGGATTTGGTGGCTAGGGAGAACTTACCTACATGGGACAAGATTTGTAATGGTTTTGTTTAGGAGGAGATTCGGAGGGGTCTTTTGCAGGGCAGTGCTTCTACTAGTAGGGAGGATGAGGAGGATGTGGCTTTGACAACGAAGGGGAAGAAGAAGTTCAAGAAGGGTGGGGCCAAACAACAGGATGGGCAGAAGAAGGATCTGAGCACTATAAAGTGCTTTGCTTGTCAGAAGATGGGGCACTATGTTGGGCAGTGTCCAAACAAGAAGAAGAAGAAGCAGAAGTAGACATCAGCTTTGGCGGAGGTTGAGGATTTTGCAGCTAGATTTTAGAGAGAATTTTCTTTGTGCACTCGACATGTTGATAGAGAGCATCTATCATCACCAGTGCAGATGTTGATAGTGAGAGAGAGTTTTCCTTGTTGACAGACCATTCTTACAGTGCATCCACTTCCAGCACATGGTACATTGATAGTAGAGCTTCGAGCCACATGACAGGTGCTCGAGAGATGTTCTCCGAGCTTTCACAAACAAAGATTGATATGGAGGTAGTGTTGGGAGATGATTATGCAGTCGGAGCAGTTGGGCGTGGGACCATTACCTTTCAGAGGGAGCCCATGAGTCCCATGGTTTTGAGAGATGTATTGTATGTACCTATGTTGAAAAAGAACTTGGTTTCAGTTTCCATGATCGAGGATCGGGGTCTTGGGGTGTCCTTCCTAGATGGACATGTGCGTGTGTTTCCCAAGACTGTAGGACCATTTGCTTCATTTGCCATTAGAGTTAGATGTGGGAAACTGTGCAAGATCTTATTTCAGCCTCAACATGCCTTGGCACATAGCAGCGACAGCGAGCTTTGTGAGCTGTGGCATAGGAGGATGGCTCACTTGCATCATTCAGCTTTGAGGTTGTTGAGACATATGGTTATAGGTTTGCTAGAGTTTAGCACAGAGCAGAGTGATGTTTGTAGGGGGTGTGCTTTGGGAAAGTACACCAAGACTACTTTTCCTAGAAGTGATAGTAGGTCAGCAGGGGTTCTTGACTTGATACATTCAAATTTGTGTGGACCTATGTCATTTGTTTCTTGGAGAGGATATGAGTACCATGTGACATTCATTGATGATCATTCCAAGAAGACCAGGATCTACTTCCTGAAGAGCAAGAAATCTGAGGAGGTCTTGTAGAGGTTCCAAGAGTTCAAAGCTATTGTGGAGAACCAGACAAGGAGGAAGATACATGCTCTCAGATCGGATAACGGGGGTGAGTATACCTCCAAGGAGTTTGATGGATATTGCAGACAGGAGGGCATCAGGAGGCAGTTGATGATTCTATACACTCCACAACATAATGGAGTGGCAGAAAGGAAGAACAGGTCTATTGTTGGAGCAGCCAGAGCTATGTTACATGACCAATCACTTCCTTTCTTCCTTTGGGCAGAGGCATGCAGTACAACTGTTTATCTTCAGAACAAGAGTCCCCATTGTGCCGTGGGGAACATGACACCTGAGGAGAGTTTCTCAGGCAAGAAGCCTGAGGTTAGCCATTTTCGCATATTTGGTTGTTTGACTTACTCTCATGTCCCTTTTGAGAAGAGGACAAAGTTGAAGCCCACCGCAGAGAAGGGCATCTTTGTGGGCTATGATGAGACTTCGAAGGCCTTCCGTATTTATCTTCTCTCTCAGAGGAAAGTTGTTGTGAGGAGGGAAGTGAAGTTTGAGGAGGAGTGGGCCTTCAGGAAGTCTAAAGAGTTGGAGCAGGGAGAGCAGCAGGTTCCTACACCTTAGGTAGTTTCACAAGTACTGTCAGTACAACAGACAAGTTCACAGGTTTTTGGGGTTACTGGACCACACAGTGTAGGCACAGGTTCACCAGTTTTAGTGGTTCATCCAACAGGATCTTTGGGGATAGGTTTTGGGTCTCATGTTACAGGTTCACCGTACAGAGCATCAGGATCACAGGATTCACCGGTTGTTGGTACACCAACTTTTGGTTCACAGGTTACTGGGGCTTCTACCTCTGGTAGTTCATCAGATGAGGACAAACCAGTGTGGGAGCAGCCTTCAGGGAAGAAGAAGCCTAAGTGGCTTTAGGATACCTTGAAGGAAGCACAAGAGTTTGGGACACCCAGGGAGCCAATGAGGACTATTCAGATGCCAGACAGATTGGTCATGGCATTAATGGCTAGTCTTCGTGATTCAGAGCCTTCTAGTTTTGAGGACGCCTCCTAGCATCATGTTTGGCGAGATGCCATAATGGATGAGTACCATTCCATCATGAAGAACGATGTTTGGGAGATAGTTCCGAGACCTGAGGGGAAGTCAGTGGTGACTTCTCGTTGGCTTTACAAGTTAAAACATCCTGCGGATGGTAGTGTGGAGAAGTGCAAGGCTCGGTTTGTGGCGCGGGGGTTTTCACAGGCTGAGGGAGTTGACTATGCTGAGACCTTTGCACCGGTTGCTCGTTATAGTTCAATCAGGGCCATTGCTGCGAAAATGGGTTGAAAGATCCATCAGATGGATGTGGAGACCGCATTTCTCAATGGAATCATTCAGGAGAAGATTTATGTTGAGCAGCCTCAGAGCTTTGAGATTCATGAGAGAGAGTCTCATGTTTGCAGGCTAAAGAAAGCCTTGTATGAGCTAAAGCAAGCTCCTAAAGCTTGGTACTCCAGGATTGACTCTTACTTGCAACGAATGGGGTTTTAGAAGAGTGAGGTAGATCCGAATCTCTATTTCATCATGGTTGGAGATGATCAGCTCATTCTTCCGTTGTATGTGGATGACTTATTTATCATAAGAGGAGAGAGACCCATTGCAGCTTGCAAGAAAGATCTTGCTTTAGAGACGAGATGATCGACATTGGGTTGATGCACTATTTTCTGGGATTGGAGGTTTGGTAGGAGCCTGGACATATTTTCTTGGGACAGGAAAGTATGCAGTTGATATTCTGAGGAGATTTCAGATGGAGGATAATGGGCTGATGTCTACACCGATGGTCACCAATTGGAAGAAGCTTCATGCTTATGAGAGAGAGTTGGTGGATCCTACACTATATCGTAAGCTCATTGGTTCTTTGATGTATCTGGTCAACTCTCGGCCAGATTTGTGTTTTGCGGCGAACACTCTTAGTTAGTTCATGGTTGAGCTTAGGAGAATGCACTAGGTAGCTGGAAAACATGTGTTGCATTACATAGCAGGGATAGTGGAGTATGGCCTAGACTACAGGAGGTCGGATGGGATCAGGTTGATTGGCTTCACAGATTCAGATTGGGCAGGCAGTGTGGCAGACCGGAAGAGTACTTCTAGATGTTGTTTCAGTTTGGGCTCGGTAGCAATGTTGTGGTTCAGTCGGAAGTAAAAGTCTGTTGCTTTGAGTTTTGCAGAGGTTGAGTATATGGCAGCCAACCAGGCTAGTTGCGAGGCGCTATGGCTTCGCAAGTTGATAGTGAATTTATTTGATTAAGAGCCGAGGCCTACGGTGATCTACTGTGACGATGAGAGTTGCATCCAGCTCTCTGAGAATCCAAAATTTTATGACTAGTCAAAGCATAATGAGATCAGGTATCATTTCATCCGAGATTATGTTCAGAGAGGAGTAGTGACATTGCAATACATTTCCACTAATGAGTAGGTTGCAGATATTCTAACGAAATCTTTGGGGAGGGCTAAGTTTGTCTTCTTCAGAGACAAGTTGGGAGTGGTGCAGAACACCTTCCTCGGTAAAAGGGAGTGTTGATTTTTGTTCCTAGGAAAGTGTTCCCCTAGGCGACTTTATCCTTAGTCACTTAAAAGGGGGAAACAAAGTGCCCTTGCATTAAATTACTTGAGATGAACATTTAATTTGACTTTAGAGAATAAAGTCAGTTTTTGGAAAATTTAAGTGAGGTGAGTGAATTTAATTTTTAAATGAGATTTCATGAGCATTTAATCTCTTCTAATCTCCACAGTTGGATTAGATGAACCCTAGGGTTTTCACCAAAAAGGAAAGGAAAGCCAAAATAACTCACTTTTTGAGAAAGAGAGTGAAGGAGAGAGCTGAGAGAGAGCAGAGCCATTTTTCTGAGAAAGAGGAGAAAACATTGGCAGCAACAAGTTTTTTCTCTCGGCATGCATTTCAAGGAAAGGACAACAGCAAGACAGTGCACGGAAATCGAGGAGAGGACAACACCATTTATTGTTGGTTCGTACAGTCTGTACAGTACGGTTTTCAGTACAATTTTCGAGGCAGATTTTTGGGCACAATTTTTGAGATTTTTTTCTACTGGGCATGGATTTTGATGTCCATATAGTCAGTTTGTACGGTATGTTCGTACAACGACACAAAAATCGAGGCAAAAAACAGAAAATTTATGAGTTTGATTTTTTCCTGTTTGGCACAGAAAACGAGGCATAAAATTTTCATTTGGTTAAGATAAGTTGGTTTGAAAATTTCTGAGTTCTTTGCTGTAATATTTTCTTGAAAATAAAAATCTCTCTCCTAGGTGGTTTTCGCCTTGTGGGTTTTTCTTGGGCAAGTTTGCCAAAAATTCCCGACTCTGAAATTTCATGGAGTGCATTTAATATTTTATTTTCTGTCATTAAAGTTGAGTTACAACAGTGTTTTTATCAGTCTGAAATTTCCTGCAATTTCTAGCCTTATTTATTTCTGGGTTGGGCATTAAACAAAGATAAATTTTTTACATTTAAACCGATGGCTGAAACTGAGAAAAACTTTCAGTAAGGGTGTTGAAGTTGGCTTCCAGGAGAAGAAATGTGCTGATGATGAGGGTTTGAGGAAACCCTTAAGAGAAAAAAGATAAGAAACCCTAGCTTAGGGTTTGTTTTCAATGGAGGATGATGATGCCCTAGCTAGACGCATCCATGCTAGGGCACAATCATGAACGTTTCTTCTTCAACCTATGAGATCTTCAGAATAGCAACTGTACCAGTGAGAGCAAGTGTGTGTGTGATAATAAATAGGCTTGATCTTCTTTTATATCCTTGAGTCACCTGTAAGTGGACCAAAATTAGAAATAACAAAATAATATTATTTTATTCTTTTCTAATTTTAACTTTTATCTTTAGCCTTCCAAAATGTCCTTTATGTATTTTTGACTTTTACCAAAAGTCCTTATTCTTGTGGTCCAAAAGTCCTCATGTATTTTTGACTTTTGCTTTTAGCCTTTTCCCAAGTGCCCTTGTGGTCATTACCTATGGTATTTTAATTCCATTCAAAGTATATTATCATAAACCAAGAGAGTTACTAATGCTTTTATCTCACACTTTGTGTGACACCAAGATCAGGTTCTAGGGTATCTTAACCAAGGGTAGCTAAGCCTTGGAGAAGAATGCAAAGCCCATTACTCAAGGGTTAGAGTGTCACACATGCCTAGACCAAGTCTAGGGCTTATAGTGCCTTCCTAGTAACAGACCAGGTGCCTCAGCTGTTGATGAAATTCTCATTGATGCCAACATGGGCTTGCAGTGGCCCCACAGGTTGTCATTGATGCCACCAAGTCCCACTTGCAGTGCCTTGGATCCCTTACAAAGTGGGTTTGTGCCTTGAAGCACCTTGTACCCAGTTGACAAGGTCTTAGTACCCACAAGGTTGGATCTTGGAGCCACCACCTTATTGAAGATGCTAAAGATCTTGTTGATGGTGTTGAAGACCCTGGAGATGGTGTTGAAGCCCCTGTGGATGATGGAGAAGCCCTAGATGGGTTGGAGAAGCATTAATGACCCATTTTGTGGTCATTCATGCTTTGATGATGTCATGGTACCCCAGAAGAAGGCCTAGCAACCCCACAGGTGATGTCGTGATGGATCTTGACCCTTGGAGGTCACCTTGCGTGGTTAAGGTAGTTGAAGAAGTTTGAAGAAGTCAAAGAAGCCTCTTACTGCATGGAGAAGCCTTGAAGAATCCCTTGGACCCACACTTGATGGTTTGATGAAGGAATGCATGATGACGCCCCTTTGGGTGTTAGTGATGACCTTGCAACCCTTGTTGGGGTCATGAAACTCTTTTATGATGATGATGACCTTGTATGGTCTTTGACATGTGTGTGGAGGCCCTTGAAGAAGCCTGTGGACCCACACACTTGGTGGTCAAATGGTCTTGAAGGATATGGTCTTTGGCACATGTGTGGAAGCCTATGAAGAAGCCTTTGGACCCACACACTTGGTGGTCAAACGGTCTTGAAGGAATGTTGAAGGTGCTATGTTGATTGGGGTTCTTGATGAAGTGCTTGTGGCTTGGTGTAACACTTGGAGACCCTTGGCTTGGTTCACTAAGCAATCTTGAAGTAGCTCCCATGATGAAGCCCTTGTATGTGGCTTAAAGCTATAAGAAGAAACTTTCATACAATGCTTACATGGCAAGGAAGTGAATAATAATAAGATGTACAAATAAAGAAGTAAATAAAAAAACGAATTTCAAAATTCAAATTAAAAATTAAAAATACTTCCCAACAAGTCGATCCCAAAATAAATTCAAATTCAAATTTAAAAATTAATTTTTTTTTTGGAAAGTCGGCTCCATTAAATTGTGGAAAAATGTGTATAAATAAGAATGAAGACGTCCATTTTAGTAGTGTAATTTCGGATGAGAAATTGAGCTCTGAAATTCGGACTGTTTGACTAAGGAAATTCAGATGGCAGCAGTAATGCAGGAGCAAACAAGTTTTTTCTATTGTTTTGAGATATTTTTTTTTGGTCAAAAGTGGACTGAGGCAGCCACAGTACACTAGAAGAGCAGCTGCAATCGAGTAAAGAATTCTGTTGTGTTCGACATCTAGAGAATTTGGTGGCAGCCACAAAGAAAAGAGAGACAAAGGCTCTGATTTTCATACATCACTGAGGCAACTATTTGTAAGTTTTGATGAAGTTGTTTTTTTTCTTCTTTTCTCTGATTTTCATACACCACTGAGGCAACAACTAAGATCTTTTTATTATTTCGGGTGTACAGTCACTAAGGACAGCTGCAAAATGAATCAAACCTTTGTGGCAGCCTGATAGGAGTCTATTTTTTATTTTTGGGAGCTACCACAGTAACGTTGATGAGTATTTGCATGGTGGCGTATTTAATCTTCTCACTATCGTAGTGTATGTTATGGATGTCAAATTATTCTTTTGCTTTATTGATCCGTGCGATACATTGTTTTTCGCCACCATCATATTTGGGTAATTCTAGTTTTACCCATATCTGGTATCCCTGTGTTGGGGGCACTGATATTGATAAAATGTTAACGAAAGGTACTCCATGGGATGGCATCGTCTCTTGATGTTCTAGCATTTTGGGTGTGCTTGGATGAGGTGTATTGAAGGGATCTAGTGGTGGGTTGTGGCTAAGTGGGGGAATTGAAGTGCGGCAGTAATCTGGCCAAGATACTATTGAGACACTCTTGCCTCTTCTTTTGATCTGCCTTCAACGTATTGATGCCTTGCTCTATCTCTTCCTTGAGTTTTGTGATGGTTGACGTTAATGTGCTCTTATTTTTCTCGACTTCCGCCTTGAGCTCTACAATCTTTTTGTTGATTTTTTCGTCCAATTGGTCCAATCTCGCATTGACATCTTCCATTTTGGTGATTACTGGAATTTTCTCTATGCTGA
>LPNX010389021.1:168441-279815 GCA_001517045.1 Pseudotsuga menziesii | reverse complement strand
TTATGAAATGAGGTGTCTCCTCATTTCAAATGCCCAAGCCATATTTAAGGCAGGGCCACCATTGTAACATATCATCTTTTATCTTATCATTAATATATATATATTTGCCTTATGGCTTATCTCATTTACCAAGTTTTCTGGTAATATTATTTGTATGAGCGAATAAATAGTCGGCTCATTTGGTATCAGAGCCTCGTTGGCTAGATTCTGGCCTTTGGCCATTTTATCGGCTTTTAGCCATTATTCCAGGTTTCCTGAATTGGGTCTTTGACCATAAAAATAGAGAGTAAAAGGAAAAAAAGTGAGACGTAAAAAGAAAAAAGAAAAAAAAAGTAGAAGTAAAAATAAAGATAAAAAAAAAAGAGAAGAAGGGAGAAGATCCCATAAGAAAAGGAAAGAAGAAAACAAACGCCCATGGTTTTATAAAACAAACCCTTGGTTTTATTAACAAACTAACTCACACCTTAATTAAGTTATTTACTTATTGAAAGGTTAATTAGGTTGAGTTTAGTCTTTAATTCTCTTTATTAAATAACATAAAAGCTAGAAGTGCATAAAGAAGTGAGATTTGAACCTGGGTGGGGAAGTTAACAATCATTCTTCTCAACCACCTAATCTACACGCAATCCACAAAGAAGTTAATCTAAATCAAAAGGTTAACCAACGTGGAGATCCAAGTGCCTTGTTAATATTATTATTATATTTATGAAAAAATATTATTAATATTAATAATTGTAATAATTACAATTATTATTTAATACAAAAAAAGAAAGAATACCATTATTATTCAAGAATTCAAAGTCAAAGACCCTCCTATCATCAAAAAATTCGAAGACCATTTATTGCCGTGGAAGTCAAAGGAAAACAAAATCGAAAAAAATCAAAGACCATCATCATCTAGTGTGGAAGAAATCAGAGATCATGAAATCTAGTTTGTGGCTACAAATAGAGAAATTAGAAGCCAAGTTAAAGCGTTATCGAAGAGAAAATGAAGAATTACGAGACACAAATACGAACTCAGAAGTAATAATTAAAATACATGAGATGCAAAAAGAGCTCAATGAACAAAAAAATTTCGATCAGAAAAATCATATAGAAAAATTGTCTGCCCAAATTGAGAAATTAAAAAGCGAAAATGATTTTAATTAGAGATTGAAAAATCAAGATATAAAGAATGAAATAAATGATTATGAAGCGCAAATAAAACGATTGAACAAAATCGTTAGCGACAAGGATGAAGAACTAACGCAGATACGACATAAATTAGGAAATCAAGAGTCAGTGATCGACCAGTATCGACAACAGATAAAAGTTCTTCAACAACAAAATAACGACTCTAAAAAGACTCATAAGTCGGAGATTGCAAAAAGTAATAAAACACTATCCAACAATTTCGAAGAAATTTTTAGATTAAGGAATCATAACAAAACACTAGTCACAAAAATTAAGAAGTTGAAAAATAGTCGGAAGACAGAACAATCTATGGAAGACATTGAAGGGAAACTTCTAGAAAGCAGGAATAAAATGATTGCATCAGAAGTCATAACAAAGATCTTAAGGAACAACTTGATAAGTCTGAAGATGACAGAAAAGCGCAAGTAGAAGTGATTAAGAAGTTTCAAAATGATTACGTGCAGTTGGAAAACAAGTTGGAAAAGATATAGAAGGAAACCTTAAAACCTCAAGGGACGAAAATACAACTTCCAACTCAAAAGACGACACTCGTAAAAGAAAATGACATTGTGAAAATTCCCTATCGACACCCCAACCATAAAAACCGAAACTCTAAAAAGTAGGAAATGTCAAAAGATAATGATACTAATATGATCAAAGCTCCTAACGACAGATCAGTCGGAAATCCCAACTGTTAACAACAAATCAATTTAGGATGGATTGACCCATCCGCATATTGAAAGTTATGCTCTACACTTAGCAGTTCGTATCGACATGTTTCTTCAGCCACGACATCACAAAGAACAACGCGACAACATTATAAGGCTTTGAGGACAAATCCTTTCTAAGAGAGTGGCAATGTAACAAACATAAAATAAGATAATCATTAAATAATTAGGTTAACTAAGTTAGGTTATTAAAGGAGGTGTCTCCTCATTTCAAATGCCCAAGCCATATTTAAGGCAGGGCCACCATTGTAACATATCATCTCTTATCTTATCATTAATATATATATCTACCTTATGGCTTATCTCATTTACCAAGTTTTCTGGTAATATTATTTGTATGAGCGAATAAATAGTCGGCTCGCATCTCTTGATGTTCTGTCGTTTTCGGCGTGCTTGGATGAGGTATTGAAGGGATCTAGTGGTGGGTTATGGCTAGGTGGGGGAACCAAAGTATGCAGCGGTAATTTGACCAAGATACTGTTGAGACACTTTTGACTTTTCTTTTGATCTGCCTTCAACGTATCGATGCCATGCTCTATTCCTTCCTTGGTCCTGTGATGGTTGACGTTAATGTGTTGTTATTTTTCTCGACTTCTGCCTTGAGCTCTACATACTTTTTGTTGATTTTTTCGTCCAATTGGTCCAATCTGGTGACTATTGGAATTTTCTCTATGTTGAACCTTGATTTATTTTTATTGGCTGTCTGAAGCTAACCAACCACAATATATATATATATATATATATATATATATTTTAACATAATAGTAATAATATTATTATATGTAGAAAAATTAATAGTTTTTAAAAGGTCTTGAAAGGTTTAATATTAAAATAAATATTAATAACAGTAATATTATTTTAATATTACAAGGGAGGTGATGGATGGTGCGACGGAGGTGATGAATGGTGAGATGGATGGTGCGATGGGAAGGCAGGGAGAAGGGTGCAACCAAGAGTGCGACGGGAAGGGTGAGGAAATGGTAGGAGCGTGCGCAGAAGGGTTGCGGGAACAAGAGTGCAAGGAGGAGGAGTGACAGGTTGGAGCAATGCGTGTGGAAGGGTGGACGCAGAAGCATCACGCGCGGGAGTAGATGGGGAGGGCGTGAGCGCGGGATGCGAGGGAGTAGGCAGGCAATGGACGTGGTGGATGAAACAGGAGCTTGGAGCGGGAATGATGGATGGCTGCATGAGGGTGGAGTAGGCACACAGCGAGAGGAAGGGTTTCAGAATGGAGCTTGAGCGGAGATGGAGGCAAGCTGAACGTGGACGTGGAGGTGGACGACGATGGCAGAGTGGTGGTCGTGGGTAGCAGAGAAGAGAACGTGGGCGATGTAGGAAGGAAAGCGACGTCGCAAATGAAAGAGGGAGCAGAGAGTTGTGAGGGGGGAGGCGCATAGCAGTGCGGAAGGAGCGTACAACTCTGATATTAGTGCAATGTAAAACTCCACGTTGAAGATAAATTTTGATGGAGAAAAATATAATATTTATTTATCGAGCTTTAGTTGAATTAATTTACAATAGAAATCCCGCATATATATGTTTTAATGAGGGTATATGTATGACTTTTCATAAAGTCATTGTCTTTAATTACTAATTAAAATTTATTATACGATTGCAGTTTTAAGTATTATTATATTTTTATTTATTATTTATTTTTCTTATATTTATCTAGTTATTTAGATATAACAACCTATGTAATGTACAAAGCTCTAGTGGACTTGTTCTAGAGTGACAACATGAAAAAGAAGATGATGTTAAGAAGTAAGCTCAGAGATGTTCGAATGTCAAAGATTGATAATGTTACTAGTCACCTCACGAGGATCACCTAGATACGTGATCAACTTGTAGTTATTGGGGAGAAGGTTCTTGATGCAGAAGTCGTGAATGTGTCATTATGGTTTCCAAAGTCTTTGGGTCCATTTGTCAAGGGGGTCGTAGCTTGAGAAAATCTCCTATATTGGCAGAGGCTTTGGGATGATTGCATCCAAGAAGAGACTCAAGAGGATTCTAAAGCATGCAGGCAAGAACATGAGGAGGAAGAGAAACTAGCTCTTGTCAGCAAGGCACGGAAGAGCAAAGGACAAGGTTTCAAGAGTAACGAGGGAGCATCCTCACAACCAGGGAAGAAAGACTTGAGTAAAATCAAGTGCTTCATTTGCCACAAGAATGGGCACTATGCATCTCAATGTACGGAGAAGAGGAAGGAGCAAGAGAAGATGTAGACAACAACATCAACAAAGACGCAGATGGATGCGTTTCAAACAAAGCTTGAGAAGGACTTCTCACTAGTTTCTTGCCTCTTCGTCAGCACCAACACAAGGAGTGCATAGTACTTGGATAGTCATGCATCACATGACATAACTAAAGCACGAGAGCTTTTCAATAGTCTAATGGAGGACTCAGGGACCCATGTGGAGATTGGTGACGATGTCAAGTATGCACTGTAGGGGGTGAGAACTATTTGGTTCTAGGTTGAGTCGGGAGGTTTGTTGGAGGCCACGAGGTGCTTTGGGTGCCAAAGCTAAAGAAGAATTTGCTCTCATTATCATTTTTGGAGGACAAGGGTTTTTCCATCACAATCAAGAAAGGAAAACTACTCATACATCTAGAGGGAGCTATCCTTGACACAACAGTGAGCAATGAAGGTTAGAGAGGGCACGTTATAGACATTGAAAGGAAAGCCTATAGATGGATCCAGGGGATTTTGGATCATGGATTGATGTTAGTGACAGAGGATGAGGAGTAGGAAGCTTCGAACGATGAGCATAGTTCACATACTTCTTGTCTGGAGAGTCAACCTTCAGATGGGAAGAGGGAGTTAAATGCTTCCATCTCTGGCATAATACTCAGTTGGTACAAATTGATATTGAGGGATACTCAGGAGCAAGTTGACCCTCCTAAGAGCACAATCTAAGAGAGCAAGCCTTCAAAGAAGAAGTTTCCTTATCATATGGCATTCACGAGTATTATCATTGATGACGAGCCTTTCGGTTTTGAGGAAGCAACATATCAAAAGTATGGCAGGATGCTATGGTGCGGGATGATGTGCAGGATATTGTACCAAGATTGGAGAGACATTTAGTTCCAAGTGGCTCTTCTAGAAATACCTTCCTCGCTAATCGGGAGTGTTGATGTTTGCAGCATCAGACATGTACTTCTACATGGTTTTGTGTCTATTAGGTGGAAGTCGTCACTAATACCTCTCAGACTTGGGAATTCAGTTTATTTAAGTGATTATTAAAGTGAATGTCTTTTTAGACTACTTGAGAGATTAATTAAGTAAAGTGCCTAAGTTTTAGACACTAGTGACTTATTTTAATTAAGTAAATCTTAGCCATTGATCTCAAGCGAATGAGATCTAATCTCAACCATTGGAGATAGGGTTTTGGTTCATCTAAATATTATAAAAGGCATCCTAAGTGAGAGGAGGACACAAACATAGAGGGAGATAGGAGATCTCATTGATTGGGTGAAAAAGGACTTTCATCCAAGTGTGCAGGTGTAGGGTTTGAGGAAAGGAACAAGGGGTAGCAGAGCAATCGTTGCTAGGTGTGATAGGCTAGGCTATCTTGTTGTTTTTGTGTTATTCTTCAGGTGGGCCATTATCCCAAGATGGGAGCCCAAATTTTGTAATAATAAGATCATCTCAGTATTGGTTTCCTCTTAGGGTTTGGGGTATTTACCCAGAAATTAGGGTTTGGAGTGTTGGGGTTTACTGTTATTGCTTCCGTTGATTTATTGATTTAGATCGTTAAAACTCAACTGTGATTTTATTCAGTAAATCTGCATAATAAGTTTCTTACAAGGGTTTTCTAGGAAATAATTTACCGAGTGCTAAGATAGATAAAAGTTAACACTCCAGGAGTAGAACCCGTGGAATTTCTTGGGTTGGATGCTGACAAGTGATTTCCTTTACTGAGATTTCATACCATATTCCTTAACATTGAGGTTTCTGCCTCCATAATTTGAATTTGGTGCTTCTATTGTACTGAAATTTTTATTATTGTGGCACTTTGAGAAGTGCAAATATGTTTTGTTTCCATGAACCTTTGTGTTGACTGAGAAGATAAATAAGTTGTTGTAATTGATAAGGTCTTCTTGTCGCCTTAGCACCTTGCAAATGTCCTAAATGTCTCTACTAAAATTTTCCATGCAACTTGGGCAACCCATATTTCCACTGCCGAATAAGACATCACTTGGGTCCAACCGCGAGTATGTGAACCTAGAGTGACTATTTAAAGGATTCAAATGGTCATACAGAGACAAATTTCCCAACCTATTGACCCTAAAACATATACTATTTTCTTCAGGGGTAGAGGTTAAATTTGCCACCTTTATTGGAATTTCCACCAGATTACAAAGGCACAATAATTTAGCAAGAGGGGTGTTCTGAAACTCCAAATTGCTTTAAGAGTTGTGCCCAATTGACATGGGATACATTGAAATGCCCATTGTTCAATGTTTACTGACAAGGTGGTACAATCCTCCCACCAAAGACTATATCCAACCAAATCACATAGACCCCATAAGCTAAAAACATAGAATCCATAATGAAAGCTAATCTCACGGTTAAATTCACTAGGAGAGCATGAACCAATGATAAAGAATTTCTGGTGATTCATTTAACGGTTGCATTCCTCTTCCAACACCACTATGTGAATTTCCACTAAACAACTGAGACCCAAGCGTTCATCAAGAAGTCGTTCCTAATTAACAGGGTGTGCCATAAAGTTCAATCTCTTGTGCTATTTCCAACTAGGTGGCAAAGGTCCAACGAACAAAAAACAAAGAATCCAACTTGAGGAATTTTCTAATGGTTTATTTGACTAGGAGAGCATGATACCTGGAAATGCTAACAATCTTCTTCCAAACCCAGAGTCCTTGTAGTGTTTATCCCAACTTCTACAAAACAAAAATTAATTTAGGCATGGATAAATATTTGCATGCTTTGCTACTTGCATTCGTCCTTGTTTGATGTGCTATGGTCCATGATTTATTTGGGCATTTAATTGAATGATACCTAGTGACAATGCACTTGGCTCATAACAAATGTATGGAATATTGACATCCTCGAGCCTAGGGCTATTTCCAACTAGGCGATAGAGTCCCATTGAACAACAAAAAAAGAATCCAAGTTGAGGATTTGTCTTAGGGTTGATTTTGCTAGGAGAGCATGGTACTCAAAAATGCTAACAATAATCTTCCAAACCTAGAGTCCTTGTAGTGTTTTTCCCAACTACATCCCATGTTATGATCACCATTTCTTCAATTTTCCAAACAAAGGTTAATTAAGGCATGAATGAATATGTGCGAGCTTTGCTACTTGTATTCATCATTGTTTGATGTGCTATGATCCTTGATTGATTTGCGCATTAATTGAACGACACATGGTGATGAAAGTTTTTCACGAACCCCAACCCGGCTTCAAGCCTTTTGGCTTCTCTGCATAGTTTAATGCCCAAGCCCTCTATGCACAAATTTTAAACCAAATTTGACCAAAACTGAAACACATGAAGTTGTTTTTCCAAAATTAAACAATTCAGAAATTTTCTTTTTCAATCAAAATTTCAAACTCAGAAAATTTTAGACAACCAAACACACATGAAAATGACAGTTGTTTTTGACCAATGGTCCAGGATAAAACCCCCAAGGGAAAACCTGTTTCTGAGTGAGAGAGATTTGTTATTTTAGTTCAGTAAAAATACAGAAATTAAATCAACAGTACTCATCAATTTTCTGCCTCGAAATTTGAACCTTCACTGCTGGTTTTTTTTCCTCAAAAATTGTGCCAACCACAGTCTCGAAATTCATGCCCGCAAACTGCTGTACGGACGGCAATTTAATTATATAATTTACCTCGAATTTTGTGCAAAATCCGTACAGCACGGATTTCTGCACTTTACCTCAAAAACAGTGCCAAATCCGTATAGTACGGATTTCCTTGATTTCTGTGCAGACTGTATAGTACAGAACCTCGATTTCTGTGCATAAATTTGCAGCCTCGGAATTTGTGCCCTCCTTGATTTCCATGCCCGGTCTCAATTTCAGGGCCCTCCTCGATTTCTGTGCCCTGTCTTGATTTCAGTGCCCTCCTCGATTTCTATGCCCTGTCTCGATTTCAGTGCCCTCCTTGAAATTTGAGCCCTTTCTTGATTTCTGTGCTGTTCCCCAATTTCTGTGCTGTTCCTCAATTTCTGTGCTGGAATTTATTTTCTCTCCTGGTTCAAAATCTCTTCAAACCCTCACTCTCTCTTTTTCTTCCTCTCTCCAAAATCTCTTTTGGAAATGATCACAATTAATGATTGAATGCCTTGCCCTAGCCCTTTTTGTTCATGGTAACTTCCCTGTCAATCTAATGGTCAAGATTAGATTAGATGAAGGGTTCACCTTAAATGCTCCATTAAATATTAATTAAATGACATTTAGTGCACCTCATGTCATTTAATAAAGTTAGAACAATCCCTTTCTATTTAATCACTCACTTAACTTTATTTAAATGTGAACTTAGGAAAACCATGACTTAGCCTTTTTAATAAAGTCACTTTAAAAATATAAAGTACTTCTCACTTCATTAAATGCACATTGACTAGGAGTCGCAACTTAAGTGTCCTTGTCCACCCCAAGGCATGTCTAGGTGGAAAAACACTTCCTAGGTAACTTTTCAACAGGTGACAATGAACTTGGCTCCCATAACAAACCAATGGAATGTGGAAGTGTAATATAGCCCCATTTTTTAGAGTTCTCTCATTTCAATATTGAAGCGTTATTAGCATGATGATCTCTTTCACGATTGTTGGCTCTTAGGTCATGGTAAAAATGTATGTCGATGAAGTTTTCATTTGCTTGCTTGATCCTAGCCAAGAGATGAGCAAGAATGTAGCTCGTTGGTGCTTTTGATGAGTACATACGCCTATTAATAAATGCTAATTTCCCAATGACTATGAGAAAGGTCGCTTTAATGGGCGAGGATTAATCCCTGGAGAAGAGCCAATGCCTTTGCTTGAGGTTGTATCAAGACCTCACTCATATTTCTTTTCTTGAGTTTCTCTGGGATCAAAGATGTGTTAGCACCTAGTTTGCATAGGGATGATTGCAAACATAGAAGATGACAAAGGACCATGAGACTTGCAGTTCCAAGGCTTATCTTAAGCACTCTTCTTCTTCTTCAGCATCTTTTTAGCCCATAGTTAAAAGATGATGATTGTAAGATGATGTAAACTTATATTACATGTGTAAAGGGGCTATCCCAACTATGACAATTATAGTAATGGTGTTTTGGAGCGTTTTTCACTTAGATAAATATAGATCCCTGTGATCTATATTGTCAAAGTTTTTTCACTCAATCATGCCTCCAAAGCCACGAGCATCCTTACCATAGGCTGCTGTTCTGAGCCCTTAGTCTCTCTATCATGCATTACTTGTGTCATCATGTTTTTCTTCTTTTAGATGTCAGTTTAGGTCCTTTGGGAGGGTAAATGTTGTAAAATTGTATTAAAATGATAAAAGGGGGTGTCAAACACTTAATAGATCCCTTTATCTCTCTTCATTAGGCCTAACACACCTCTAGACAATATCCCCTTATTTTTGCACTCTGGAGACAAACTTCCATGATTTATGGTGGTAGGTGAAAGGGAATATTCCCTTTTAGGTGGGTGCAATTCCTAGTCTAGGAGTTAATTGTAGAGGTGTCACATTGAGGTTTAGTTTGCTCCAGTTGTGGTACTGGTTGGGATGTCCCCTACTTGTCCCCAAAGATGGTGCATGAGTTTCTAGAGGTGGCGCCTTGAGCTCTAGATAGCTCTAAAGGTGGTGCTTTGAGCTCTAGTTAGCTTCTAGAGGTGGCACTTAAGCTCATGCATGGAAATCGACACATGAAGGGGATCCTCCTTTCATTCTTTGGCTACTCAAGCAAGTGTACCCCCCTCTCTTTTCTTTGTTAGTTGATGGTTGATGCTTTGAGGCTATTGTAATTTGTCTTTGAAAGCAATATTTGTTGAATAAAGAAATACTTTTGAGGTCACATATGGAGCAACTTCTTGATGTGTGGATGCTAACTTGTCTTGTGCTTTTAAGGTAACCTGTTTTAAAATTCTATCAATTATTTGTTATTAGGTATATTTTCAATAAATTACAAAATTCTATCAATTCAATCATAGAAACAGGGACTGTTTCTTACATGCAATGTAACAAACATAAAATTAAATATAATGATAATAATAGCAACAAAACCAGCACCACCACCAGCACCAGCACCAATAATGATAATAAATTTGCATTAACGAAAAGTGAAAAGGTACATACCCATTCGCTTTGTGACCAGTCAATGTATAGAAGTACACCGTCACAAGGCTCATTGTAATCATCATTCTATCAATTATTTATTATTCAGTATATTCTTATACATTACAGAAAGAGTCAATTTGATGGTTAACAGGAATTGTCGATTACAAGCTCTGGCCAACTGAACAGCAAAAGCAAAGATAAAGTTTGATTGTATGAGGAATGATATTACCCAGGGTACAAATTTGGTCTCTGACAGGGGTTTTGTGTCTACTCAGCATGAACACATGATATGACTATGAGCTACCTGAGAGAGCAGCCTGATCTCCTCCCATTGCAGATCAGTTACCTTCTGGAGTATAAAAGGAGCATCAAATAATGATAGAGGATAAGTTAGCTAAGGTATAATGATGAGAAGACATTGAATTTGATATCACTTATACACGTCGAGCTAAGTGCACTAATGGCCCTATAGATTGACTTGAGCCTCCCAAAATTGTTTTTCCTATGAGCTACCTGAGAGAGCAGCTTGATCTCCTGCCATGCAGCTCAGTCACCTTCTGGAGTATAGAAGGAGCATCAAATAAATAAGAAGACACACTGATATCACTTATATACGCCAGTTTAAGTGCACTAATGGGCCTATAGATTGGCTCAATCCTCTCAAAATTGTCTTTCCTTGAAGTTAGGAATATTATGTGGGTTTGCCATAGTCACTCATTGTTTGGATCCCATGTATGGTTGTTAGCCTATGGGTTTAGCTATTTAGTTTTGATCAGGGTGGCTCTTGGTGGTGCCTTTTATGGGGAAAATTACTTACCCTATCCTATCCATATTTAAAACTTTTCCTTGATTTCTTTTATTCTAGCACCATTTGTTCTTTTCATTTCCTGTAATATTTTCTGTTTATTCGTCTTACTGTCATAAAGTGCAGTTGATTTCAGACAATGTTTCTATCTATCATTCACATGAATAAAATGTACATATGCATTTTCTATATACAGCATGGGAGGTTCAATTGCAGTACACCTTGCAGCGAAAAAGGTTCTTTCCAGCTGTGCAGGGTTGGTTGTTGTTGATGTAGTTGAGGTTGGTTTCTCAGATCCCGTTTAATTTTAATATTACACGCATGAAAAAATTTCTAGAAATAGTTTGAACGTATGTATTATCTATTTATATCATCTTTTTTAACAACATTCAGGGAACTGCAATGGCATCTTTAGTTCACATGCAGAAAATTCTTTCGAACAGACCACGCCATTTTCCATCTGTTGAGAAAGCTGTATGTCTCTGCTTGCCTTCACGGAAATTATTTTTACATTGGTGTTCTCTCTTATAGATATCTTGTCAATCTGATGCCTGCAGAAACTCTCGTACTTATTTTAACTTGGCTTATAATATATTCAATTATTTCTTGCTGACAAGTATGATGGCGATTCTTAATCTGGATGGCATGGAGTTGAATGCAATGAATTTTGTTACTAGCTTACTATCCAGCAGTATGTTTGTGATCTCTTAGATCATTCGACTATTGCTATCTGTGATGCAGTTTCTGTGAGTTCAATTTTTGGGAAAACAAAGAAACAGAAGTCTGGAGAACAAACAAATCAAGAAGAATTATAAATCATCTTTGTGTACACATCAGATTGAGGAATGCTTTTGCATAGAAGCTGTATGCTTAATTATATTGAAGCACATGCAAGTGCACATAAAAGCGTGTCATAGAAGAAAATATTGTCTCTTCTGAGTCCTGGCCAACTGATTAATTAGGAATCTAAGATATTTTGATGTAGACTTTTACTAGCTTGCTGTCTGGGAGTACGTTTATGGTCTGTTAGATCATTAGATTATTGCCATCTGTAATATAGTTTCTCCTAGTAAACAAGAACCACAATTCTGGAGAATAAACAAATAAAGCAAAAATATAAATCATCTTTATGTACACATTGGATTGAGGCATGACCTTGCATAGGATTCTTACACTTAATTACAATCAAGCACACTCAAATGCACATGGAGACGAATCATATAAGAAAATGTGGTCTCTTCTGACATGCTATCACGTTGGGAATCGAAGATATTTTGACTTTCTTTATCTTCAGCTATGCAATGTATTTCAGTAAAGATTTAGTTATCTGGTATCCACAAGAATGTGAGAGCTAGACAAAGTAGTGGTATCCACAAGAATGTGAGAGCTAGACAAAGTAGTGGTATCCACATGGTTCTAATCAATGCATGGAGAATATTTTCCCCCAAATTTGTGTCATTTTGCTTGTGTTTTGAAATCTTTAACCATGTTTCTGTGGAATGAATGTTAACTGACTAACAAGGGGACCCACATGACTAGAAATCCCTAGAAGGTTCCCTACAAGAATGCAACTCTCCAATGCCTAAAGCATGACATGAAAGCTTCAATGTTGCTTGAAGTCAAATTCTCATATGATAATAGTACATTGCTTCTCCTTGAGTTTAGTCTGCCATCCAATGCCCCTAAGCTAGAAGAAATAAATACTCTCTCTTTCTCTCTCTCTCTCTCTCTCTCATACACACACAGGTTTTCCCCTTGGGGGTTTTTCCTGGGCAGTTTGCCAAAATACTGTTCTGAAATATTTCATGGTGTGCATAAATTTAATTTTCTGCCTGTAAATTGTGATGTTCACCCTGAACATCCAGAACTTGTATTGTTTATATGAAAACAATTCACTTGCAGCTATTAAACTCTTTGGGTTTGGCATTAAACAATTTCAAATCAGACTTGAAACCTGTCTGGGTTGAACCTTGAAAACTTACATGGTATCAGGGCTTGGGGGGGCAGATTTTCAGACTGCCAGTAAAACTGTTTTTGTTCAGTGAGCAGAACTTTTTGGACTTTAAAAATTCAGTGAGGTGGCCACGGGGTTGAGGTTGGAGGATAGGTTGGATGGAGCAGCTAATTTTGTTCCATGGAAGGCTAGAAATATGCTCATATTGCAGGAAAATGAGCTGTGGGATGACACATATGTAGATTTTTCACTAGTTTTCAGCCACCGGTTTCAAGTAAAATTTATATCACTGTTTATGACATTCTCAGAAAAATAAAGTGCTGGAAATAAACAGAAATTTTCAGACTTAAAATAGTGCTGTAAACAATCTTTTCAGTGACAAGAAATAAACATCGGCATGCCATTTAATCACACAGAACACTAGGATTTTTGGCCAATGGCCTTGGAAAAACCGACTAGGGGAAAACTAGTCAGAGAGAGTATTTTTATTTTTCAGGATAAGTTTATCATTTACAGCAATACACAGAAAATATCAAAGCAACTTATCTCAACCCGGAAGATAAATTTTTGTCTCGATTTGCGTGCGGAGCAGCAAAAGTCAAATTATGTTTTTTTTGTTTTATGCCTCAATTTCCGTGCCACTATACGGACTGTACGGACAAATTGTAAGGAATGTATGGACAAACTATACAGACTGTAAGGACCTCGAAATCTGTGCCCATTTTTTTCCTCGAAAATCGTGCCCAGAAATCTGACTCGAAAATCATGCCTGCTGCCTCAAAAACAATACTGTATGAATTGTACGAACCATCAATAAATGCTGATGTCTTCTTGATTTCCGTGCCGTCTTTGCTGCTGTCCTTTCCCTCAATTTGCGTGCTGCAAAATTTTTCCTCTTGCTCAAGAAAAATGGAAACTTTCTCTCTTCTCTCTTTCAGCTGTCTCTTCTCACTTCAATCTGCAAAAGTGAGGCAAAATGCCTTTCCCATGCCTTTTTGAGAAAACCCTAGGGTGAGTCTAATCTAATGGTGGAGATTAGATTAGATCAAAGGCTGAAATTAAATGCTCATATTTTATTTCTAAAATATTAATTTCACTCACCCACTTAAATTGATCAAAAAGTGACTTTAATGCTCTAAAGTCAAATTAAATGCTTTTATTTAAGTCATTTAATGCATGGGTCACTTTATGTCCCCTCTCTAATCACTAGGGGAACACTTCCCTAGGTACAAAACTAACACTCCCTCTTACCGAGGAAGGTGTTCTGCACCACTCCGAACTTGTCTCTGAAGAAGACAAACTTGCCCCTCCCCAAAGACTTCGTCAGTATGTTTGCTACCTGCTCATCTATGGAAATGTACTGAAGCATCATTACCCCTCTCTGAACATAGTCTCAGATGAAATGATACCTGATCTCAATGTGCTTTGACATGTCATGGAAAACCGGATTCTCAGAGCGCTAGATGCAACTCTGATTGTCACAGTAAATAACCGTAGGCCTAAGCTCTTGACCAAATAGATTCACCAGCAACTTGCGAAGCCACAAGGCCTCGCACTTGGCCAAACTAGCTGCCATATAATTGCAGTGTACAGATCTCTGTTTTAAAAATTGGTCAACTTGGACCAGGATTCGGCTGAGTTGCCCGAGTTGACCCTCCACCGAATTGACTCGTCCTTCAAACCAAATTGGGTGACTAGTTCGATATTGAACCGATTGAATAAGTGTTCGACTTGGTCAGTTCGGTACCAAACCGCTTAACTCAATTGAGTTTCCACTTGAATCGATTGAGTTGATTGTAAAAAAAACTGCTTTGTTCAATTACTCAGTAGTATTTGGTAATACTAAATGGTAATATTAAATCCTTAAAGTAAAAGTGACATTCTCCTTATCTTTCATTTTCTATCCTCTTACTTAAATTTCTAACATTACCATTAATTGTTTCAAAATGTTTGAGAGTGGTTCCAATCTCATCGGAGTTTATATGCAAAAAGTAGAGTTTTAGATCTCATTTAGGATTCATCAGACTTAATAGTTTTCAGGGTTTCAGGATTGCAATGTTTCCACCAAATTCTATCATGTACGAGGGTATGGGATTAGCATTTAATCAAGCACATTAACCCCTCTATATACCTTGATGTTGGTGGTGTTGATTGTTGAACTCCTATGTCATGACCTTAATAAAAATAAAAAAATGTACTATTCACTCACGCAAAATTACTTATTAAGCAGGGGAAGCTTTTTCTACTTTATTTTAACAATTGGATTAGGAAGTTTCATCAAAATTGTAGGGTGTTGAGTTGTTGGCTAATGTCCTTGGAAGATCAGCTTTCAAATTCAAGGTAGAGGGAAAGGCGTGCCTAGAGGAGGGAGGCATAGGGTGTTATTCATGAATAGGATTCCAATATAGGCGATGGCTCATCAACATGTATGATTTATGTTTCACATTCATCTTTTTAAATGTCCTTGTTCATTGGAAACTCGTCCTTGTTTCCTCGTTTTGTGCAACTTAGAATCTAACCCTAATCCCAAAGCTATAAGATGAAACCTATCCTCTTGCTTGTAGGTGTTCAACTAGTACTACTACTACTACTGCAATTTTAGATGACCTTGAGGAGTCCAAGCTTGAGCTAGATGATGATGTCATTGTGTATGCCATTTCTAGTCCTTGGTCTAGTTGTACTGCTAGTGCTAGCAGTGGTGATGAGTTTGATGATTGATAATGTTGATCAATTGCATGTATGATGTATGACCATTGATGTATGATGTAGTGGTGTTACGCTACATCTGTAACCAACACACCTTTAGATGTGGCCCACGTAGATAGAGCTATTTTTCGACGAGGAGGGGTGTTATCCAGCAATGGCGGTCATGGATGGGCCCTCTAGTCCTTCCTTTAGGAGTACTATGGCTTAATGACGCTACTGACTGCCCTTTGTTGGGGTCTTTAACCCCAGGGTTGGTGTTCGAGGCTCCTAGGGGTTGATCATTGGGTCACATGGTCCCATATCTTGTTTAATTGCTTTGGTGGCCTTTTGCTTCAGCTGGGAGACATTCGTCTCCCTTCACTGCCACTTAGGACACCCTCCTGGCCCTTCAGCCAGCTGGCGCCTTCTCTCCCTGGTCTTATTTCTTCAGAGGAAGATAGCCTCCATACCAGGCCTTCTTGTTGCTTTGAGGAGGGCGTTGAGGGATTTTACAACATTCTAGGGGTTAGATGAGGTATAACAGCCTCCCCGCAGCTCACTCTAGCCTTTCGTTCGAAGTGATTCGCTTATTTGAGCAAATTTGGGCACCTAGGGGAAAAATACCCCAGGTAGCCTACCTTGAGCCTACATTATGGCTATTTTTTATTATTATTTTGTTTTAATTTTAAATTGACATTTTATAATTTCAAATTGACATTTTAAAGGCATGTCGCCCTGGATATTTTTGTAAAAAGTGAGTGTGAGATCATATAAATAGATCTCCTCACATCATTTTTAAAACAAGACTCATGGGATAAAACATTATGCATTTGTTCTACCTTTCTTAGGGCACTTTGGAGAGATGTGCCCCTCTTGAGGGAGATTTTTTGGGTTAATGCAAACTTTTTCTAGTGTTCTTTGGTGAAGTTTTTTTGCAAAGTGATGCTTGGATTTGTTGGCTAAACACGAGCACATAGAGGTTTGGTTTCTTATCTCTTTGTTTGAATGTTGGTAGATGATGCATATTCGTGACTAAATGGTAGCCCTAGTGCTGCATTTTCTCTTAGAATAGCCCATTTCCAACCTTCTTGTTACCTTAGCAAGTTGAGGCACGTCTTCATAGAGTCTTCTAGGATTTTCCCTTAGTTTTCTAGGATAGTTGTCTAACCTAGGATATCTTCCTCACTAGTTAAGCCATCCTCCCTAGATGCCCTAGGTTGGGTAGGACTTTTGCTAGGGTTGGTCTCACTTTGTCTTCACACCTTTTATCTTCCAAAACCATAGCTTAGGTCAGTCCTAGGGTTATCTTAGGTTAGTTTTAGGTTAGTTCTAGGGTTAGTATTTTCCCAAACCCTCGCTGCCCTAACCAGACCTTCTTTCCTAACCCTCACAACCCTAAAACAGTCTTACTGCTACCCTCCTAAACCCTCTCTACAACCTTACTCTCGGAACTGCTGCTGAAGGGTGCAACAAAACCCAACCATCCCTTTCCTTCCCCGGCCCCTCTCCCTCATCCTTTTTTAACCCTTGCCCTATCTCCCAAAGGACAGGGGTCTCCATCCTTGCACCCTTTTTCCTTTCGCTTCCCTATCTTCCCTTCTCGAATTCCTCCTCACTAGCCACTCCACCACCCTTCGCAACCCTTCAAACCACCTTGACACCTCGGCCTGATCCCTTAGGGCCTCCCAATAGGCCTCTCCTCCTCCCAACAACCCTTGGATCTGGTTTGAGGCAACCCTTGGGCTGTTTCCCTACCCTTCGTTGCCTCCTAAAACGGTCCTTGCACCCTCGGGTCTGCTCCCGTGCATTGTCGCAACCTAAGTCCTCCATCTCATCCTCTTATCCCTTGCCTCCTCCTATCACGGTCTCCTCCGAATAGCTTAGGGCAATCCTCTAACCTCCTCTTTGTCTAGTGCAGACTTCTTCATTTCACTATTGAGGCCTTTACCCATAGCTTAGGGCTGCCCTTATAGTGGCAACCCTCCCTAATTGAGGCCCAACTATCCTTGTCTCTGTATGCCACACCTTTTATCCCCACACACATAACAACAAGTGTGTAGAAGATTACAAATTGCTTGACACTAAATGGAGGATTGACACATCTAGACTGTTATGCATCTTTACCTTTACACGTACAGTCTGCAACATTGTTTAAAGTTGATGAAATTTTTTGGTAAATGCTTGGTTACATGCACTAGAGTGAATGCCTAAAACTACTACTGCTGTCATAATATTAACATGCATAACTAATACATACTGCATTACATGTACTTTGAATTAGTTTTTAATAATGACAAATACCTATGATTGCATGTCACACTTATTACTAGAGGAATGATAACCCTAAGGTATTCATATACGAGAACATTCACTTGTGAACAACGTTGTTTCGTGACATTACACATTGCAAGTAATTGGTTATTAGGTTGATGACCCTCCACATTTGTACGACATTACATACTTGTTATAAGACTGATATTGGTCACTTGCTTATCATTGGATGAATGCAAATTATTAACTACACTTACATATTTCATATGCACACATAATACAACATTTCCACTCTTTGATTTGACTCCAATAAAACAGTGGTCACTAACATCCTCGAAAGAGATATCTTTTGGTGTTTTTGTGTCTATCCAGAGTTGCAATAGGGCTCTCCCCTAGGAGGCTTAGGCTTCTAAAATACCTGTCCATTCCTCAAATGGGAAGGAAGAGTTGGAAAAATTTGTGGATCATCTAAACAAACAATTTGAATTGAGGAAAACAATGTGCTTCCCTTTCTTGATACATTGGTTATCAAAAAACAGGATGGGAGCTTAGCCCACAAAGTCTATAGAAAGAAAACCCACACTGAGCAATACCTTCACGCCCTCTCACACCATTACCCGAACCAGAAGATGGGTGTTCTAAACACTCTGATCATTAGAGCCTAAGGGTTTCTGATAAAGACCACATAGAATCCGAGAAAGAACACCTACATCTTGTCTTCCTAAGCAATGATTATAGCCTAGCTCAAATCAGCAAAGCCTTCCCGATAACAAAGGCCCATGAAAATAAACCGAAGGATTCTTTGAAAGAAACGAAGGTGGGTGATCACAAGGCGTTTCTTCCTTACATACAAGGGATCACAGACAAAATAGCTAAACACTTGAAGAA
Source organism: Pseudotsuga menziesii (assembly GCA_001517045.1). Taxonomy (NCBI): domain Eukaryota; kingdom Viridiplantae; phylum Streptophyta; class Pinopsida; order Pinales; family Pinaceae; genus Pseudotsuga; species Pseudotsuga menziesii. The sequence continues at coordinate 261,028 of LPNX010389021.1, read as the reverse complement.
GAAAAACATTGACTCTGTGTTCTCACCACCGAATAACATTGAAAAGCTCCTTAGGCCAGTGAAAGACCCGACAGACCCGAGCCTAAAAAAGGGGGTTTACTTGATTCCTTGTGAATGCAGGAAAACCTACATCGGCGAAACAGGATGGTCTATTCGAACTAGGTTTAAACAACATTGCGTTGACATTCGCCTAGATAGACCTCATAAATCAACATTGGCGGAACACTCTCATAACACAAAGCACCCGATAAAAATAGAGGATATGAAGGTGCTAGTGCAAGTTGATAATTTGTCGAGCAGAAGAATTAGAGAGGCAATCGAAATAGTTAAGAACCCGATTGGGTTGAACAGGGACGATGGCCTGATCGTTAGTAGATCCTGGCTACCAAACCTAACTAAATAAAAATTAAATTAATATTAAACCTAAAAGAAAATCAAATCAATAATTAAATTAACTAATAATTTAAAATCAAATCAATGATTAAATTAACTATAATTTAAATTCAAATTAATTAAATAATTAATTTCAAACTAATCAATAAAATTAAGAAATTAAAAAATTAAAAAATTACCTATTAACTTAAAATTAAACCAAATCAAATAAAAATAAAAATAAAAATAGAAATGAAAATAAAATTAAAAAAAGACCCTATTAAATTAGAGTACATTTAAATTAAATTAATTAACTAACAACTAATAATGAATAATTAAGTGTTAATAAAAACTAGAATTTAATAAAAATTAATAATTAAGTTTTAATAAAAACTAGAATTTAAGAAAAAAAAATAATAATTACATTGAATTAAAACTAAAATAATTAAACCTTAACGACCTATAACTAAATCATCCCAAAATCCTAGTTGGCACCATCCCAAAAAGGCTGTTCTATATTAATATATCACTGAAGGATGAATAACTTCCTAGACATCGCTATTGTCTTGAAGATGAGCCACACATGGCTCGAAACGTCGACAATAACTCTTCACTCACTGCAGATTCTCCACAAGATGCCATGAATCTTTACTGCGGAATCTCAGCAAATTTAATATTATATTTTAAAAAGAATATATATATATATATAGGCACACACACACAATTGCCAATTGCGTAGTCTAAAAATTCTACGATTTGGGACGGAATGGACAGATTTTTCCGGCACAATTTTGAAAAAATCCGGTTGGAAATTTTCAAAATCCAAGTTATAGCTGTCAAGTTCTGGAAGTTTGGGTGCCTAGGGGTTTCTGAGGGTGCTCAATCCATTTCTATTATCAAAATCACGATTAAAACATAGTTACATTGTGATTTTGCAAAATAAAAAATGCCTTATTCCAGCCAAAAATGGCCGTCTGATCCAAATCGTCGAATTTTTAGATGACTCCATTGTCAATAACATATATATTTATTATATATAACTAAAAGTTTCCTTTATATTAATACTATTAATATACAATATTAATAATATATTATCGATATATAATAACTAAAAGTTAGTATTCACTTTGTATTAATTTTTAACTTTCCTAAATTTGAGCTTGAGGGAAGTTTGTTCGACAACTATATTTAGACATTAGAGCACACTGAGTGATGACTGAAGGTCTGTGTTCAGGACAATGATGGAATTTAATATTTTCTAACTTTCCAGAATTCAAGCTTTAGGGAAGTTTATTCGCCAGCTATTTCTAGACTCTAGAGCACGAAGAGTGTTGAAGTCAAACAAGTTCTCTGTCCAGACACATTGGATAATTTAAATTTAGAGTCTAGACAGTTGTCGGTATTCGTAGACAGAGTAAATGGGTTTCAACTTTCAAGTTTAAACATATGATGTATTATATATGTGAGCATTTCATCTATGGCCAGTGTGAAAGAGAGTTGTTCTGTCCACGACCAGTGCTCAACAATTTTCAAGTTTCCACTGGTAATTACGAGTAAGGGTTTCCTAGTCTGCTGATGCTAAGAGGTACAGTGTTGTTGACCCACCTTGCTTTCATGCACAAATATTTAGTGTTTTTTCTTAAGGTTTTTTAATACAAGAAGCGTTTAGAAGCTCCCAAATGCAAGATGCTTTGTGGGAATGGGGGGTTTGGAGTGGCTGATCCACAACGAGAACACTCTTAGAAATCTTCTGAATCTCCTGGTACTGCTTCTTGTGGTTTTGGAGCATTTTGTAACTGCTTTGAAGCTCCCAGGAGCAGGGAAATGGTGGGTATGGGCTCTCAAAATCCAGGGAGCAGTACCCATGCAACATAGTGGATAAGTTATAATAGGATGTCCCCTTGGAGGTAAATATAACCCACCGATCTATGTACAACTTATTCATTCTACTCTTGCTATTTTTAGATGCGTTGCCCTGATCTTGACCTAATTTTGCACTTCCTCAAAATTACTTGAAATTTCTGGGTTTCATTGCCATCACTGCCCAACTGCATCCATATATAGCACTTTCTAGAAATAGAAAGTCAAAAAGTAGGCTTTCTTTTGTCACCACCAAAAGTCAAATAGATGTTCTCCTCCAAGAAGCATATCGAAAAATGTTTACAAGAATATAAGGTATCGAGAAATTTTCCCAAATAGCAGATCCTGTGCCATTTTAAATTTGAAAGCAACACTCTCCCATGCATGCTGCAACTGTTGCATGTAATATACATGCATGGGACACCCGAAATTAAAACTAGTCTCATGCCAAAACACTGAAAAAGGTATTCCCCATGCCACTATGAAAATCACTGAAATTAGAACTTGGCATTATCTGAAACTTCTAAAGCCAATCGATGTACTCACAAATGCATGGGATCATTAACATGGAACATGCATGGGAAAATTTAACGTTAACAAAGTATCAATATAACATTATTGTATCATAATTTTGAAATAAGCATAAGAACTCAATATGCTTGTATTGGATCTACCATTTATAACAGGTCAGCTGCCTATATTTAGCTTACCTGGCAATTGTAGGACACTTTCCTATGTCTGTAGTTGGCTATATTTGAAATTGTTCCTCATATGATGGTGCTTGTCGAGTTTGCTTCTCCTCTTTCTCCTTTATCAGCTGAAAAATTATGATCAAACAGATTACTATATCTGTCACATGCATTTATAACTGGTTCCTTGGGTTCTTGTATTACTTAATCTAATCTGTAATATTGTTTTTACATAGTATTTCGTAATAAATAGCAAAGGAGGTTAACAAATTCATCTAAAAGCTGTTATTAGTCTAATATGATGGAACACATTAGCTTATGCCACTTGACAATTTATCATTCCATTTGTTTTTTATTTAAATTGATCAAACCATGCGGATCTTTACTAACTAAATGGACTGAAGGTTGTGGTGCCCATGATGTTGATTATTTTTGGACAGATTGAATGGAGTGTTAAAGGGGGATCACTAAGAAATATTGACTCTGCTCGTGTATCAGTACCTTCAACATTAAAATTTCATGAAGAGAGGGAGTGGTAATTTTTTCGTATCCTTTCTGTTTTTTAGAGAAACCATGGTCGTTTTATTTTGAGTCAAAATTTAGAATCATATATTTTTAATTGCTCTGGGCTCCAGCCACCCACCCACACCCACACCCACACACATATTGTTTTGCTGATTATCAATTAATGCTAACAAATGGGTTTGAATTTTATTTTTCGAAAAAGAAATGCACCTTTACTTCTGTGATTAATCAAGACTTTTCTTGAATCATTTAATCCTATATTCAGTGATCTCAGCTTGACTGTGGATTTCCTTATATGCAGTTATGTTTGGCGTACACATCTTGAGAAAACTGAAAACTACTGGAAACGATGGTAATGTTAATGTCAATGCTTCTTAAACTACTTCCTGTTTTTTATTTCTTTTCTTTTTATGGACTCTTTCCTCTATTAATAAAGTATTGTGAAGAAGTGAATTTTTTATTTGTGGATGTTAATGGTGAAATTGGGAGGGAAGCATATTATATTCCTGTAGATTTTATGCTGACACCATTCATTCTTAGTTGCATTGCACAACGATTCCTTCATGCTGTCAAAGGCAAACATCCCCATCATAAAATCCTCTGCTGTGAACAGAAATTGACAATCTAGAAAAGTGTGGGACTCCCATAAGATGCCAACATAAGCAAACATATATACGGAATGAACACATTACTAGTTTGAGCACAGGCTTGAAGATATCCAGAGATAGTAATGTGGCTTATTTGTCAAATATTAATTTTTGAAGATTTGTTTCCAGAAAATGAAGTGATTAGGTTTTGACCTGCTCACTTTTTGAAGTGGTTGAAATAGATTTTTTTGTTTCTAATCAGGTATGAAGGTTTATCTGAAATGTTTCTCTCCTGTCCTGTACCGAAGCTTTTGCTCTTAGCTGGAACGGACAGACTAGACAGGTTCTCTCTCTCACCCTGTATGTATTTCTCATTTTGGGTAGATAGTTTGGTTTCCAGAAATAACAGAAATAACTGCTTACAGTGTATAGTAGTTGGCCTTCTTAATAATCATAATCTAATTTTAAGGTCACGGCTAGCCAGATGCCAGATTCATGTATGAGACCCTCTTGTTTGTGGGACAAGGAACTCTCCTTTGTGCAGTGATTTGACTTCCTCAAGTGTATGGAGGTGTACATACCCTACCCATCATAATCTAATATCCTGTGTTTATTCATGAAAGTTTATTTCCTTGTCCTTGCTCATTTGGATCTCAATCTCTATAGATGGATGAATCAATCTGAGAAGGGAATATTTTCAAAATAGTAATGTTCTTTTCTTAAGAAATACCTATGAGTAAGAGGAGGAACTATGACCTCGAAACATCTTCACAAGTACTTAATATATGCATCAAATCATTTAAAGCGTGAAGCTTCTTGCCCAGAAGGCCTCTATGGGCTTATGGATGGTAAGTGCTAAGAAAAAATCTGACTAACTTCCCTGAAGATACACATTCTCTTAGATATGCCGCACAAAACCATTCTGTAGATATGAAGAGGTCTGTAATCGGGGTTTTCACATCATGGACTACATACTGTAGGAAGAGCTGTTGTCATTTAGAAGAGAATTCCTCATATAGGCAAGGCACCTTACGGAAGCAAGATAAGATAAGATAATTTTATTAATGTCCATGAGTGACCAAGAATACGTCAATGCAATTAAAGAATAAATGCCATAACAGTATTGTGTGACTTCCATGTCTAATCCTAAGTACTGAAGAAAAGAGATTCAAAAGAAGAAAATAAAGTTATGACAATGAAGGGATATACCAAGAAGGTAGACCTTAGCAGAGAGAAAGACACTAGATTGTACTTGAGGTAGAAGTAGATGTAGAGGTGAAAGAGAACATCCTTGCCATCATCAGTTACTGTGAAAGTACCAGCCTCTGGGGATTGTCTTGCACGGAGGAGACCTGACAAAGTAATCCTAGGAGGCGCCTGGGAAAGATCAGTTGAAAGTCTTCTAGCATCTGTGGCTGAAGAGAGCTATCTGGTAATTCGTATCTGATCAGTTGATCTGGAAGATGAGTTTTTCTTGTGCCTAAACAAACTGGAGCAGATATGTCTTTCAACTTCTTGTGCAAGTGGGTTGTTTCCATATAAGATAAGATAAGATAATTTTAATAATGTCCAGCAAATGACCACAAAATTATGTCAATGGGACTAAAAGGATACAATCAGTATAAGTGCAATGGGGAGCCACACTAAAATAAAGGTGCCAGAACTAAATCTATGATAAAATAAAATAAAGTAAAAGATACAAGCAGTAGGAAAGCCTTCTAAAACATGTATAGAACAGGGGGAAGCACACTGTCTCACTGTCCTATTGGTCTCTGTACCCTTGGCTGAGGTATTTGCATTATACTCAGGTGCTTCAACCATAAGATAGGGGTGAAAAGATTGGTACCGTCATAAGCATGCAGTCCTGTTTTATTGATTTGAAAGAGCTTCCTACAAATGGGAGTTTTTGCCTGCGTGCTAGGACCGAGCTTCTGCATGCTGGTGAGTTGTCTGTTAACATTTGATTACCATGGAGAGAAACAACAGAGTTTCAAATCCTTCCTAGAGCTGTATCTCAGAGTAGTGTACAGTCCCGCTTCTTCACACAAAGAATACTTCAGCAGCATGGAAGATGCACTCCCATCCCTCAGTCATCTCAATAAAGCTTCGGTGTAGTCTGTATGCAGGAGTGCATATTTTTGGAAGGATCAGATGTCTGCCTTTATTTCAAAGGTGTGGGGTTTGAGTTTTCATCTTCTTTCAGATATAGAAGGTTGAAGTGCTATCCCATTTTCATATACAGCTGACAACACCCTCACTTTGGCTAATTCATCCTCGAACTCAGCGGAAGATCTATTGATGAAATTGCCATTGATGCCAACATGGATTTGCAGTGGTCCCTGTTACAAAGTTATACTTAGTTGGATTTCTAAGTGAGCTGCCAAAGATGAACAATCACTTGTTCAATTTTCAAGTTCAGAAGTCCTTGCAGGCCTTCCTAGGCCCTTTTTAATTTATTTTTAAAATGTTCATACCCCATGGGGAATTGTAATAAAATGAGTTAGCATGATGACTTTATGTAAAAGGTTTGGTTTCTTAGGACTTGGTCATTAATGCATTATTCTAGGGTGTTTTTTCCTTTTTAATTATTTATTGTTTTTAAGCGATAAATAATTTCCAAGTTTTTCACCCAAACCTCCAAAGCTGGAATAATTGCCTTGGTGGTTAAGCATTAGAAGGTTATTAAAACCTATGTGTCGATGTATATTACAACGCGAATCATTATTTTGAGTCATTATGAACATGTCCTAAGTCCCTCATAGTTTTTTTTTAATTTCCAAAAAAAATATTTTTTTTTTCGTTTTTATAGGGTTATTTTTAACAAGTTAATTGTAAAAGTGTAAAAAGTTATAAAAGTGTGGCTAGGAGGTTGTTTTCTCCATGGGGGTGCTTGCTTTCTAACTCAGAGCACCCACTTAACCCCTAGACCCACTTTCCTAAGTTTACGAGTAATTATTTAACCCCAATATTAATAATTACTCGAAAAACCCAAAAGAGACCAAAAAAATGAAATATTTAAAAAATTCGGCAATTTAAAAAATAAAAGAAAATTGCCAAAAGTGAATTTTATGACTTGGCAAACTAAAGGGGCAAATACCCGGGCAAGTTTGGCAACCGGATATTGTCTTTTTTCACTGAGCCAAGCATTAGATGTTTCTTCAATTTGAGAGAGGCGCATTTCCCCAAGTGGGGGCGCAAATCTCAAAAAATTTGGAATGTGGTGTGAGTTGGCATGAGAGTTGAGGATGTGGTATTCGATTTTGGAAGTTTCTATCAATCTTACGCTCATCAAACTTATTCCATTTGGTTTACACTTCATACAAAGCAATGTTGCTTTCATGGGTAGATGCGCCCCTCTTGGCTTGTTGGTTTTGCTATTTAAGCAGGCACTCTCTCTTTATTATGGAAGAAAGAGAATTGTATGGAACCTTTGTTGATATGCGTTTGTAATATTTTGTTTTGAATAAAAGACGTTGGAGGTCAAGAACTGTGTAGCAATTTTATGTGTGGATGAGTATTGTCTTGAGCTTTTGAAGTAACCAACGGTGTTCATTTTTCTTGCATATCTTTGGTTGAGCTGGGCCTTTGAAGGGAAATTGTTGCCCGTAGGGTAAGGTCTAAAAGCTTGTTTGCTTGAAGATCTTACTCTGTATTTGTTTCAGATATTTTGGAAGAACATCTTATTTTGTTTAATAAACTTGTGTTCTGAGTTTTCGTGGTAGGTAGCACCGAGTTTTCTTAACCATTTCATGTGCAGGTCTTTGTATTAGTTGCGGGTTACTTAGCTTGAAGAAGAGGTCGAGTTTGTTTACATCTTCGTTCTCTTCAAACGACTGCAGAAAGGCATAGTCCCTCTTTGTTCCATTGTGAAGAACTCTATCGTCCGTATTCCGACAACAAACTGCTTCCTCTCTTCTCTCATTCTACAAAAAAAATTCATTTTTGTTACCGGTTATTTTGATAATTGATATTTGGTTTAGTACATTAAAATAGATCAATAACTAAATCTGATTTCATTTATCATTAAAGTTAGATCTGATTTAAATGTTAAAACTCATAAATCTAGCTTTAAACAAGTACTTTTCAATACTTCAATTTTTTTATCTTTTAAAAGTTACTTGAATTATATGTTAATTTTTTATTGTTTAAATAAAGAATTTGACATATTTGATTTGTGTTTACTTGCTGTTTTGCAGCAGAAGTTGATTAAAGAGAGAGGCACTTTGGCCAAATTTTGAAGATCCAAGCCATCCAGAGATCCCTCTTCTTACAACTTCTTCTTTGGCCATTTTTCTAAGGCCCTAAATTTGTAAACTTGTGTTTCATATTCTACAAAGGAACACAAGATTTTCTTCTTCTAAATCATTGTAAAAAAGAGAAGGAAGTGGGAAGCCAAGTGCCCACACCCCATCCCCCCCAGGGGGGATTCACACTATTTTTTATTTTTATTTATTTTTACCAGTTTTTTTTCTTTTTTCTTTTTTTTCTTTTTTTTTTCCAGTAGGATCTCCTCTGCCTTTTTCCAAAATGCTTTCTCATAGACTTTATCAACAATATCTTTTCCTTCAACCTTCTTGCTCGATTGAGATGCATTCCACTCATCACAAGAAAACATCTTCCTCAAGTTGGCCTTTTTCTCTATCAAGGACTGCAATGTAAGGAAATTTGTTGCAAATCTTGTGATAGCTGGCCTGACAAGCTCTTTTACATCGGTGCATTTTCTCATAAGGGTCAAAACCAATGAGTGGTTCTAAATGTATCTTGTGATAGATTTTGCTTGTTCCACACACCTTTTAACCCACTCAATTTTCCCAATATCCTCAAGCATGAGGTCCAAACAATGGGTTGCAAATGGAGTCCACCAAATGGTGGGGTGTTTGTCCTCTAACAACCTTCCAGCTACAACATAGTTGGAGGCATTGTCTGTGATAACTTGCACTACATTTTGCACCCTCACCTCCTTAACTACGTCATCCAAAAGGCAAAATAGTAAATGTGCATCCTTCAGTTGATTAGATGCATCCATTGATCTAAGGAACATAGTCCCTTTTGGGCAAGCAACTAGGAAGTTCAGAAGTGTGCGGCCTCTTGAACAGTCCATCCATTAGACATGATTGTGCACCCTATTTTAGTCCATGAGTTTTTGAACCTCTATGAGGTATTCTTGTACCCTTTCCACTTCATTTTTCAAAGTGCCCCCCTTATTATCCTCATAGCCAGGGCCTTTGAAGCTTGGACCACATGAAGCTATAACATCCAACATAGGTTGATAATATCTCGACTTTGAAGCATTGAAAGGTATGTCTGCATTATACCACCAGTTGGAAATGCATTCCCAAGCTGTCGCCTTTTCCACCTTCCATTTGGCATCAATGGTGGGCTGAGCACCAGAGGTAGTGCGGGGTCGAAAGCTAAGTCATCTGGTTCGAGTTCGTGTTCGAATTCAGAGACCTTGAAAATCGACCAAAAGTAGGCAAGGAAAAATTCGGTGATAAAATTCGACAAAAAAATTGGGGTCTATAAATTTTGGAAATTAAAAATATTTTATTTTATATATAAATATTAAATAGAATAATATATATTGAATTATTTAAATCGTCTATAATTTAAATTTTATTCTATATATAAATATTAAAATATAATAATACATATTACTTTATTTAAATAGTAGATTATATATTTTATAAACCGACGAAGAGCAAATGACCACCACCTATAGGCTGCCGGAACTGACAAGAAAGAAGGTAGAAACCAGAGTCCCGACTCGATGACTTGTTGGAACTGTGACTTGCCGGAACCACCAGCTGCCAGAACCACGAGCCGCCGAAACAGATAGAAAGAGATCCACAACCCATCAAAACCGACCAGAAATAGGGCATGTAATACGACTCACCAAACTTCAAGGCAACTGCGAGCTCATACTCTAGAAAATTCATCGAGTAACAAAGTCACGGGTGGCAAAAGGGTTTATCCACTTGAAAATCGATGATTTTTTTGAAACAAATTCGAGTTCCTCCAAAATTTGGTGATTTTCAATTTTGAAGGCAAACAATCGCCGAACCCAGTGACTTAGGTTGAAAGAAAGATTCAAGGTTACCACGAGGTTTTTAAAGTGGGATGTACGGCTACCAACACCACCAACTACAACATTTTCTTCCCTAGGAATGGTATGAGGATCATGGGTAAGCTTGGGAAAACTAGAGGACTCTTCAAAACTAGGGTTTCTCTCAAGAAAATCAGAGATACAATTTCTCCCTATCTCTCTTTGCACCTTCTTGTTTTTGGATTTTTCGGCTTGGTAAGATTCAAGAAGGCCAAGCATCTTAGCTTTCAAGTCAACAGAGACTTTGAGACATGGTCTTACATTCCCCCTTGTACTAGCTAAGTGTTGTTTCATCCTATTTAAACCTTCCCCCCCAACCTCCTTCTGACAATAGTTACACACCATTTTCCCCTCAACTAATTGACAATCTACCCATGTGACATCTTTTCTATCTTTGGGAGCCATGGGAAGCAATATAAATCTGCAAATTAAAACCCTATTTTTTTTTTCAATTCTATGAAAAAAATAACGCTATCAAAATCTAAAGAGACTATTCACTACAAAATTAAAGCAATATGGTGCATATTTTAGATACCTTGAAGAGCGCCTCCAAATCTGTCCAAAAAGATTAGACTTGAATGGCTTGAAATCACCCTCCTATCTACCTTGAAAGATCTCCAAATTTGCTCCAAATCTGTTGCAAATGTCTCCAAAGAGATTCAACCCACAAATTCTCCAAAATACTCCTTCAATCTTGTCTTCCAATCAGCCTAGGAACCATCTCTAAGACGCTTAACAATCAACACTTTCAAAGAATTGAAGACCCTCAAGCACAAACTCAAAAACACTTGGATGAATAGTGTGAATGAAAGAGAGGGGGTGTGGTTCTTTTTATAGCTTCAGTAGTTGTACTAGGGTAGTCTAGATGCATCCCCCCGAACCCAAATGCTGAAAATAAAAATAAAATTAAAAAAAAACTATTTGTTGGGCTGTTGTACGCTGTTGTAAGGACCGGTACGGACCGATCAGTTTTATGGACAAACCGGTTTGGTACTGAACCAGGAGGTTCATGGACCAAACCAGGCGGTTCGGTATGGAACTGACCCATAGCGGTTTTGGGCGTCCGGTTCGGACCGGAAAACCCTTAGACCCATGTTGACCGGGTGGTTTTCCTGGTTCCGATTCGGTTCCTGCAACACTGCTTTGTTGTGCCGTGCAAGTATCTGAGCACATACTTTGTTGCGATCTAATGCACCTGCCTTGGCTCCACCATGTACTGATTGAAGGTGTTCATAGCAAAGCATATATTTGACCTAGTGTTGATGAGATACATCAAGGACCCATTAAGTTTCTTGTACAATCTGGAATTTGCCAACTTTGACTCTGAAGAATCAACCTTCTTGTGGTTGGTCACCCTTGATCTATTGTCCTCTATCCTAAATCTCCTTTGAATCTCGACTGTGTACTTCCCCTGTCCAAGGAAAATTTCTCTTGATCTTTGCCATAGCTCTAGCCCCAAAAAGTAATGCATTAGCCCAATATCCTTTATCTCAAATTCTGTTGCCAAGTTTGACTTGCATATTGCAATCAACTTCTCTTCCCCTGTGAGTATTAGGTCATCCACACAGCACCAAGATGAGTGGCTCAAATGTAACAAGTATGAATTACAAGTTGGAATCTACCTCACTTTTGGTGAAGCCCATGCTCTCCAAAAAGATGTTAATCTTGGACTACCACGCCCTAGGTGCCTATTTGAGTATGTATAAGGCTTTCTTATGCTTGCACACATGTAACTCTCTGTTATGTACCTCAAATCCCTGTGGCTTCTCTATATATACCTCTTAATGATCCCATTGAGGAAGGTTGTCTTCACATGCATCTAGTAAATCACCCACCCCATCTTTGAAGCAATAGAGATCACGATTGGGATAGATGGATATCTGGCAATAGGAGAAAGGGTATCTCGACACAATCTCCCAGACATCATTCTTCATGATGGAGTTGTACTCCACCATGGAATCTCTCCATACCTGATGGCTAGATGCTTCCTCAAGGTTGGAAGACTCTGATTCCATGATGCTGGTCATTAAGGCCAACCACCATATAAGTTGGGAACTTCCTTGGTGGAGTGGTCTATTCACTCTGAAAGTACTCTTGGGTGCGTCTACATGCTCTTGATCATCCCTCAAGGTTTGCTCAAAATAGCTAGGTCTCTTGGCTAATATGGAAGGGGCTAACTCCTCCTCTTTCCTTGAAGGTCGAGAGTTTTTGCACTGGAAGTCTCTTTGAGCTCTGCTCACCCTTTGATGCCACCTGCTTTATGTCCTCTGCAACTCTAGGTAAATCGTGAGATTTCTTGGAGGCCAAGTTCTCCTTAAACATGACATCCCGACTCACTGCTATCTTTTGTTGTGCTGGAATGAAGATCCTATAGGCTTTTGAATCCTTGATGTATCCCACAAAAATGCTCTTCTCACTAGAGAGATCCAACTTTTTCCTCTTGCCCATAGGCACGTGGATGTAAACTGGAGAACCAAAAATCATGAGATGCCTTGGTTGAGTGGCCTATTCTCTTTGAAAGTACTCTTGGGTGCCTCTACATGCTCTTGAGCATCCTTCAAGGTCTACTCAAACCACCTACATCTCCTAGCTATTTTCGAAGGGGTTAACTCCTCTTCTCCTGAAGGTTGACTTTTTGGATTGGAAGTCTGTGAGCTCTGCCCACACTTTGAAGCCACCCGCTTTGTCCTTTGCAACTGTAGGTTAATCATGAGGTTTCTTGGAACCCAAGTTCTCAAACTTGACATTCTGACACACTTTTGTCTTTTGCTGTGATGGCTTGAATATCCTATAGCCTTCGAATCGTCGATGTATCCCACAAAAATTCCCTTTTCACTAGAGGGATCCAACTTTTTCCTCTTTTCTATAGGCACATGGATGTAAATTGGATAACCAAAAATACTGAGAAACCCTATCTCAGGTCTCACCCCTGTGAATGCCTCTCCAGGGTCTTGTCCTCCAAAATATTGTGAGGAGTCTTGTTCTGCAAGTAAACGGTTGTGTTGCATGCCTTTGCCCATAGAAACAAGGGAAAAATCTAATTGTGGATCATGGCCTTCATAGAATTGATGGACAACCCCATTTTGTTGTTGGTTGTAGGTAACTTTCTTCTCCCTCTTGATTCCTGCCTTCTTGCAGAAATCTTTGAACTCATTAGAGGTATACTCAACCCTATTGTCTAATCTCAACGACTTGATCTTCTTCCCTGTCAAGTTCTCTACCTAAGCTTTGAACTCGTAACCGATTGAAAACTTCATCCTTGGTCGTCATGAAGTAGATCCATGTCTTCCTGGAGAAATCATCAATGAAGGCCACATTGTGAGATGCTCCCTTCGCTAATGCAACTAACATTAACCCACATACATCCTAATAGATCAAATCCAAGATTCCCTTAGACCAATTCTCGCTACTGGGAAATGAAGCCTTGACATTCTTGCCAAGCACATATCCTCTACACACACGTTGCTACTCAATACTGAATCCTGGAAGACCAATGACTATCTCCCTCATTATGTGTAGCGCCCTTGAAGTAGATGTCCCATCCTCCTATACCAAAGCTCGCAAAGGATTTCATCGTCATGCACCAATGCATGAACACGATTTGCTTGTCGCTTGTATAAGTTTTCTTCCCTTACTCCAATCCTCACAATTGTGTCGGGACTAGCTCCCTCTAGGCATATGAACACTTGCCCACTCTGGAAAGTAACTGCATAACCCTTGTCCTCCGTGATTGAGATGGAGAAAAGGTTCTTCTTCAGACCCGGTACATAGAGCACTTCATGAGCATCAAACGATCCTCTTGACTCAAGCTGGAATTGAACTATCCCTTGTCCCTTTACTGCATATTTGGCATTGTTTCCAAGCTCCACATGGATCCTTGAGTCAACCGTTGACAGCTTGCTGAGTACCTCTCTTACTTCAGTCATATAATGGGATGCACCACTGTCCAAGTACCAAGCACTCCTGACAATAATGCTTGTAAAAAGGAAGGAAATGAGAGAAAGTCATCCCTGAACTTTGCTGCAGGTTCACTTAGCTAGTTCTTTGTTGTTGCTACAACTTGGGGCCCTTTTCCCTTACCCTTCTTCTCTAGACATTGAGATGCATAGTGCTCGTACTTATTGTTAGATTTTATAAAGACAACAACATAATAACCAGATCACTAAAAGAATAACCAAGCACATAAACAAAAGAGATTATGGAGCTCGTTTAACCACAGTGATCATCTATCACCTCCCAATCATAGACAATGCAAAACTATTGTCTCCCTCGAGCTCACACTTTCTAATAGAGATAATACGTTCAAAGATCAATGTACGTCCAAAATAGTAGTAGCATAAACCCCAAGAAAACAAGAGCAACCTTTTTCAAGGATAGAGAACCCCATAAAACAGTCTCTCCATGATCTAGTAGTAGCAACAAACTTCCTTGTAGTTGGAGTGAACTTGCTCGAGTGGTGTGTCCAAATGAGGCGACATCTCCTATTTACACTGTTATATGAGTGACTTTTTAACTCAGGCCGGCTTGTCTATTTTTACTGGGCCGACTTTACTTATTCCATAATAAAATACACTTTATCATTGTATTTTCTTAGGCTGACTTGTGTGAGGATGTCTCACGCAGCTACTACATCAACACCCCCTCTTAGCCAGGGAGGCATCATCAATATCATCATATTGGAATGTTGATTTTTCTTGAGCAGCATCGAGAGCCATTCTCTTAGGAGAATGGGGACATCTAGTCAAGGACCAAGATGTGGAACCAGTCTAGCACTAGGGGAACTCAGCCTTGAGCTGAGTAGCCATTTTGTTGAATGGGGACATCTGGTCAAGGACCAAGATGTGGAACCAGTCCAGCACTGGTGGAACTCAGCCTTGAGCTAAGTAGCCATTCTGTTGAATGGGGACATCTGGTCAAGGACCAAGATGTGGAACCAGTCCAACACTGGGGGAACTCAGCCTTGAGCTAAGTAGCCATTCTATTGAATGGGGACATCTAGTCAAGGACCAAGATGAGGAATCGGTCCAACACTGGGGGAACTCAACCTTGAGTTGAGTAGCCATTCTATTAAATGGAGTCATCTAGTCAAGGACCAGGATGTGGAACCAGTCCAACACTGGGGACTCAGCCTAGAGCTGAGTGGGCATTCTTTGAATGGAGGCACCTGGTTAGTTACCAAGAAGATGAACCAGTCTAGTACTGGGGGACTCAGCCTAGGGCTGAGGGCCATTCTCCGGGAGAATGGAAGCGCTTGGTCTGTTACCAAGTATTTGACCTTGGGTCAAATTATGCAGCCTATGGTTGAGGCACTTGGTCTGTTACCAGGATATCACTATAAGTCCTAGACCGTGTCTGGGCATGTGAGGCACTCCTACCCTCGATCGATGGGCTTTGTGATCTTCTCCAAGGCTTAGCTACCCTTGGTTAAGACACCTAGAACCCAACCTTGGTGGCACATGGAGTGTGAGATAAAAGCATTAGTAATTCTCTCTATTTATGATGATGTACTTTGAGTGGGGATGAATGACCACTATGGCCACTTGTTTTGACCACAGGGCACTTGAAGAAGGCTAAAGGTAAAAGTAAAAAATACATAAAGACCTTTAGTACCACTATAGGTAAAAGTAAAAAAGATAAAAGAATAAAATATTATTATTTTGTTCTTTTGAGTTTTGGTCCACATCCAGGTGATTCAAAGGCTATAAAAGATCAATCCATTTCATTTTTACACACTTGCTCATCATCTAACTACTGCTCTAAAGGAATATTTTTGCTGGTCTTTGCAGAAGGAGAATATTCTTATGTTTTGTTTATGCCCTAGCATGGAGGATTGTAGCTAGGGAATTTACATCTAACCCTAAGTTTGCTAGGGCTTATATTCTATCAGTCGCAACCATCAAATCCAAGCTAGGCTTTAACCCTTGATCACTCCAATTTCTCATGGCAAGCCATATCAGATTTACGGGCAGCCCCAGAATCCTCATGGGAAGCTCTTCCACAACACCGATAGTCTTCAGGCAGACTAAACAGGGCTTGGGCAACCCGGATTTATCATCGGCAGACAGAACAGGGCTTGGACAACCCAGATTTATCTTCGACAAACAAAACAGAGCTTGGGCAACCCGTTCCACCCTCGGGCAGCCCTGTTTCACCCTTGGGTAACTCTAATAGATCTCGGGTAGCTCTGTTCCATCTTCAGGCAGTTCGATACAAGCTCGGGCAGCAACAACAGGTATTTGGGCATCAACAAGGTCATTCGGGCATCAACAAGGTCATTCGGGCAGCTGTAGCAGTAGGTTCAGGTAGCATCCGTACAATAGGTACGGATCCATTCAGGCTCGAGCAGGTAATCTGGGCAGGCAACAATTTATCCGGACAGTCCCTAGCAGCAAAAACTTTATCTTGGGCATCAGTTTTGGAATTTTGGGCAGCTGGAAGAAATTAGGGCAGAAAGCCCTAATTTGGATTTCTATGTAAAATTCATCATTTGTGGATTTTTTATTTGTGGTTCAAATCAATTAGGGTTTGAGAATTATTGAAGACTCGGTCATCTCATTTAAGAGATGAATTACTAATGCTTTTGGGGTTTTTGTCCTTTGAAGGTTTCCCTGTGAAAAACTCTTGTGTTCAGTGTGTATGATGTTTTGATGTGGTGATGTTTCTACTGCACTTGTCTATTGTTATCTTATAGTATGCAAGATTTTTAAAGAATACATGCTAATGCTAAAATTCAACATGGTATCAGAGCATAGCATGTGAAGACCCAGTAAAATGCAAATTATTGTTGTCTTCCTAGACCTTGGGATATTTTGCATATTTGGACAACTGACTAGTAGCGAATATGGCTACCAACATTTTCAGACCAGAAGAAAAGCTTGAAGGTTCAACAAACTACAATTCTTGGAAAGATAGTCTTACAACCATCCTAGAGGAAAATGACCTTGATGACTTGGTATTCAACACCATAGAAGAACCAACATCCATTGCTGGCAGGATTGCCTTCAAGAAGAAAAAGGCTAAGGCTAGAAGGATCATTTTTTGATTCTGTTAAAGAAGCCCTAATGCCCAACATCACATCATTGAAGACACCCAAAGAATGCTTTGACACCTTGACGAACCTCTATGAGAAGAAGCCTCCCAGTCAGAAGAGAGTTTTGAAGAAAAGCTTCAGACGTTGAAAATGAACAAGGATGAAGGAGTTGGACCCTTCTTCACAAAGATTGCACAGGTAAGAGACCAACTTACTGCTATTGATATTACTGTAGATGACGATGACCTTGTGTAGACTGTAGTTGATGGTCTCCCAAACTCTTGGGAAACATTTCTGGCATCAGTAAGTGGACATGAAAATCAACCAAACTTTGAGAGACTTTGACATGATTGCTTGGAAGAAGAAGGAAGAGTTTCAGGCAAGGCAACTGGCACCAAGGAAGGAAACCTTGCCCTTACAGCTAAGACAAAGAAGTTCAAGAAGCCCTCCCCTCAGCAAAAGAAGGGAAAGAAACCACAAGGTAAGCACATTGATGTTTCAAAAGTGGAATGCTATAATTGTCACAAGTTTGGGCACTTTGGTAGGGATTGAAAGCACCCCAAGAAGAAGTTCAAAAGAAGATTCCAAGCCTCTGCTGCAGAAGAAGAGGAAGAATCCAGGAAGAAGAACACCAAGACTACTAAAGAAGAGGAACCTAGAAGTGAATACTACTTGATCTTTGCCCTTTTTGGATCCATCATTGACTGTGCTAACTCTTGGTTAGTAGATAGTGGTGCCTGTAGACATATGACAAGTAATCGTGGAGCACTCACCAGTTACAAAAAGAAGAAGTTCACTACTCAAGTGGAACTTGGAGATGACTCCACTTACAAAATTGAAGGAGTTGGGTCAACCACACTTAAACTGGATTCAGGTATGGTCTGACATATTGATGATGTCTTATATGTTCTTGGTTTAAAGAAGAACCTCCTCCTTGTTGCTGGTTTAGAGGACAAGGGCTATAGAGTCCTCTTCATGGACAAGAAAGTCCTACTATGGGCAAAGAATGAGAAACTAAGTTTCGCTGTACATATTAGGGTTCAAGAGGGAGGTCTTTATAAGGCTTCCAGAAATTCCACTCATATTGGGGTTCGAGGTACTATCACATATGTGCTCAGGTATACTTCCAGTAGCAGAGTATTGTTAGCAGGATATGCTGACTCAAATTGGGCTGGCAGTGCAGTAGATCGGAAAAATACTTTAGGTGATTGCTTCAATATGGGATCTGCAATGATCTCTTGGTTTAGCAGGAAACATGGTTC
This sequence comes from Pseudotsuga menziesii, assembly GCA_001517045.1. Classification (NCBI taxonomy): domain Eukaryota; kingdom Viridiplantae; phylum Streptophyta; class Pinopsida; order Pinales; family Pinaceae; genus Pseudotsuga; species Pseudotsuga menziesii. The sequence continues at coordinate 242,600 of LPNX010389021.1, read as the reverse complement.
CGTAGCTTAGAGTACAACTGAAGTTGAGTATATTGCTGCAAGTGATGCCTGCAAGGAAGCAGTTTGGCTTAGGAAACTACTATCTGATCTATTCGGTGGAAAGCTTGACTCAACGATCATCCATTGCGATAATCAGAGTTGCATTAAGCTTTCAGAGAATCCGGTGTTTCATGATAAACCGAAACACATTGAAATGAAGTATCATTTCATCAGAGACCTAGTACAGAGAGGCAAGTTGTAGTACATTTGTACAGATGAATAGATTGCTGATATCCTGACCAAGCCTTTGACAACAACAAAGTTCGTGTACTTTCGTGATAAGCTTGGCATGGCAGAGCATACCTCTCTCGCTAAGAGGGAGTGTTGATTTTTCCTGAGTAGCATCGAGAGCCATTCTCTTAGGCGAATAGGGACATCAAGAACCAAGATGTGGAACTAGTCCAGCACTGGTGGAACTCAGCCTTGAGCTAAGTAGCCATTCTGTTGAATGGGGACATCTGGTCAAGGACCAAGATGTAGAACCCGTCCAACAATGGTAGAAACTCAACATTGAGCTGAGACTCGAGTAGCCATTCTGTTGAATGGGGACATCTGGTCAAGGACCAACATGAGGAACCAATCCAGCATTGGGGGAACTCAACCTTGAGTTGAGTAGCCATTTTGTTGAATGGGCACATCTAGTCAAGGACTAGGATGTGGAACCAGTCCAACACTGGGGGACTCAACCTAGAGCTGAGTGGCCATTCTTTGAATGGAGGCACTTGGTCAGTTACTTGGAAGATGAACCAGTCTAGTACTGGGGGACTCGGCCTAGGGTTGAGGGCCATTCTTCGAGAGAATGGAGGTGCTTTGTTTGTTACCAACTATTTGACCTTGGGTCAAATTATGCAGCCTATGGACGAGGCACCTAGTCTATTACCAGGATATCGCTATAACTCCTAGATTGGGTCTGGGCATGTGAGGCACTGCTACCCTCGATCCATGGGCTTTGTGATCTTCTCCAAGGTTTAGCTACCCTTGGTTCAGACACCTAGTACCCAATCTTGGTGGCACATGGAGTGTGAGATAAAAGCATTAGTAATTCTCTCTATTTATGATGATGTACTTCGAGTGGGGATGAAGGACCACTATGACCACTTGTTTTGACCACAGGGCACTTGAAGAAGGCTAAAGGTAAAAGTAAAAAAGATAAAAGAATAAAATATTATTATTTTGTTCTTTTGAGTTTTGATCCACATCCAAGTGATTCAAACGCTATAAAAGAAGATCAATCCATTTCCTTATTATTACACACACTTGGTCATCATCTAACAACTGCTCTAAAGGAATATTTTCGCTGGTCTTTGCAAAAGGAGAATATTCTTATGTTTTGTTTATGCCCTAGCATGGAGGATTCTAGCTAGGGTATTTACATCTAACCCCAAGTTTGCTAGGGCTTATATTCTATCAGTCCTAGCCATCAAATCCAAGTTAGGGTTTAACCCTAGACCATTACAACTCCACGGCAAGCCTCTAATTCCTCACGGGTAGCCTCAACAGATTTACGGGCAACCCCATAATCCTCACGGGCAACTCTTCCACAGCACAGGCAGTCTTCGGGCAGACAAAACAAGGCTTGGGAAGCTTGGATTTATCTTTGGGCAAATGGAACAGAGTTTGGGAAGCCTTGTTCCACCCTCGGGCAGCCCTGTTTCACCCTCGGGAAGCCCTAACAAAGCTCGGGCAGCTCTGTCCCATCTCTAGGCAGTTCAGTACAAGCTCGAGCAACAACAACAGGTATCTGAGCAGCAACAGGGTCATATGGGCAGCTGCAGCAGCAAGTTTGGGTAGCATTCGTACAACAGGTACTGATCCGTACAGGCTCGGGTAGGTATTCTAGGAAGGCAACAATTTATCCGAACAGTCCCTAGCAGCAAGAAATTTATCTTGGGCATCAGTTCCGGAATTTTGGGTAGCTGGAAGAAATTAGTGCAGAAAGCCCTAATTTATATTTCTATGTAAAATTCATCATTTGTGGATTTTTTATCTATGGTTGGTTCAAACCAATTAGGGTTTGAGAATTATTGAAGACTCGGTCATCTCATTTAAGAGATGAATTACTAATGCTTTTGGTGGTTTTGTCCTTTGAAGATTCCCCGTGAAAAACTCTCGTGTTCAGTGTGTATGATGTTTTGATGTGTTGATGTTTCTACTGCACTTGTCTATTGTTATCTTATAGTCTACAAAATGTTTAAAGAATACATGCTAATGCTAAAATTCAACACGAAACACATATGGATGTCAACTTTACATCTCAACTGACCTAAACATCTCTATATCATAATGAAGGTCTTCCAACACAAACTCAGTCCATCGAGAAGTGTCATCATGCATTAGCTCAATCCAGTACATCAGAGAACATGCAATAGCTCCACAACTCTGTCTTGTCCATCGAGTAGTCATTCATGCATCTTTTCAACCCAGTCCATCGGGGAACATGCACCGACTCAACATGCCTCAGTTCAATCCAATTCGTCGAGGAACATGCATGTGCTCAATGTTCCTCAACTCAACCCAGTCCATCGGGGAACATGCACCAACTTAACATGCCTCAACTCAACCCAGTTTGTCTGGGAACATGCATGTGTTAAACGTGCCTCAACTCAACCCAGTCTTTTGAGGAACATGCACCAACTCAACATGCCTTAGCTCAACCAGTTCGTCACGGAACATGCATGTGCTCAACGTGCCTCAACTCAACCTAGTCCATTTAGCAACATGCACTGACTCAACCGATTCATCGACGACTCCATAGAGAAGTATCGGTGTGCGCTAGTGTGCGCTAGACTCTCCACCCTTTGCAGGATGTCCGAGAGATCTCCTCACTCTCTTTCGGAGTGATGGAGAGAATGCATGGAATCTCTCTATCTTTGATGTTCGAGAGATCTTCTCACTCTATGAGAGTGATCGGGAGCATGTGCTGGCCTCTCCATCCTTCTTAGGATGTCTGAGAGATCTCCTCACTTCTTTCGAAGTGATCGGGAGAATGCATTGGCCTTTCCGTCCCATCTTAGGATGTCTAAGAGATCTCCTCACAGAGTGATCGAGATAACGCATGGTCTCTGTATAATCATCCTTCCCTCTTAGTGAGAGACACAATCATGGAACCAATCTTCCCACTCCATCACAGAGTGTCAGAAAGTAAAGTCAACCTTCCCTCTTAACGAGGGAGTCAATCATGGGACCAATCTCCTCACTCCCTCTCGGAGTGATTGGGAGAAGATACCGAAATATCAACCTTATGTCTTACCAAGGGACTCCCCACTTCTTCACAGAGTGTCAAGGAGAATCTACGGTCACATCTTGAATCATACAAGTACTAATATGCTCTCCTAGAATCTTTTGAGAACCTATAGTCTTGCACACATATCAACTAATAGAGGCATCAAATATATTGGGGCAAACATTTTTGTCCTGTCTTACTTTAGACATGAAGTGCAAATGAAATAATCACAAATCAAATGACTGAATTTATGCACTTGTATTGGAGAGTATGAAGAGACTAGTCTCCCCACCCCATTATAGGGTGTCCGAGAGATCTCCCTCTGTGCCAGAGCAGCCTTTTCCCTCTGTGCAAGAGCATTTGAGCATCTTGCTCCCTCTGCATCTGAGCATCATGCTCCCTCTCTGGAGCTATCCATAGGCTAGACTGTCAACTTATATGAGGTGCCAATCTGAACACCATCTCTCACATAGCAAATAAGCACAACTTCTTACTGTAAGTATTTGTCTCGGTGACAACCAAGTACATCGAGGATCCTCTCAACTGACTGTATGGTGGGATCTGAATCAAAACATCATCATCAATAGTGTATCTATGTATTCACATTCATCATGCTAGATCTGCTCAGGATCTCAAATGTGTTCTTTCCTTAACCTAGGAAGACCTCATCGGGTTTCTGCCACGCCATCAATAAGTGATGCAATAGTCCAATAAACTCATCTCAAGGGATAACTTTGTTTGTCTCCTTAGAAATCAATTGAATAACTCTCGTCCTCTAGGATTAACATAGTCTAATCCATTTGTCATGACTCTAAGTGGGAACCAAGTGCTTTTCATAATCATCGAAGAAACAAACATATGTAGTAGAGAGACCGATAGCTGTTGGATCCTTCTGCTCCCAATCACCAATCTCAAGATGACATCCTCTGGGCCTATGGGTCATGTGTCCTTATATATCTGGATGTATTAAGTCCTTGTTTGTCTGCTGTCACTGCTGAAAAGTCATGACTCCCATTTAACTGCTTCGCTTATTACGAAAGTTATCCTTCTTCCTGATCTGTAGCCTGGGCTGAGAGTCATGCTCTTAGAAGCTTTTTGCTTCTGATCAATTTGCTCTCTCTCGATCACCGAGTATCAACGGGATCTATTTGTCCATCACTTGTCCTTCAGAACAAGTCTCATCATCCTTTTCTTGTAGGCCATAACATATGGTCTTTTCTGTACAAGTCAAATCCCGTCAGATGGTTAGTGACATTGCATAATCAAATTTAATCAATTTATATTTCAATGCAATGGCAATAGTTCACATAGTGATGTAAGTATTTTAGCCAATGCTTCGGCCCAACATATATATGGTAACTATTTGGATGCCTGCGATCTTCGTTAGAACATACTATCAAGAGTGTGCACTACTCTAAGGATGTTAGAAGGAGATATCATCCTAGATGGGTTCATGGAATGTTGTGCAACATTACATGCAATTTAAACAATCGTGTACATAACAAATACTACATGAGCCTACTGCTCATCAATAAAATAACTATATCACATGCTCAACAAACTTCCTAATTCTAGGAATATAGATCTGCATACAACTTGTTATGAAAATGTGTTCGATACAAACATATCTATTCTACAGGAGTAATAAATCCAAATACTTATCTTTTATTGTTTTGTGGGTGGACTCCTACTGCCTCCTTGTAGGAATCATGATAGTCCTCTAGTCTTCATCTTCTTGTTGGAAGCCCATCGCAATCTGGATCTTCATATCTCATCATGGAGAGTACTAGAAGAGGAACTCCTTTCGACGATCTTTTGCACTTTCTTTAGAATCATCATTCCTAGACCTCTTGTGTGGACTATCCTCATCAATATCCGAAGTTGAAGCTTCATGTTTCCTTTTATTTGAACCATGACACTGTTTGGCATAGTGTCTGTATTTATGACATTTGAAGCACTGAATGTGTGAAAGATCCTTTTTCTTCTTTTGTTATGGAATCTCCTCATCGACAATCTTAATGGGAACCTTAGACTTGGAAACCCTGTCAAGTCTATGTTCATCCTTCATGTTGATCTTCTTGACTGTAACCTAAAATTGCTCCAAACACCCCAGCAGGAGCTAGGTCAAATTTGAAGTGTGGATACTTGCACAACTGATTCCACAGGGGGATGTGTCCTATCATGGTGAGTTGAATACACCTTCGTTTCTCTCAGATTTGTGGATAGAACAACTCAAAATTAGAAACCCTAGTTTCCTAGTTCTGGTAGAGAGTAGGTCAAAAGATGAGAATTCTTGGATCTGAAATATGCTTCCATAGATGGATGCGCCTACCCAAGGCGAGTTGAAGAATGCTAGGATCGAGCTAAAACAAATGATAGAAGGGCTTGATCCAAGAAGCCCTAGGTCTTGACCTCGATAGAATTAGGTCAAAAATGAAATTTCATCAATCTGAATTTGGCTTCCACAAAAAGATGCGCCCTCTTAGGTCAATTTGCTCAATGCTTCTTTCGAGATAAACCGAGGTTGCAAAGACTCAAAAAATGTGGAGCCCTAGTTTTCGACAATGGCTTCTTATAGCATTTCTCTGATACCATGTTAGATTTTATAAAGGCAATAGCATAATAAACCAGATCAATAAAAGAATAACCAAGCACATGGACAAAAGAGATTATGGAGGTCGTTTAACCACGGTGATGATCTATTACCTCCCAACCATAGACAATGCAAAACTATTGTCTCCCTCGAGCTCACACCTTCTAATAAAGATAATACATTCAAAGATCATTGTACATCCAGATAGCAGTAGCATAAACCCCAAGAAAACAAAAGCAAACTTTTTCAAGGCTAGAGAACCCCAAAAAACAATCTTCTAGTATTAGCGACAAACTTCCTTGTAGTTGGAGTTGTTAGAATTTTAATGGTTATACAAGATCTTTAAACATTTAGCATGATTTCATCATAACCATAGCATTAGGACACTGAAAGAAAGACAAGTATAACAACTCAAAAAGAACACAGATTTATCTTGGGAAACCACAAGAGAAAAAACCCAACAACTTCTTTAGTATAGATTTTGTCACCAAGTACAATGCAAACCAAGATAAGATAGACCCGAAAGACAATAGCAACTCTTTCTCTTCTCCAGTGAGCCTCTTCTTCTCTCTCATGCACACTTGCTTGAGTGTGAGGTGTGTCCAGATGAGAGGATCATCTCCTCTATTTATACTTATTAAGTCAGTGACCAAATAACCTAACTAGGTCGGACTTTTGCTCTAGACAAGGCCGACTTACCTAGGGAGACTCAAAATAACATTTTTATAATATTATTGTGGGTACTATTGACTCGACTTACAACAGAAGGGTGACATGGATTCTTTCAAGTACATTTACATGACCAAATACATCAATAACATCTGTTGAAAGAGGTACAACAATAATATAATAAAAGTACAATAATAATATCTTCCGAAGTTACATTCTTCAACACTCCCTCTTAACAAGGAAGGTGTTCTTTTGTCACGGTCGTCATCCCTCGACATCATCATTGGTTCTCGTCACTCGATACTAGACATCATCACTGAATCTCATTGCTGAACTTCATCACTAGATCTTGTCACTGGACATCATCATTGGATTTCATCATTGCTGCTGCAACTTAGTTCTCGGGCCATTGAGTTGTGACATCTCTCGAATCTATACATGATCAGAAGTTCTACAGAGCCAACCCTCTTTAATGCTGGATGTAGGCCTAGATCCACTCTAGGACTTCATCTTCTTGGCAACTGACCAAATGCTTCTTGGTAACTGACCAAGTACCTCCATTCTCAAGGAGTAGCTATCATCCCTAATGATGACCTCGTTGGGCTCTTCAATCCTAGATTGAATCCACTTCCCGGTAACTGACCAAGCACCTCTTGGTAACTGACCAAGTACCTCCATTCTCAAGGATTGGCTATTATCCCTAGGATGACCTCGTTGGGCTCTTCAGTCCTAGACTGAATCCAATTCTTGGTAACTGACCAGGCGCCTCCATTCTCCCAAAGAATGGCCATCAACCCTAGGATGATCTTGTTGGGATCTTCCTTCTATGATACAACCAGTCATACTGGGATCCACCCTCAAAGATACAACCAACCTTATTGGGATCTTCCTTTCGGTGATGCCACCAACAATGTTGGGATCAACCCTTGGTGATACGACTAGTCATACTAGGATCTACCCTCGGTGATCCCACCAACCATGTTGGTGTCTACCCTCGAAGATGACCAACATCCTCTCTCACCCCAATCCATCGGGGAGTCAACATGCCTTAGTTCAACCCAATCCATCGAGGAACCTACATCTAACAACATGGACTCATTCAACCCAGTCCATAGAGGAATCTAGATGCAACATTGGGATCTCCCTTAGTGATACTGTCAACCATGTTGGGATCTACTCTCGGAGATACAACCAATAACTCTAGAGATACAACCAACCAAGCTAGGCTCTCCTCATACATTGACCAATCCTTTTTCATACTAGGTGTACTCGTGCAGTGATGAGTTTTTTTTCATATTGGGCGCACATTCGTGTAGTCACCAACCCTTTTTCATGCTGGGTGCACCTTTGTGGTGATCAGTCCTATTTCATACTGGGCACATACTCGTGCGGTGACCAATCCTTTTTCATACTGGGTGTACCTTTGTACATATTCCACAGAGCTAACCCTTTTTTTCATGTTGGATGTGAAGATTTCCTGTCCTCCACAGAGCCATCCCTTTTTCATGATGGATGTGAGGACCACTGGGACTCATCACTCCCTCTTGTGATGGGCACCGATCTGCACAACTCCAAGCTAGTCTTTGAAGTACTCAAACTTCACTCTTACCAGAGGCTTGGTCAAGACATTGGCTATCTGCTCTTCCGTCACAACATATTGGAGCTTCACTGCTCCTCTTTGCACCATATCCCGGATATAGTGATATCGGATCTCAATGTGCTTCGACTTGTCGTGGAATATGGGGTTCTCGGACAACTTCACACACAAGTCGTCTCTAACTCCACATCAAACAATCCCGCGAGTAGCTTTTGAAGCCACACTACCTCACAACTTGTGGAACAAGCTGCTATATACTCTGCATCGCCTGTACTTAGTGCTACGCTTGTCTGCTTCTTGTTGAACCAAGAAATCATGCTAGACCTCAAGTTGAAGTAACACCCTAAAGTGCTCTTCCTATCTATAGAACTACCAGCCCAATTGGAGTCAACGTATCCCTGTAAGAAGATTCTCTTATCTCTCGCATATTTGGGGCCATACTTGATCATACCCTTCAGGTACCTCAACACATGCTTTGCCGCAACCATGTGAACATGTCTCGGCTCCACCATGTACTGGCTCAAAGTATCCACCGCAAAGCATATATCTGACCTCGTGTTCATCAGGTACATCAACAAACCAATCATCTACCTGTAGACTGTGGCATCAACTGTCTCTGAAGTAGGATCACACATATTTTACACTCCACATATGTAGTAGTTTAGCTCCTGCACATGTGTCATTGAGTACATTTGTTTTCAAGTTTGATGCCATCGTTGTAGCCTTGCAATCCAACGTCTCAAACCTCTAAGGATCTCGACTGCATATTTTCCTTAGCTATGGAAAATATCCTCTTGATTCTGCCACACCTCTAATCCCAAGAATCATGTCAAGGTTCTCGAACTTTGAGATCTACTGTAGTCACTCCCTCCGAAGCAGAGCACCATCCTCCCTCTGCATCTTGTACTCTCTGCATTGGGACATTCTGCAATGGAGTGATATGTAGCCTCCTCTGCTGCTGATCTTTTGTGTATCCATCTATGTCATCTCTTGAGTCACTAGATACCAAGATCCTCCATCTCGAACTTTGTTGCAAGTTCCTCTTGCACCCATTTATGAGCTTCTTGTCCTTTGCAGGCTTCCTTCTTCAACCTTGTAGCAAAGGACTTTAGATTCTAACACCTTGTATGGTGACTAGGCTAGGCAATCTTATCCAAAATCCCTTGGTCATCATTTAGGATAAATGACTAATATCCTAAATAAGAAATACAAATAAAGGGGACAATATTAACTGTGTGATTGTTAGGTTAAGCCATAAGGCTAACATTCCCTCTCTCAATCACAAGTTTATGTATATGTATCAGCTAAGCAATAAACACTAATGCTGAAGTTGATATGTTGGATCTTTAAGAAGCCTTCATCTGTGCTTCATTGAAAAATCTGCATGAAAAACCGTCAAATTGGGTGTTGAATGGTTCATCTGGAATGAATTGGAAGAGAGCTGAAATTATGAAGTGGACAACTGCCATGTCTGCACATTCCTGTTTACTTGACAATTCCATTATTTGCCAAGTGATTTAACTAAAAGGGGTTGGCCTTTTTTGCTAATTTGTGAACTTGTAGTATCACAAATTTCAGTGAATCACCGAAATGCTCTCGAAATATATCGATCAACATTCTAATGCATCATGTATTTGAGTCTGTCATCTTCAGACTTGTGTTGCCCATTTGACAATTTCAAGTCTACCATCTACAAACTTTTGTCCATCTTCATGGTATTGTATTGGAGTCTGCCATCTACAGACTTTTGTCCATATTCAGAATTTTGTTTTAGAGTCTGCCATCTACGGACTTTTGTCCATTTGATTTAAGTACTCCACCTCTTAACTTGAAAGAGAGTTTTTCTAATGTACCCCTCCCCCCCCTCAAGATGCAAGAGAGTACCATTTATATTTCAACTCAAAGTGGGAATGTGGAAACAACCACATGTTACTCATCCTGTGAGGGCCATGCTCGAAATCTATGCCATAAGGGGACCACTGGAGTTATATTCTATCAGGTACATAAAAGACTATGTGGTACAAGATGAGTCTTTAATCAAGATTGTACTCTTCGATAAGACTGAATTAATTTCTTGGTTGTTGATGTCCATTGACAATGATTGACCCACCCATAGTGAATCTTAAATCTTGTAGACTTGCTTCTCTTGGAACACTTTTCCGATGTATAATTATGTTTTCCACAATGTTGACAAGGATGGAGATCAAAACACTCCGTCTCCAAATGGCCAACTCGATGACAATGTTGGCATTTAGGAATTTCTTTTGAGTGTTTTAAATAACCTTCTTCACTAACTTTCGACTCCTTCAATTTTTCATGAATGAATCCTGCACTCAAACTGAATTGGTTTGGAGTATTCTGGAATATGAAAAAAAGTCACATCCTTTTCATAGTCGAGACCTGTTCTAAACTTCTATGCTTGTTGTTTATGATTTCTTCCCAAGGTTTGATGATGGGCTTGGAAAGAGTGTTTTGAACTTATTGTTTTGAAGTTTGTGGAGTTTGATTTGCTGCATATTGTTGCATTATTGAAAGGTTTTCTTCATTGAATGCAAAAGAAAACGCTTGAAAATAATATTTGTGTATAGATTCATCTGCTTCTGCATTTATCTTTAAAGTTGGCTCATTGGGTTGTTTTTTCACTAAATGTTGATTAAAATCATCATCGTCGTCGTCATCGAATAGAGGGTTGTTCTGAACAAAGAATAGTTCATAATGTTGTCGATACTGGCGCTGATTGAACTCATCATATTCAAAACAGTTTATCAAGGATTCCTTCTCAGCACTAGATAAGGAATCATCAATCATAGTCTTTGTTTCAGCAAGTTCTACTAGGTTATCCGTATCACAAGCAACATTGACCTTTTGAAGTAGATCAATTCTCTAACAACTTGCATCAACCTATTCAATTAGATCACTTGTGTCACAAGCTTCATCGGTCATTTCCTTTCCAAGCAATTTTAGTTTAAGAAAAGTAATCACTTGCTTCTTCATTCTAATTTTCTCTTTGAAGTTCGACAACCTGATTGTACAATTTTTCTAAGGCTTCTTGAAAGCTCTTTGATCTCGTCTCTAGCATTTTGTAATCGCTTTTTTCCTTTACCCATTGTCACGCTCACTTGAACTCGCTCACTTGCACTTGGTTGTTTTCATGCTCGCTTGTAATTTGTTGCTTGCTTGTATTTCTCTAACTTGCATTTATGTTATGCTCGCTTGCATTCATGTCAATTTTAGGGCGATGGGCACAACTGAAAATGCACTCCAACTTGAGATATTTAGATTGAGATGAGTTTCAATCACTCATTCTAGTTAAATTTTGACTCAATAAATTCAATGTAGACTCATAAATACAAATCAGTTCTCAGGTGTCGGGTTCAACCAAGAATGCACCCATCACAAATTCAACTCAACTTGATTTCAAAGAGACAAGTAAACTTACAAAAGGACTATTTGCAAGTATTCTGCTCAATTGATGTTTGATTTTCAATTTGAATTGATGTGCAAGCCCCTTGATGTGAGATGTGCCTATGATTGATCGCTGGATTGAGTTGTCTAGTGCTTGAAGATTTGTTGTTGAATGCTTGCATGTGCTTTTTCTTTTTACTCGAAGTGTTTATGGTTGCATGACAAACTGCAAATGTAATTTTTATGTGTCAGAACTAGACATAAAACATCATCATCACATAATCACCATTGCACAATTGATATACCTAAGATCCGCTTATTCAAATTTCGGGCGGATCTAAGACGCAAAGCAAAAAAATGATTTTATTATAAGATATCCTTCTTGTTAACACAAAAAAGTGCCCAATTACAATGAGAAGGCTTCATTACATATCCTCTTACAAAGTTTCTCTTCTAAAGCAAAATATTTGGCTTTACAAAGTTCACCTCAAGCTCCATTTACAAAATAATTTCAATCAAACTTAAAAATACCCTTACAACTCTCAATGGCTTAATGGTGACTCAGTGCATTAAGCAATCCCCCCCAAAGGGTAGGACTCTTTTCACACAAAAAAACCGTAATACCTTCAAGATAGCATTAGAGAGACTTTTTAAGGAGGAGAAAACTCAATCCCATGGCCTTCATAGCCACGAGCTAACAGATCTAATTCAAAGAGCACTTTCAGAATGCAAAAGAGCAAAAAATAAGAAATCTGAAACAAATTGCTTCCTGGTTAATGCTTGGTTTGATGAGGAATGCAAAAAAGCAAAGAGAACTTTGAAAGCTTCAAATCAGAAAGAAATTAACTTCAAAGCCTACAAGCAGATTTGAAGAAAGAAAAAAGCTGATTTCATGATTTCACGAAGGGAAGAACTAATCTTCCGTGGGAAAAACAACCCCAAGTTATTTTGGAAGGAACTTCAAACCAGAAAGAAGCAAACTGAAAACAATATCACAGCTTATCAATGGCTTGAATATGCAAAACAACTTTATGAGCAAGATCCCAAGGCTGACCCCCCTCCCTTGATCAACACCGCTACTAAGCTTTTCATCGTGCAAGAGGTCGAGGTGGGTATTAAGAAGTTGGGTGTTGGAAAAGCAAAGGATTTAGTTGAACTCCAAGTAGAGTATCTAAAGTGGGGTTTGAAAACTCTTGCGCCTCACATCACAAGAATTTTCAACAACATCATTCAGCAGGGCTTCCCTACAGATTGGATAACTAGCCTAGCAATACCTCTTTCCAAGAATGGCGATGCCAGCAATCCCTCCAACTACAAGACCATAATGATAAATCCCCTGTTTGCAAAGCTATTCGGAAGTATGCTAGAAAACAAAATTTGCAAGCGGGCGGAAGAAAGAGGTAAGCGTGCTAAAGGAAAAGCGGGTTTCTTGTTGCTTTGTCAATTTCAAAAAAGCCTTTGACATAGTCCCTAGGGATAAGCTCTGGCACATAATGGAAGAATTTGGGGTTCCTATGCATCTTAGAGCAGCTGTCCATAGATTATTCAAGGAGGTTAAATTCAAAATCAGAACGTCAGTTGGTATCTCTGAAAGTTTCAGGAGCGATATTGGGGTCAAGCAGGGGTGCCCATTGTCACCTACCCTGTTTGGCTTATATATTGACAAACTTGAAGAGTGGTTAAACCTACAGGGTGGGGAAAGTGCTCCTCTGGGCGAGTTGGCGAGTTTGTGCGAGTTTGTGATAAGGCTTCTTTTGTATGCAGATGACCTTATTTTGATTGCTAAATCTGCTCTTTGCTTGCAAGAGAAATTACTTTCCCTGGAGCACTTTTGTAGAGTAGTGGGGATGCAAGTTAATACTAGCAAGACAAAAGTAGTAGTCTTCTCTAGCAAGAGAAAACATAACTAGCATAAGTTCTAATTTGAAGGCAACACTCTTGAAGAAGTGGTAGATTACAAATATCTTGGGATTGAAGAAGGTGTTGGGATTGATACCATGCAAGGTGATTTGACTGGAAACATTAGACGGAAATAAACTACAAAATACTCCCATTGCAACGCTTGATAAGATGTCATCATTAGTTGTCATTGCTTGTGTAAGCCCTGTTATCACAGATGTTGTAGCTGCCTCTAATAAGGATCTAATCGAGGATGGTAGAGGATGGGGAAGCTAAACCCAGCGACACTTCAAGGGCCACGTTCACTACTGATGAAGTAGTTGTCACACCAAACAGGATCTTGTCGCTTTAAACCCCTCTAAGAGAGGGGCTAAGGGGGAGACCCTGGTCTTCCCTTGCGGAAAGACTTGGACAACACAAACACCTAAAAGGAAAACACCTATGAGTGAAACAAGATATCTTGGCTAAATGATCCCAGGTTTCAAATTCATTCTACTGATTGAATGTTGGGTGGAAAAGAGAGATAACAATGTAAAAATCAGATTGCAATTACTCCCTAGTAACTTATCAAATAAGAACAAAACCTATGGTTGCTTGGTGCTAGGAAATGATAAACAAGATTCCAACCTATGGGGGTTTTAATTCAACAAAATAGAATGTCTTGACAAGGTGGATTTAGTAACAATTACAGGGCTGTCCTAGCACTGAAAATTTGCTTGAATGAAAGATGAAATAACTTAATGACCACAAGCAAGAAAACAAGTGTAAAACCAGGAGCCCTATCAAGGATGGCTAAGTGGGCGCACCTCTAAAACAGGCCAGTGCCTATTCTATGAGTAAATGGGGTCAAAAACACTGAAAAATCAGAACTTAGAGGTCTCAAAATATGACAAGAAAACCCACATGCTAACTTGTTAAGAATCGTAGTGAAAAACTTGTCGAAAGTCATATAGGGTTTTAACTTAGTTATTTCTGTTGGACTTCTTGAATGGAAAATGAACAAAGAAAAGATAGTTGATGTACTTACCTGGTTACCATGGATGAATGCTAAGATGGTGAAGATTACTCTCGCAAAGATCAAATAAAATACATATGGTGAAGTCTCGGCTTGAAAGCAAATTGCCCAAGTGACCACTAGTGCCCCTCTCCCTGCTAGGCAAAGATACAATCAGTTTGCATGACAAACAAAATGAACAACTAAGAAGCGAGCGACTAATGGTAAGGAAGTGAAAAATACTAAGATAAAATCACTTTCTGTTTTAAATCTGGGAGGGAGCAAAATGAAGTTTCCCTCAAGTGGTGCACCCCTCTCAAACTTACCTCTCTGCTTGCAAATAAAACAAGATCTGAAATGCACCAAAACTATCACCAAATTCCTCTAATGCAATGGCAACGTAATACTCAATCACTATCAAACACATTCAGTCCACAAATGACACAAGTTTTTACTCGAAAATTCTCTTCTATTCAATCTCTGAAATGCCAAGAATCCTTACAAATGGGCTGCTCTTCTCCTTATAAAGAAGTGAGAAGGAAAAATCCATAAAACATGGTCCAAGTGATAAAAAAAGTGGTACAAGTGCACCAAAGATAGCTGGTGTGAATTGCCTGAGAGAGGTCTGAAGTCGCGGGGCCCAACAATATGCCCAATGTGTCCCAAATAAACTTTGTCATGCCTCCAAGGTGAAATAGTGATGACCCCTTGCTGATTCACCTTTCAATTTTGTTCTTTGGTTAACATTACTAAGTCACGGTATTCTGATTTTTATTTATTAATTTGTTGATAAATGTTCCAGACAACAGAAATTGCCCATAATGCTGATTTTATTTGTCCGAAAGTCTGATTTGAATGCATAGATGAACTCAGAAGTTCCAAATCCACTAGAAACATGTACTCACATGGCTCAGAGGCACTTGTATATGATCTGGTAATAAAATCCATGCCCAACAATAAAAATAAGTCCAATAAATAATAATAATAATTAAAAATTTCATAAAGTATGGCCAATAACCCCCAATAGAAGCATGGGACCATGTATTAGTTGTCCATAGGTACCAAAAACACAAACTCGAACCTCCGACACCAAGTTCATCCCTGGACCCATATTTGACTGATCAAACCTTAGATTTCTAGGGAAAACTGATCAAAGATGTAGCTGAGCAATATCTATCAAAGTCTCTGCATGCATGGGGTTTGAAAAACTCATCTTTTAAATACATTAGTAGTAGACTTAAACAAAAGCAGCTATATACACTGGTGATCACAAATGGAAGATAAGCATAAAAACATGTAAAGGTGAGAACAGTAGTGGAGTGCCAATGCGGTCTTGATTATACACCTGCTTTCACATTGATCCCTTTGAACAGTAGAGGCCATCCCTCACTACCCTAGGTGAGGTGAAAAAACACTAAGGCTCAAACAAAAGAATGTAACTGGTGAACAAACTTGGTGGTCTCTCAGAGGAAAAGGGAAAGGGGAGCCAAAGTGGCATGTGCAAGATAGGCAAACACTAGGGGAAATGAGTGTCTTACATATGGGTAGAGTGCTTCGGATGTCCCCATTAGATCCTAGCAAGCCACCTATAGCTCACTTCCAACCCTGAATCAGGCTCCATGAGGATCTTTTCTAGAACCATTGTGCTGAGTGCACGACTGATTGTAACTTTGATTCCAAGTTCTAGGGACTCTTAGAATTAGCAGTCCCTTAATCCATCTCATTTCCACGCTCTTTTGGGCTCAGTGAGGGATGGTCATGGCATTTTAATTTCTCATAATATGACCAACTGTCATTTTGATTTTGCATTTGTTCCACATTGCATTTGTTCCACATCTGCTTTTATTTGGCCCTTTACATTTCACTTCATAATTTAGCCTTTTGGCTTGCATTTCTTCAGATATAGCATATGTCACAATGATACATGTAATAATGATAGGATAACTTGCTTGGAGGACTAATGGGGACACTTTCACACTCCAGAGCCGAGACACGAGCAAAGCATGGAGGCCTATCAATATATAGAGGTCACTACGGGGAAGAGCTCTTTGATTACACCAGTCATGTCCATAGTCACAAGGTAGCTTACTGTATGGATGATGCAGATGGATAGAAAGAAAAGCGGTAAGGTGGTGCCATCCAACAGTGGGGTTGAACTCAACTGACAAAGGATAATCCTATCGACAACCATACTTCAACGACACAACACTGACACTACTCCATTGGTCTCAGTTGACACTCGAGAAGATAATGTTCACCGGTGATATCGCCACAAGAGCTAAGTCTAGTCTAATAAGATAAGTAAAAGAGAACCATAATATAAAACCCACATGCCATATAACTGCTCAACCATATTCTGCACTGGATCTGTCTCTAATACACTAGCAAGGCAAGGAAATCTCATCATCCATATGTACTAGCACTGCTTTGCTCAAAATAAACCACAACATAGCAAGCGTCCTTCAAGGCTTATGAAGAGGGCTTATCAAGAAAGGGGTAAGCTGGCACAACTGCTCTGTCACTTTAACAAATCTATGAATGTACTCAACCACTGGTCACTGTTGTCAAAATATACTCAGTTTGTAGGACTGGCTCGGACTAGGAGCAAAAACCGATCTGCTACATCATTGTAGCCCAACGACTATGGATGTGATGACAAGCCCTTCAATATAGGAACACGTGTACCAATCATAGTGTACTATATATTGTTTCAATTGACAGTTCGAAATTCAAAGAAATTTACTCAATTTACTCACCATAGATTAGGCATTAATAGAGGTTATTTGCTTACATTGGATACTAGTAGAATGTCTCATTTCAACAAAGCCATAGAAGGTTTATCACTTCCAAGTTCATTCATTTCCAAAGTCCATTGTCACTTCACATGAATTTTTTACTAAAGCAAATATTGTTGAGGATGGCGCTACTTGAGATCATGACCAAGTACATTCCCTCAGGAAATATAAAAATTAAGGTGTTAGTCTCGTGCCCGAAAGAGCATCACAAGCTCTTTTGTTAATTAGTTCTCTTGCATCATCAATGCTCATGTTATTGTTTATGGAGCTTAGTGATTCATTTGAAGAGGAGGAAAGAAAACATAATTCAATTGTGAAGGACAAAAAAATGCATGAATGTGCAGATTTTTAAACAATCATCGAAGGATGATGAAAATGGATGGGGATATGCATATATTTTTGACACCGTCCAGAGTAATGCAGCATGCTTGATAAATGCCCGATTGGTACCACAACTTTGGTGGGTTACCCTCGGATGCTTGTAAACTTCATCAAATAAATTGGGTATGCTATTAGGAGATCCAGTATCAGTTATTGCAATTGTCTCCTTTGGCATTATTTGCAACATGGCATTTTGTGTCTTCTTGCTATTGTGTGGTGGTGTTGGCAGTGGCACTTATGTGATATTGCTCATCTTGCCTTTTCAGAGTAAGCTTCATAATCCTGTTGGGTATGGATTTTTATGTGCAATCTATAATTGTTGAAGACTACACAGAACATATAAAAAAAGGAAGAGACAAAAAACACAAGGGAGGAATTGTACATTGCTATACACCCTTCATTAGCGGTCAATGATAGACTACAAGGATGCTAAAACTGAGTCGGCATTATGAATATTGACATATTAATTATAAGGAATATTGTTAGGCTAATTACAATATTGCAGGTTAGGAAGATTGCAAGTTGTTATTAAGTTTTATATTCTTACCATTGTTAGATTATTGCAGGCCACACATTTTCTTCATTTCCTCCCTATTTAGTGGAATTGTTTACAATTTCTCCTAAAATGGGTAAATTGTTGTTCAAAAGTGAATTGAGAGACCTACTTTGCCTATGTATGTAGTGTGGCTTTTTTCCCAACTAAGTAGGTGGTAGTCTACTTTTGTTAGGTGGTTCTAGTATGGACATTGGAGTAATGTATTTATGACAAAGAATGCTAAAAACTCAGAATGGGTACTTTAGGATGAGTAAGAGTGATCCAAGATATCCTTCAAGCTACCATCCAATCATTAGCTCTTAACGATTTGTGGTTAATGAAGAACGCCCATTCTCCACGATCTTTGTTGTCAATGCATTAAACTTGCAATGTTATGGGGTGGTCTTTAATTAAATTTTTTAAGCTCATCAACAATTTACATAAGTCATTCATGCATGAAGAAAAAAATCATTAGAGACATAAACACAACATTACCAAAACTCAAGAACGTTGATAATGGAGTTCACCAAGACCTCCCTGGCTATGTCTCTGGGTCCAACAATTCGCCGAACCGATTCTTTAGATCTCCTAGTCGAGGCTAAATCCCTCCTTTACAAAGAGCAACAATCTCTCACATCAATAGATAGACTTACCCAACATGTGGCTACAAAGCACAAGCAAGACCTCCATGCTTCCTTTCCATGGAGATATCCTAGCATCAATGACTCCCAATGAAATTACATAACTTAAATGACTCTCTGAGGGTCTTCACAAGCTGTCCAATGACTCTTCCTTCACCCAATGGATGATCTCAACAATGGGAAATGGAGGCTTATATAGTTGAGTTCTTCTTCTTTGGGCATAACCATGTGAACCCAAACATAGCCTCTTAGTTGGGCTAGTTACAACTTGTTTTCCCCAAATAAAAAAAATGGTGAAGTCAAATGGTCCACAATTGGGGTTTCACATGTGGTTATTCCCCTCAATTTGGCCTTACAACCAAATACAAGTCAAACCATTTTTGTTGTCATTACAAACCATATGCTAGACAATAGCATGGACAAAATTAAATGGCATAAACCAATACCATATACTAACCGTGATCCTCCATTCATGCTACCCATTTGGCACACTCCATAAAAAGGGCATAACAAACAATGCCATATAATTCGTGGTCCACCCACCTTGGCATATTCCAACATTTTAAATGGCATATGGTTATAATATAGTTGTAACATTCGTTGACATATAATATACCACATGGCATTTACTACATGTTTTAGCCAACCACCAAATACAACAATCACCATTAAAAGGCAAATAATATAACCATATAATAAAATCACCATGCAATAAAATAGTATATGGTTATAAGTCATGCCATATAACTCCACTCCCTTGGCATAATCAAACAACAACACCCATTTTTAAAGGCGGTATCCAAAGTTTTATATATGGAGCACGTGCTCCATGTTGGAGGTTGGGGCTGGTTGTAAGGTGATCAAGTGGCCAAGGGCTAGGCCGAAAGCCAAGCTAATGGCCCTTTTCCCCAATATGCACAAATTCCACTATTTAAAAACATTTCACCAACACATACTACAAGAACTACTTGTGGTCCAATGGTAAAGGCTTGTGTGTTAAGAGTCAAGACATAGGGGTGGAGGAGAGGTCGCGAGTTCAAAACTCATAGCCTCCATAAAATTTTACCCAAATTGCTCAATTGCTTGGTGACACATGGCACAATAGCATTGGTCCACATGGTGTCTCGTCACATGCCAACTAGGATCCATACATGTGCCATGTCATCGATCTATTGTCTGCTGACTACCATGTGTCAAGACCTGAACTTGCCACATCAACACTATGTAGGCCATGTGGCAGCCTTCCAATGGTGCCATGTGGCACTTTTTTTTGCCAATTTTTACCTGTTTGGGAAGAAATTCAAAACATAACTCTCTCGTACGGAGTCCGCTTGATGCAATGTTCGTGCCGTTGGAAAGCTCTCTTTGAGCTCTTCGACATGGTGTTGGTTTCATTGAATTATGAGCAATTTGGATTTTGAGGTTTTTTCAAAGCCTCCTAGATCAAGGAGGGTCTTTTGTGTCCAAATTTGACACGTTAGTTAGACAACTTTAGCCCACTAGAATTGATGACATCATGGAATTTGGATGCCAAGATGAGCTTTTTCGTCTAGGTTAAAGGCATTGGGACCCATTGCTTGAGTGATTGGATATGGTCTATAGTGGATTGGTTTGAGCTTATGATGTTTTCCCTAGAAATTTTGTTGGTCCAATTGTAACCACACATTGTTGTGAACATGGAATTCGTGAGGGACTCATTATTGGCCATGAAAGAATGTTTGCTTGGCCTATGTTTGAATTAGGATTTTGCATAGTTT
Organism: Pseudotsuga menziesii; assembly: GCA_001517045.1. NCBI lineage: Eukaryota > Viridiplantae > Streptophyta > Pinopsida > Pinales > Pinaceae > Pseudotsuga > Pseudotsuga menziesii. Next base: position 222,072 of record LPNX010389021.1, on the reverse strand, counting down.
TGGTATGTATGTTGGCCAAATTCTATGAAAAGAAGCAACTTGCTTGTACTACTCTTATTCGGGCCACATTGATGGTGGAGGAAGACTAAGAACAACTGATTGGTATCTTATAAGGAGCTAAGGGTTGGAAGCCATGGCATACGCTGAAGGGATAATGTTGTGTAAATGCGTATTGTTACCCTTGATATTGCATGAGTGTTACATGTGACTTTTATCACACATATTGGAGATTTGAAAAATGCCACCCGTGATTGATACACATCTTCTTGACAATTTTCTTGCATCCATCATATTGGTTTGGAGATGATACTATCATTTGGTTGAGTTGGTGTTTTTCATTGGAGAATTAATCTTAATGGCTATGATTTGATACTCCTCTATTATTTCATGCCTTTGCTTGGTGGATCACCCTCTTGGAATATGTTGATACTCCATATGTTTTATCTTGGCATCATGATGTTATTCTTGGAATGCTCTAGTGATTGTGCATGGTGGCGTTATATTGTTGGTTTGTCACAAGGAGTGGGTGTTCCACATGGCCGCCTTTTCTTATGTTGTGCTAGTTATCACATGATTAGGTGCTGGGACATGTTTTACATGATTGTGGTGGTTGATGATGCCTAGGTGGAGCGCCCTAGCACTTTGGACGTTATATTACTTATGGATTGCACCATATTATGGTTGGAGAGCATCTAGCATATGTAGCTCCTTTAGCATTGTTCCAACATGATTTATTGAGTTATTTCATGTGGTTTGAGCCTCCTTGTGTGAACACCCTAGGAAAATTAGAAGGTTTTTGGCATATTTATTATTATTACTTTATTATGACATAGATTACAATTTACAACCCTTTGATGAAGCGCTCCCCTTGTGGAGATGTTAAGGGTGATTTTGACCTTTCAATGGCTAGTTTGACCACTTTTTACCTAGGTAAAGATTAATTACTTGAGTGCTTCGGCTTATTTTAGTTATTCATGACATGGAGATTGGATTTAGGTAGAGCACTCCTTATATTGGCACACGTGTTGATGCCTTTTATGTTTTATTATTATTTTTATTACTAGATGATGGGATTGTTCACTCCTTTAGGGAGTTAGTTATGCCGCATTATAACTTAGAATGTGGATGATTATTATATTATTTGTTGATTCCTTCCTTGCACACTTTTAGAAAGTTGTTACACATTGTAAGCCATGTTATGGAGGTAGTTAAGGAGGTGTCCTAGCTTTTGGGCCATTGGCATTTAGGCTAAGTAACAAGACACTTCCAAATAGGGCCCGTGTCTCGTATTCCATGTGTCGGACACGACACTTGCCCTAATACGTGTCCGACACCATAATTTTCGTGTCCCAAAATATGGACACTTTCCAACACGTGTCGGACACTTTCCAAGAACGTGTCTTGATTTCTGAACATGTGTCCTGTCAAAAAGGGTATAAAGGAGGAGGAGGATAGAGGAAAGAGCTACGATAGTAATGTTAATTTTGACATGGAGGAGCAGGAAGACGATTGACAATGGCTAGAACCATTGATGAGCTATGATATTCTTACCTGTGACTATTTAGTATTTTCATTTTGTATCTAGTAGTACAGTAGATACTAGACTTAGTACTAAGTAGTATCTACTCTATTTTGTATTTGTCGATGGCATTCTCTCGATATCTATGTAATACATTTTGATTTTTGTGGTTTAATGAGAAATATCAAATATGCAATTTATGGTTCAAAGTTCATGATTCATTGATAATTTTATCACTGATTCATCATTGTCAAATTTAAATTGAATGATATTATGATTGATGTACATTGTATATACTTCTAGTTTTTGAACAATGTAGATCTTTATGTATTTTTTTATTATATATATATATATATAATTTTTTTTAATATATATATATAAAACGTGTCCCCCGTGTCCTATTTCTGGGGTCGTCGTGTCTTGTGTCAAATACTCGTATTTTCGTGTCTTCCATGTCCCGTGTCCTCGTGTCATGTGACTTAGCATTTAGGAGTCATTCCTCCATGGTGGATATATTGTAGGCCTTAACAACTTGGCGGGCGAGCTATTTATGAATTGGAGATAATGTCCTTGAATATCTAGCTATTTGGGGCTTGATTGGAATCTGCATATGCTATTTTTGAAGGTTGTTGAGATGATCAACCACCTGATGAATGGGACGTCCACATTTGTGAGTCCACACATGCCATTGAAGGAGGTTTTACTTGCTCCATTGCACACCTTTTCACACAGGATTTATGGGACATAGGAGCTTCTCTTGTAGACTTGCACCATGCTCATACTATTTGATGCGACGAGTCACTTAAGGAGGTATTACTTGGTCAACAAGTTGATTTATGGGACATCTAGATTGATGGAACATTAATTGCACACATGTTTATGGTTGATTATCCACACATGCTAGCTTGGAGGAGATCTAGGTGGAGGCTACTTGCTATTTTTCGAGGTTTCACTTGGTCCACCTCATTGAAGGTCCACACATGCTATTTTGAGATGGTTGTTGCACACTTAGAGGATTATTAGTGGAGCAACCTCTCTTAGAGAGGCTTCTAGTGACACACTAGAGCTTGTTGACATGGTCAACCACTTTGGAGAAGCCAAATGGCACAAATGGTCCCATTATTTTATCATTTGTTTGACTTATCTCATGGAGTTGGTTATGCAAGCATTATTGTATTGTTTTCCTTGGAGAAAAGCATGGATCTAGGAAAAAATCATTATCTATTGTAATGAGACGGAGCTCAACTATATTTAAAGAGTAGCTTGCTCCATTTGTTGCTTATGGTTAGATTTGTGATAAGTTCTCCTCTCGAATCCTTGTTGTATATCTTTTGGAGGACATAATGAGAAGTATAATGGTTAATACTTATCAAGTGTGAAGCTAATGTTTATTATTTCTCATTGTTGTTGATGTATGCTAGAGATCACTTGCTAGAACATGTTTGAGAGGCCAAGAGAAAGGGTATATTTACCACATAGGAAGGGATTTATGTGAGGCTTTATGTCTCTATTCCCTTTGCTGTTTTATGTGAGGCTTTATTTGAAGCTTGCTTCTATCAAAAAATTGTTGCTAGTCTAATGCCTCACTATAGGGCACACCATCATAGCATAGTTAGAATGTGGCAACTTTAGGTCCCCTCCAATTTTATTTTTACATCATTTGACAACAAGTTTAAGGCTGATTATGGCATGTTTAACAACATTATTTGTCTTAACCATTTATAAACTGTTCTCTTAGTTTGACTTCTTGACTCCATTTTACCCGAAATTGGATAGGCATTAGTCCTAGTCTTCCATCATTCCATTTTTCACTTTACTACAACAATGTTTTGCTAAAGCTAACTCTTCATAATTACCTTCAGCCTCCTTGTCATAGCCTTAGTCAGCTGAATTTAGCGAAGACTCCTATGTTTTAGAGGGGATCCAGCCTAAAGTGAGGGGGAGAGCTGCTATCGTGACAGTGGGCAGCCTTTTTGAGTTCCCTTGAAGTTGCACTTTGTGGTTGGGACTTTTTACATTTTGAGTGTAGGTTTGGGAGGTAACACATGTTGCTCTATCATAACGATGTTGAATAATGTGCATGTACCTTCTGCAATGTTTCTTGTGTTGGTGGTAGGCTTGAAGAGCATGGGCTGTGGTTTGATTGACAACCTCAATCATGGCATCAGTTTGGGGATGGGAGGAAGTGGAGAATTATAAAGGACATCGAAGCATCTTCCATAATGAACACTAGAGGTGACCAAGAATGAAGGGGGGTGTATGTGGGATAATAGAAGCATTTCTCATAATGATTTCCATAAATACACCCCTTTGGGTTCCTTCATTGGAAATTAAAAAGGGGGTATATGTCGCATGCTATATGATGAATGAGTTTTGTTCTTTGTTTGTGTGATTAAAAACATTATGTTTTGTAGATCTAAATTTATCTTTTTATATCTTTATCTAAATAATGTGAACAACATTTTCATCAAACCTTTGATGAACTTGAATTCTCTTACCCCTAGAAATCTTGGTGTTTTTCCAACTTTGTATTACAGCTATCTTATTAATTATGACAGAGTAATTAGGCCTTATTTTGAGATATAAATGTGTGATTCTTCAGACAAAGAACTACAACATACCCATGGGGATGATTATAGTTTTTGTACATTATGAGAAAGATCTTTGTTGAAAGCATATTTTCTTAATTGAGTTCAACTTTTTTTTATAATTATCTTAATGTTTTTGGCTAGTGATTTTACTTTTTAACACCCTTAAAGCGATTTGTAGATCCTTGACAATTGGGCAAATGCAAGGAAAATTTCAGATGATAGTGATTCGTCATACAGGCCATGCTATCCAGGTTTCTCTTGTACCTTTCATGCTGGTGGTATATGAACATTATTGATTTTATTGGACTTTTTCTTACTACTTTTTAATTTGATTTTTTGTCTCTCTAAATTGTTGCAGGAAGATGTCCCTGATGAATTTGCCTCAGTAGTGCTAAATTTTATTTCTCGCAATCGAATAGGCCCTCATGGAATAGAGGTTTGTTAAGATGTGATTACTCCCCCCACTGTCTTTGTCTTGGAATATTATGTTTAAATGATATGTTGTCCTATGCTTGATTGTATTTTGAATTTCAGTACCATGTTGTTTGGGCATAATTATCCTTCAAATATGATTATATGAAATGATAACCATTATAGGGTCTCATAATAAATTGCAATACATTTGTAATCAGTTGACTACATAGGTATTGACATATACCATATGCACATTAATTTTATTCCAAATGGCATTTTTTCTGCAAGTCGATCATTCCAGGTAAGCATTTGTATTGGTCCAATTCTCTTAATATACTTAGATAAGTCATGAGTTAGACAATTCAGATTGACATGAAAAGAATAGAGAGAGAAGTAGTCCACACATCTACAAGTCTAACTATAAGCACATTATTGACACAACTATAAAGTACAAGAAAATTAGAGCATGTTTTAATTATTATGATGTGGGTATATACAAAGGATCATATGTTTGTGGACTTACCAAAGGGACTATATACTCAGGGTAAGAGTCACGTAGAAAGGCCAACCTCCATGAAGAAAGACCAACTGCCACATCTTCTACATGTCTGTACATACTGATTGATGGTGGTTGGGAATTAGGTAAATGACAGTTCAAGCTGACCATGATTTAATTACACAACTATATAAAGACATTTCACTCACACATGTCACATTGGTCATTAGTGCCCTTGTCTCTTGTCACTTGGACGAACTGTATGGTTTTGGAGCCTTAATAGCGTTCTTGCTCATTGGATGATCTTCATGCTTATGGATTCCTTGTGATGGTTTTATTCTAGAACGCTTTGTCCCTAGGCCCTTGTTTGGGATCATAGCATGGTTTTCCATCACTTTCTTGTGGAGCATTCTCGTTTCTTGGCATTAGGATGGCATCTTGACTTCATTAGACATCTTTTGGGTTGAACGCTCTCATATTTTCTCACTCTTGGCACATGCAGAGGCATATCATTGCTTGTGGATGGGACCATCCCCTTCTTCAAGGTGTTTGTTGGATATTGTGGACACTTGTTCTTGAGTTAAATGCTCCTATTATTGATGGATGGTCTTCTTGGTTTGTTAATTGATGAGTTGGTATGAAGGTTGGGTTTTGGTTGTTATGTGGACATTCATTGCACACATATTGAGGTTGTTCCCCACTTGATGGAGTATTGCTCATAGATCTATTTGTTGGCTGAGGGTTTGAACCCTTGATGTATGGAAGCAACCTCTTGCGCTTGTTGACCTATTCTGTATTCATTGGTTTTCTCTTAATAAGAAACCAACCTTTGGAGGGTTGTTTACACACTCATCTAGCATTTTTGATTGGACGTTTTTGGAGGAGCATTCTAGCTTTGAGTGCATTTATCTTTTGGCAAAGCGTGTAGAATAGTGCCATCTCAACACCATTAGATGCAGAGTGGGCGTGGGATTTTCGAAAACTAGTTATAATAGAAAATTCGATAAATATTGACGAACTAAGCAATTCTAGAATTGTCATTTAAATAGTCGCATTGTATTTTTTTGTGCATACCTTTTGGATCCTTTTCATGGAGAGCGTTCATCATATTTGAGGAAGTGATCCATCTTTTGAATCCTTCTTCTTGGAGTGCTACCTTTGGATAGCCTTTGGAGGCTAGGTTTGACTTCTACTTGTCATCATTCATCTTCATTTGATGGATGCACTCGCTTGGGAGTTTCTTCTCTTGGATATTGTAATTGTGGCTTTGAATACCATATTTCAGGGATATTGTTAGAATATTTTAGGGTTTAGTGGAGGATATTCACTGTTTACCCCATCGTAGGCTAGATCTAAGATTTATGATCATTTTATTATAAAGGAAGTTGAGTTCATTTCCTATATAAGAGAGCCTCTTCCTAATTTGTAATTGTGGTTGGATTTTTGGAGCTCTCTCTCTCTCTCTCTCTCGCTTAATTGATACAACTTTTCTTGGAGAAAATCTTGTTGGAAGGGTTCTCTTGTTGTTCATGTGTGGTGCTTTGATATTTCTTGGAGCTTCATGGTTGTACATTGTATTGGGTTTTCACATTGTCATTTCTATGCTTTTGCTTGGGCCATTGAAAGGGTATTATTATTGCTTTGGAGAATTGCATTTTAAGTTAAGCTCTATTTCAGCCTTTGTGTGCATGTATATTTATGCAAGAGTTATGTGTTGTATATTTACCTTGATTTAGGTTATGCAAGCTTAAGCCTTTATTTATAGAATGCAGCCCCAATAGATTGAAAGGAAGGGAATTCTTTCAGTCGACTCCTTCGCTTGTAAACCCTAGTTCACCTTCAATTTCACCAAGTAGGGTTTGTGTTAGCTCATGCAATTCTACTCTCTTGGTGACATATTAAGCAAGGCTCTCTTAGTTGGTGATTCTTTGACTCCATTTTCCTTTGATTGGGATGGCACTAGTCCTTGGCATGATCTCTTTCATCCTCCTTTCACCTCATTTATGTTCTATACTACAAAAAGGCAAATGTTTTTCTAGAGCTACTTTTCACATCACCTTATACTTCATTGTTTGTAGCCCTAGTAATCCTATCTTAGGGAAGCTCCCATTGAGTTGGAGAAGAGCCAAGAAAAAGTGTGAAGAGGGTTGGTGTGGTGACATTGACCTCCCCTCTTGAGTTCCCCTTTGGTTAGTATTGCTTCTTTTGGACTTTAATCACACATGCTAGTTGGAGAGGTAACATAGTCAAAACCTAATAATGAAAGACTTTGCTAAATGTGAGGTATGTTAAAAAATGTACCAAGGCAAGTGTTGTTCACTCATGTGATGTATAAAGGAGTTTTGTGGTTCTAATATTAAATTGACTTTATGAGATTATTAAAACGGGGTGAATTATTTAATGTCTCATTAATTATTTAAATGATGTGAATAAATTTAGTTAATGAGAAAAGTTGAGCATTTAATGAGGCCCCTAAATCACATCTAGTTAAGATTTAATCCTAGCCATTGGATTAGATGGAGTTGGTTACCTAAAACAAAACTAGGGAAATGCATTCGTTCTTCATTCATTGTTACCCTTGAGGTTTGGAGAGCTAGAGAGAAAAGAAGAGAAGTCAAGAGGACATAAGAGAGAAGAAAATCCTTGCACAGAAATCGAGGTGCTGAGAAGAGCATAATTTTCAGTGGAAGGCACAAATACAATGAAGTACAGGTTGGGATCAGCCTCACACTTTTGAAATCCTATCGATAGCAAGTAAGACTCAATCCTCTGTTGGACACACGAGGTACACTGAGAGGGGGGGTGAATCAGTGTGCGCAACTTTTATTACTTTTTACTTTTAACAATCAACAACTTATTCAATAATATGCATTATCGCATTATCATTATATCATCATCATCACATAAGAAACATAGCATGAAACACAGAACACCAGATTTTACGTGGAAACCCAAGTCCAGGGGAAAAAACCACGGAAGCCTTTCTAAAATAGTTTTCCAGAAATAAGTGGAAGGAGGCAACAACTCCCTTTATTACAAAGACATCAATTTTCCAGCTGCAACTGGAAGGAGGCTACAACCCCTTGATTTACAGGCTTCAACCTGAAGGAAGCCACAACTCCCTAGTTCTCTGGTTATAACCGAAAGGACGCTACAGCCCCCTGATTTACAAGCTACAACGTGAAGAAAGCTCCAACTCCCTTGTTCTCCGGATATAACCGAAAGGAGGCTACAACCCCCTTTCCTTGCCCCGTCCTGCCACCCAGATAAGAAAATAGTGACTGAACTACTGAACCACACCCGCACTGATCCTGCGGACCTGCTAATCAACACATGTACTACCCTGCACAATCTGTACCACATTGCACAACCACTACCACTACTAACCCCTGCTCATGATCTGATCACTACTCGTCAACTGATCACTGACTGCTGTATCACACTGCTCATCAACTGATCATTGCCTGCTGTATCACACTGCTCATCATCTGATCGCTACTCACCAACTCATCACTTGCTCATCACTACACCACACCTGAACCCATAACCTGTACAATCACGCTGTACCAGTCAATCATCCGACTCAGTCAATCTGAGTCTGCACACCAAACTCAATCCACCTAAGTCAAACCAGCTGCTCAAACAACTCAGAGGAAAAAGAGAGAGAATTCGGTAGTAGGGAGAACTCACTGAGGAGTTCAGAGAGAGGAAATGGCCACTAAATGTTGTATCAGGCCATAGACAGAGCATATGTGGGTTTGAAGTTGCATGTACAGTTTTATTGTGTTAATGGAAGTAGATTCATCAATGTGTTGTGTGCTTTGTTCTTTTACAATCTGTGTGTGAAGTGATCAAATAATATTGGTGAATAATGATAGCTCTGTGAATAGCTATACTTATGCATACAAGAGCTCATAATGAAATAGAAATGCAACTGGGCAGAGTCTTACGGTCTGAGATTCCAGTTGTTAATTGAATTTGTATAGAACCTCTAGGGTTCCAAGTTCTGCAGAAAGTCTTTTAGGCTTTATGTAATTTGGTATAATCCATATGAGAATACCTATCTGTATGAAAGGTGAAAGAATTCTTTATATGAGTTTACCATAGTAGTGTAAACAAAGACAGGAAAAAGTTATGCCGGCATCTCTGTGAATGTGATGATGTATCGAAATTGTCCAAAGAGTGGGGCAGAACAACTGTGTATTGATCAAAGGGATCGATAAGTGTTATGGTCAGTGAAGACTGATATGAACAGTTAAAGATCAACATAAGTAAAACGCTCCTTTTGAATGGCATTCTGGGGTTTTTGAACCAGACTCTGTATGGGGAGAAATCAACCACAGGTAACTGGAATCCTTTTACATGTTGTTTTGCTTATGATAAATGAAATACTGCTCTTCGGTGAACCGTGATACAAGAAATTGTTGTGGCTATAGTGAAATGTACACATGTTTGCTGAACATTAGTAGAAAAGGAATCATAGTTCTGTGATGTATTGGCAAATGTGGGTGGTTGAATCTTACTCTACGTTGAAAGGGTAAGCCATCAAATTTGGGAATTTCGTTGTTTCCTGGAAGTGGAAACTGCGTGGAAATCGGAAAAAAAAGAACATACATATTTGGAAAATGCATTGGAAATAGAAAAACGCCTTATTGGAGTTGTGTTGGAGTGAAGGTACACCATTTGTGTGTGGAATGGATTGGTGTTCTTGGTGCCAGTTTATTCGGTGCCATCATTTTTGGTATCAGAGCAGGTGAATCCTGCTGGTGAAAAGTTGTGAAGGGATGTTGCAACAGAATGTGCAGATAAAGAATGGCTTCAGTCAAGAACTCAGCACTAAAAATTGCTGGAGAAATGGTGGTAAGAGCTGGAAGTAGATTTTATAATTCAAAATTGTGACAAGGAGAGTAGCAAATCTCTATTGGAAAGTTGTGATAGAAGAACCCATAGCATCGAGAGTGCTGCAAGTGTTTCCAATTAAAGACTGGAAAGGAACGAGGGCAGTGAAGTTCGCAGAGGAAGGTGACTGCAGAAGTGAAAGCTTGAGAAGGAGCATTGAATGCTCAAGAGGTTTTGAGAAGAAGAAACCAGAGAATATCAAAAGACCAAACATGGAGAAAAGTTTGGGTGAGGTATTTGTCGCAAGGTGAAAAAGACTTGTTCACTGTAGAGGCTGAGAGTGTAGTTCACCAAGAGCTTGAGTAAAAGTTCATGAAGAAGTGAAGATGATTGTTGATAGTCATAAAAGGGGTTCAAGGGAGTCACAATGAGTTGAAAGAAGATGCCAAAACCACTGGCATGAAGAGGAGGATGAATCAAGAAGGATTTGACAAAGAGATGGCTGAGATCAAGGAGAGACTCAGTGTGATGATGGAGCTGTTACAGAGAAGTGAGGAAGAACAATACTATGGATGGATATTGAGAAAGAAGAAGGTGAAATGGCCTGTTTTGCAACTGAGACATAAGCAAGGGCCAATTATTTGGGAAGAACTTAGGGTGGATGAGCATGAAGAAGGGGTTTGCATATGTAGACCTGAACAAGGTGAAATTCTTGGTGAAGAAGAGAGTGAGAATGTAGAAGAGAAATCTAATGAAAGTCTCAAGAATAGTTGGAGGAATTTGGGCCAGCGAGCAAGGAGAAAGGCATCAGCTGGGGTTGAAAGGCCTTGTGTTTTTGAAACTAACTAAATGTTTGTGGATGCAGGTATAGATGGTGATGAGTTACCTCATGAGGACAATATCAAGAAAGTTCCAATCAATGGGCCTGTAGATGAGTTTCTTATAGCAGAAACAAAAGATAGAGACGTTGAAAAGAAGTCTATTGTGAGTCTCATGGATTGTGTGGAAGACTCAAAGAAGCATGAAGGCTTGATGGTGTCAGAGAAATTAAATAAGGCTAAAGAGCCTTATGACTTGAAGATTAGTAGTTGGTGGATGGTTATAGGATGTGGAAGAGAACAGTCATTAAGCACTGTTATGAAGATTGAAAGGAGTAAAGATGTGCTTCCTAAAGACATATGGGCAGAGAAAAACCAGAATTTTGCTGAAAAGGAAAATGAGATAGCCCTGTCTCATATAGATGAACAATTCAAAAATCATATACATGTAGTGAAAGAAATTGTCAGTAGATCATCAGAGAAGTCTGATTGTTGAGGATGGAAAACATAGAGGTGAAGTACATTTACTGAAAACTGTGTGGACTGAAAACCTAGACCAAAAAGTGACTTCAAAAGATGATCCTACAGAAGTTGGGGTCCATTGTTTAGGTGAAATGTTAACTAAATATCGTAAAGAGGTTGAGTTGCAAAGGGAGACGCCAAGAGTAAATGGGGTGTAGGAAGAACTCAAGAAGACTGAGTATAATGTGACTGTTCACATTTGTGAACCTGAGCTAAGTGCAGTTTTTGGAAAGAGTGATGAAGGGAGATCAAGTGGGGATCTCATGAGATGCTTGGATGGTTCAAACCAGCAGGAGGTTATGCTTACAGAGGAATTAGATGGGGCTATAAAGCCTTATGCGTTAAAAATTGACAATTTGTGTATGCTTGCAGGTTTTGCAGGAGATAGACAGTCTTCTGGAACTGTCTTAAAGATGGATGAAAACTGTGAAGTGAAGTATGATGATGAATGTCTTTCTGATGAAAACAAGTTCGAGTTAATGTAGCAGAAGGAGCTCATATATAGCTTACTTAATGGAAGAGAAGTCCAGAATGAAGGATGTGTCCTTAGAGAAGGTGAGACATTTGTATCTTATGACAAGAAACCTGTTGTTGATGAGAACAGGGTGAAGATGGCCAAAAGGAAGTTTTAGGACAGTTATTTGAAGCTGTCTTGAAAATGGAAGATCAAAATTTTAATCTGATGAAGAATGAAGAAACATTGTCTCAAAGAGGTAAGCCAATGGAATTGATTAAGGAACTTGATGAAAAACAGTTGCAGAAGAATGTTAATGCAACAATTATGGCAAAGATAGCTTATGAAGAGGGCCTACAGAAAGGAAGAAATGAAGAGTGTGATGAGGAAAGAAGTGAAACAAATTTGTCGCATGACAAAAAGAAGCTTGTCATAGAAATGAACATAGCAGAATTGACTACTGAAGTTAGTCACAGAGGAAATGAAGGACAACTACTACTGAAGGTTGTCAAGGAAGAAGAAAGATATGCTGAAGATGATGAGCAACATTGTGATGAAATACTTGAGGAATGTCAAGTAGAAGGTGAGTTGTTGGAGTATTTGCTGAACAAATATGAATATGAGGATGTGATTGCAGATAGTGATGAAGAAGTGTCTCAAGCTTTGGTTGAGACAGAAATGCATGCTAGTTGCCAAGTTTCTGATGTATTGGCTAGAGCCTAGCACAGAAGGAAGGATGAATGAGTATGTTATGGCAGTCAAAAAACTAGGGTATGAATTACTTCTTAAAAATAAAGCTGAAGTTCAGAGACAGCAAATGAATTATGCAGAGGGAATTGTCTTCACAGGCATCAAGGATGTATGGGTGGCCGAAAAAGTAGAGTGTAGCCAGCAGCTTGAAGATGAAAGTAGAGAGTTGAAGCAGACAGAAGATCTCAGATCATTGGATAATGCTGAGATAAAAGAAACTAAATCTGGAGGTTTTGAAGGGGACAGTTTTGAAACTGTTGTGAAGCAGCAGTGGAAAAGGTATTTATATGCTTGAGCATCGTTTGGAATGTGTGTGGCGGAACAAGGGAAACTGAGAGTTTTATGACTCTTACATATGGTGGAATTCAGTTGCAAATAACCAATGATAAGAACATGTTTCAAACAATTTAAAAATGGATAATGGAGATAGTGAATGTTGGAACTGAATTGGTTCAAGAAAATGAGGTTTCATTTCATTTGTTAAAGGAGAATGTAGAAGGAAAAATTGTCTTGGAGGACAATATGGTAGCTAAAGGAAGAATTGAAGATTCTAAAGAGGGCAATAGTCATTCTATTGCAGGGCAGAAATGGAAAATCCAACTCATGCAAGAAGGTATTGCTGAGTTGATGGAATTAAAGTGGAATGAGGCTTATGGTATTTTTGTGCAAGTATATACCCAGTCACAAATGAGCAGTAGATGTCCACAAGAAAACAGACTGGATGGTGAGATAGATTATTTGTGGAACTTAATACAGTTTGCCAAGAAAAGCTACAGCAAATTAAAGCAATCAGTCTGTTGTGAAGTTGGATTAAAGGCGAAAAATTCTGAAGGTAAAGACAGTAGAGCATTGCAACACAAACTTTGGAAGCTTGGAAGGTTACAGCCAGCAAGAAATGATGACAGCGAAGCTTATGAGCAGCAACAAACAAAAGTTTGGATCCAGGAAGACAGGAATTGAAGACAAATGATCAAGAGATCATTTCTTCTTTCTACTTTGGGAGTCTGATGCAGGAGCATTAGTCCTCCAAATCTAAATCATGAATGTTTAGTCAGACCTCTAGGTCTTGACATCATCCCAAGGAGGGGCCATTGTAAAATCTCATGTGAAAAATGTTTTATTTCTTAGTAAAGTTAGACAGGGAATATGCCTAGTGTTAGGTGTTAGTTACTGAACAATTATGAAGGCATCAAGTTATTTAACAAATCCCTTGGGCCTTGAGAAATGGGATGACTCGAGTAGGGAAGTAGCTTGTTTACAGCTAGCAGTTGAATGAGTCATAAATGAGGTAAATATGGTTTTCTTAAAATAGAGTTGGTTGCTGATTTGTAGGATGTTGTTGAAGACCTGGATAAGCTCAGCCTTGTAATTGAATCGAGGGTGGTCTCGAGGAAAAAGAGAGAGAATGCGGTAGTAGGGAGAACTCAGTGAGGAGTTCAGAGGGAGGAAATGGCCACTGAATGTTGTATCAGACCATAGACAGAGCATATGTGGGTTTGAAGTTGCATTACAGTTTTATTGTGTTAATGGTGTAAGTTTTTACTTAGTTTCAGCCTCTGGTTTAAATGTTGAAAATAACTCAATTTAATGCCCAACCCAAAAAATTCATAAGGCTGGAAATAACATAAATTTTCAGACTTAAATAAACACTGCTGTAACTTAATTTTTCATGGCAAAAAATAAAATAAATGCACTTTCAGACAACACACAGTACTCAATAATTTTTGGCCAATAACCTTGGAAAAAACTCACAAGGGGAAAACTAGTTAGAGAGAGTATTTATTATTTCTTCTAGGAAAATACCAGGACAGTCATTTTCAGTCAAAATACAATTTATCTCAACCAGAGAAAATAACCCAGCAGGCTGCCTCCATTTTTGTGCCTTTCCTTCTCGAAAAACGTGCCTGAAATAACAACAAAGTTTTGCCCTCGATTTTTGTGCCAGAACTGCCTCAAAATTCGTGTTGTACGGACTTTAATAAATGCAGCCGTACGGCCTCGGAAAACGTGCCACAAAAATCTGTCTGGTGCCTTGAGAAATGTGCCTGTACTCCTTGAAACTTGTGCTCAGTTTCTTCCCTCGAAATCTGTGCCCAGAATCACGTTGTATGGATGGTCGCACTCCTCGAAAACTGTGCCACACATTAAATGCAAATGGCAGTGCCTCGATTTTTGTGCCCATTGAAAACTCTTCAAAAAGGGTGCCTCAAATTCTGTGCCTCTCTCTACTTTCTCATCTCTTCACTCTCATCTCAAGAATGAATTCATTTTTTCCTTTGCCCTTGCTTTTTGTCTAAACCCTAGGTAGGTGAAGAGCCATCTAATCCAATGGCTAAGATTAGACTAGATCAATGGATGAGAATAAATGCTCTCATTTAATTCTGATAGAAATTAATTTCACTCACCCACTTAAATTTATCAAAATTTGACTTTAATCTCTAAAGTCACATTAAATGCTCATCTCAAGTCATTTAATGCAAGGGTCACTTTATTTCCCCCTTTTAAGTGACTAAGGCTAAAGTCACCTAGGGGAACACTTTCCTAGGTACAAAAAATCAACAAATGGAAGTAGATTCATCAATGTGATGTGTGCTTTGTTCTTTTACAATCTATGTGTGAAGTGATTGAACAATATTGGTGAATAATGATAGCTCTGTGAATAGTTATACTTATGCATACAAGACCTCATAATGAAATAGAAATGCAACTGGGCAGAGTCTTACGGTCTGAGATTCCAGTTGTTAATTGAATTTGTATAGAACCTCTAGGATTCCAAGTTCAGCAAAAAGTCTTTTAGGCTTTATGTAATTTGGTATAACCCATATGAGAATACCTATCTGTATGAAAGGTGAAAGAATTCTTTATTTGAGTTTACCGTAGTAGTGTAAACAGAGATAGGCAAAAGTAATGCTAGCATCTCTGTGAATGTGATGATGTATCCGAATGGTCCAAAGAGTGGACAGAGAGTGTTGGCTCTGAGTGCTAAAAAGGGGCAGAACAACTGTGTATTGATTGAAGGGATCGATAAGTATTATGGTCAGTGAAGACTGATATGAACAGTTAAAGTTCGACAGAAGTAAAACGCTCCTCTTGAATGGCATTCTGGGGTTTTTGAACCAGACTCTATATGGTGAGAAATCAACCACAGGTAATTGGAATCCTTTTACATCTTATTTTGCTTATGATAAATGAAATATTGCTCTTCGGTGAACCGTGATACAAGAAATTGTTGTGGCTATAGTGAAATGTACACGTGTTTGTTGAACATTAGTAGAAAAGGAATCGTAGTTCTGTGATGTATTAAGAAATGTGAGTGGTTGAATCTTACTATGCATTGAAAGGGTAAGCCATCAAATTTGGGAATTTCGTTGTTTCCTGGAATTGGAACCTGCATGGAAATCGAAAAAAAAGAACATACATATTTGGAAAACGCATTGGAAATAGAAAAACTCCTTATTGGAGTTGTGTTGGGGTGAAGGTACACCATTTGTGTGTGGAATGGATTGGTGTTCTTGGTGCCAGTGTATTTGGTGCCATCTAACTAGAAGAGCACTTTTGGTTGTTGCTTCAATTTGGCCTCGACAGTTGTGCCATGGTTCAGTCAGAAGCAAAATTCTGTTGCTTTGAGTTTTGCAAAGCCCGAGTATATGGCAGTCAGTCAGGCTAGTTGCAATGCATTGTGGCTTCGTAAGTCGTTGGTGGACCTATTTGATCAGGAGTTGAGGCCTACTTTTATTTACTGTGACAATCAGAGTTGCATCCATCTCTTTGAGAATCCAGTATTCCATGACAGGTCAAAGCATATAGAGATCAGATCGCACTTCATCAGAGACTTTGTTCAGAGGGGTGTTGTTATGTTATAGTACATTTCTACTGAAGAGCAGGTGGCTGACAGCCTAACAAAATCTTTGGGGAGAGGAAAGCACATTCACTTCAAAGACAAGTTGGGGGTTGTGAAAAACACTTTCCTCGGTAAGAGGGAGCGTTGAAAAATATACCAAGGAAAGTGTTGTTCAGTAATGTGATGCTTAGGGGTGGACAATATTAAATGAGGTCCATAGTACTTTATTAAGTGAGATGTACTTTATTTTTATAAAGTCACTCTATAAAGGAGGTTTGTGGTTCTAATATTAAATTAACTTTACGAGATTATTAAAAGAGAGTGGAATATTTAATGCCTCATTAATTATTTAAATGATGTGAATTAAATTCATTTAATGATAAAAGTTGAGCATTTAATGAGAACCCTAGATCTCATCTAGTTAAGATTTAATCCTAGCCATTGGATTAGATGGAGTTGGTTACCTAAAACAAAACTAGGGAAGGCCATTCGTTGTTACCCATGAGGTTTGGAGAGCAAGAGAGAAAAGAAGAGAAGTCAAGAGGACAAAAAAGAGAAGAAAACCCTTGCACAGAAATCGAGGAGCTGCGAGGAGCATGGTTTTCAATGGAGGGCACAAATTCCTAGACAAATTGTACAGCAGGAGGGCATGAGTTACATGGCAGAATTTTCTTGTAGCTGGCACACATCCCAAAGTAGGCCATATAGCATTCATGAGGTCCTACAGGCACATAATTCAAGGCAGAATTATGACAGGTCCATCATGCTTAGTGTCATAAATAGAATCCCCAAGATGCTGCCAACGATTAAATACACAAGGTGTGTAAAGTCTCTCATACTCCTTACCACTATTATAAGATGGTTTTTGTAAATATATGCATAGCGTTATTCAACAACATCATAGAAAAAAATAAATGAATCCTGTTGTCGATCCAAGTCCTAAAATTTAACTAGTTGTGTGTCTACTTGCTCCTTTACTATATCAATGGAACCCAAAATAAAAAAGAATATTTCCACTATGCTTAGTGATTCTATCAAAATCTTCTAGTTCTGAATCACTTCTCGAAGGAAGAAGCATATGTTCCTTAGGCTTAGTGTTCTGCATAGCAGTATCAACTAGATCTTTTAATCCCTCATGATGCTCAATGAACAATGGAGTGGAAGAAGGGATACTAGAAACCTCATCACATGCCATTTCTTTTGTGGGATCAAAAGCCAAGGTTGTTTTTTCATCATACTCTCTCTGAATGGTTCTCCTTAACTTCGAAAACTTTATTAGCTTCAATCAGTTTTCTTTTGACAAGGGAAGAAGAAGAGGTGGTGGAAACAACCTCACCATCCAAATCATTATCCCCTGAATAATCGAAAGAATTGGCATCATCACTATAATCATCATTAGAACCATCATCATCTTTAGAAACATCATCATCTTCATGAGGGCCCGTGAACTTGCATATGAACTCTTCCTACATTTCTAACAAAGTTGTAATAAAACCTGGACATAACTTATGATTAAACCAATCCATTGCATTATGAATCAAGAAGATCACAAAAATTTTCATCCACACATCTTCATGTCTCACATTAAAATGGTCAGCAAACCTATCAAACATTCTATGATGTTGGTACACTGACTCACCCTTCAAATCTTAATAAATTGGGAGATAATTCAGCCACTTTCTTTCTCTACTTGGAAGGGGACTAGGATACCCATTTATGGCATCAAAGTTTAATGGAGGAAACTTCAAATAGTCTTTGGCATGTCTTTCCTCTATTGATATTGTCATCAATCCAAGTAATACAATCCCAGATTGAAACTTGCATCTAATGGAGTTGCTATGTAAGTTTAAAATTACCAATAAAACTCAATGCTCACCAATGTCGTAGTACCAAGAAGCTTGGCTTGCTCCGTCGTAATGGCACCAAAATGTTTACGCTTGAAACCGTTTGGTTTTAAAGCAACTAGAAATAGTACAGCACCACGTACTATTTCCTTGCTCTTTAGAATAGTGCTTGCTAACCACAAGGGTGAATTTCTAGTTACTTTAGAGGTCAATTAACAATATAAATAAATTATCAATAACGCTAGAATCAAAATAAAAGCTTGTTGTCTTGAATAATTGTGCTAATAAATATGAAAAAAGAGTGAGCAAAACATGACCTAATAACTAAGAAATCGCATGGAAAATGGTGTAAAGCTATCTCGAAGTGTTGGGCACAGAGCCCAATGCAATTCCATACTAATAAATGCTAAAGATTCTCTCCATTTCTGTGCTAAAAATAAAATTATCTAAAAATGCCTAAAAATAATAATAAGATGCAAGCAACATGCACTTTGAAAACCCTATATAAACAATGTTCCACCAAGTTTCCGGGACACAGGTACGTGGGTGCAGGGATACACAGGAGCAACCTGTATAGAAGTTTCCCTCAAATTTTAGGAAATGTCAAAGGGGACGTTGGAGACTTCAGCATAGGGGACCCCACCAGAAAAATTAAAAAATTTATATAAAAATACATACTTTTTTTAAAGCTGGAGCGTAAGTCATTAAAGTCTTTATTTTTATAATCTAAAGAATAAGACAAGTTTACAACATACATCAAGTGAAATAAAATGAAATACAACCATACATAAGTTATAACTTATAACTAATAAAACAAAATTGGAAATGCAACCATATTGAACATCGAAATGAAATCAAGGCTAGAGAGAAAGAAAATAGTGGACAGTGTGGCCCTTTATCATTGATTTATTTATTTTTGTTCAAAAACAATTAATGGAAACATGGGGGCGCCATTTTTGGGAGGGAAATGTTTCTCTTTTTCAGAAAAAGAGAAATGATCCCTTCTATGTTTCCTTGAGTTTCGTTCAAACAGGGACGTGGGGGGGGGGCATTTCCAATGGAGTTTTCAAGTTTTTGGGACATGTGGGGCCATGGAAGCACGTTTCCTACCCTTGGGGACACGTCCCCATGTAACACTCTATATAAATCTAGAAAGAAAAAAAACTAGTTAAGAGGGTGGAATTTGAAAAAATATCTAGGATTTAAGAATATGAATTATTCTCAAATCTCAGATATTTCTTCAAATTCCACCTGCTCAAATTCTAGAAAACCCGTCTTACTCTTGAGGAGGATTTTCAAATCTTGTTCAACATCAAGCTACTTCGACGAATATCGATGAATTACTGAACAAAATATGGACTTACTCTTGAGGAGGATTTTCAAATCTTGTTCAACATCAAGTTACTTCGACGAATATGGGTGAATTACTGAACAAAATATTGATCCCCCAAAAGCTTTTGATTCTACTGTTACAATAGAATCATAAAAGAATGCATGTGGAATGTTTTATTTCATTTTTGTATAAAAGTGCTTTCTCACGATGAGAGAATTGAGAATATATTCTTGATAGACTGTAAAAAAAAGCCTTAAAAATAGGAAAAGCACATACGAAAATTAACACAAGTCTTTTCTCCAAGTGCCACATCAGAAAACACTCTAAAATGGAAGTGCCTTTTGACAACTCGTAACATTACTGTAAAGATTACTCCACAAAAATTAGAGCACCCAAGCTCTAAGGCTTATCCACTCATCCATAAAAGTCGATCCACACACATACTTCGCCATTATTTACATGAGATTAATGATATAACTTATCATCAATACATAAACCACGCGACACTAAAGACTGTTCATTACATATTTAAAAGATGTCTAATGAGTTTATTGAACCAAATACTTCAATGGCATCAATATTAAAATACAAATGTCACAAATGTGCTAAGTCAGCTGGTTTTTGTCTATGTTCGAATTCAAGGTCAAGGTCAAGGTCAAGGTCACAAATTGGACCATTTTTTAAACAATCGCCATATGGTGAATAAACACGTGTGAATAGACAATCAAGAGATAGCATTCATAGTAGTCCAACACTTTCTTTATCATGTCTACAGATCCAACTATTGCACAATAGATCCTTATTTAAGTAGAGATAAAATGAAAATAATGGTGACCGTATTTTCCTAACTTAGAAACCCTTATGGCTGACATGCTGCTATATGGGATAACTCGTCCTATGATGAAGTCTTGCCAACATAGAGGCATAGCACCAAACACAGCCGGGGGGATCCAATCAGATATACGCTAGTGTCCATGTGAACGCTGCCTTCTAAGGTTAATGTGGTGCACTTTTCTTTCTAAAACCCACCATCAATCATTTTAAATGTTGTACGTACTTTTTTCCATTTCTTTTATCTGTATAAGATTCCTTTAAATTCATATTTTTGGGTGGAAAGGATCGAACGTTTTGGATTTTGTCTTTGTCAACAGCGTTCTACTCTAGGAAAAAATATCTAGTTACTTATTTTTCATGTTAAATATCTTTTAGATAATGTGATTCAAGTTACCTTCTGTTCATTATTAACTTTTACAGCTGGTTGGTTTATGTAGATTCCCGGGTTACGCCGTTGAAGATTAGAAATTCAGCGTTTGGCTTCTTGTTGCTTTACTTGTGTAGCTACTTTTTTCTGTTCTGGTAAATTAGAGCTTCAATTTCAAGAACGAGTTTTGTTTTGTACATTGATTATTAATGTCAAATTCCACTATTCTGTGACGACTGTACTTTTATTCCTTATTTGTAAAACATGTTGCATAAAAATGCTTCCATGGTATTTTCTTTTGTGGTGTTTCCATGGTATCTTGCAACTTGTTAACATAACATTCCCATCTTCAACTCATAGTATTATGAATGCCATAACATGATTTATTTGTCCTGTAAACTTTCATCATAATGTATGTCTGTTTTAAGTGTACGCCATTATCCTTCACACGTGTAGAGTAGATTCAATTCATGATAAGGATAAGTTGTGTAGTAAGCAAATGGAAGCTAATCCATGGTGAGCACTTGATCAATGGTTAGGCATTTTTCTTGATGGGAATTGTTGAACTTGAATCGTGTTTTTTACAATGAAATAGTAGTAACAGGTTGGGAAAAGATTTTGTTGGGGATGAACTGATACTCTGAAAAGCAAATACATACACTTGTAATTATATTGCAGCATGTTTATTTGAGACTAAAGTAATGATGTTCATTGGGAAGGCTACATATTCTTGACATGTATTTTTTCAAACACAGAGCTTCTCTATTCCACAGAACACATACAAACATTATGTATATAAAGATGTGGAATACATAAACATTATGTATATAAAGAAAGTTCCTTTTGGCCTATACATCGATACCCACACACCCTAACCTGCTTTCAAGCATATACCCGTATCTTATTTCATAGGCATTCTTTCCTGCATGCAGCTTTTGCAATATGGTATTATACAGCATCATAGACCCATTTTAACCCTGGATCTATTAAGTAAACCAAAGGGGTAAAATACCCAGGTTCAAACCTCTTGCTATGTTAAAGATCCAGAGTTAAGATGGCTTTCTTCTAGTTCAATTTTTTTTATGTCATGGTAATCTATTAAAAGAAATAGGTGGTCATATTTTTATACACTAAACATGAGATGGCCTTTCATTTTATTTAAGTAGTGTTATACATGCAGTTGTGACATATCGATCTTTTTCACCTTGGGCTATAAGAGCACCTCGCTTTTCTTGGTGCCATTACTCACTTTAATATGATGATCAAGTAATAAATAAATGGCTTTATTGTGACATGTATTTGCTAATCATTACAATACCTAGAGAGCGAGGTCTTTATTTCATGAAGGAGTTCTCTTAATATCCTCAAAAACATTGTTAATGAGCACTTTTTTCAGTCGAAAAAAGCATGTAATTTCCTATTCATGAGCACTACAAGTACATTGTCTATTTTTAATGCTAAAGTTAATTTTAGAGCTCCTTGGACATCAGTATTGGCATATATTACTCACATTAATGGGGGTGAGCAAGTGATAAATAAAATATTTGTAGCATGATAATTATTTATTATAATTGGTGAGAGTTGTTTTAAGTTGTTTGGAAAAATGGTTGACGAAGAATAAAAATACATTGTCACTTTTTATTATTTTTTATTTTATCATGTTAGGAAATTTATCTCTATTTAGTATTGTGGCCTTGTTCGGGTACACAGGGTACTCCCAAAAGACCGAACACCTTGAGCAACCGCTTCACACACAAATAGATCACAGATCAACACACCGATGTTTGTCACGTGGTTAAAACCCTCGAGAGGGAAACAGTCCACGGCCCCAGCCAAATAGCTACTTGGAGCTATTTATTATGCAAAAGAAAGAAAGTTACATGAGCTTCTCATAATCGATCAGCTAGTCAAGGACCTTCTATGCTCTTTAAATAGAGATCATAGACCAATCAAGTGTTAAGCCACGGATCAATGGTAGGTATGATCTAAGAGAAGTTGAACTGTCAGATCACTCTATGTCTAGAACATATTGTGACCGTCGGATTAGAATATTTACAAATACATACTAATGCATACTAAAGAAACACACTTTTACTTAACGGATATATTACACAAGTTGATCTTAACTAACTCCTAAGTGTCTCAATATCCTAACATCCCCCCTTAAGAACAACTTGGGATAGGAATGAAGGATTTACAAAAGTGACACTATTAAGAGAAGAAAGGAGGCATTAGAGCCTTTCCCCCCTTAAGGACACATTCTTGAACTCCTAACATAGACCGAAGTTTAGAAAACTTCACTTCTGTAAGAGACTTGGTGAAGATGTATGCAACTTGATCATCTGTAGGGCAATAGAGAACTTCAATAACACTATCATGAACAAGATTTCTGATGAAGTGCATGTGTAGCTCAATGCGTTTGCTGCGCTGATGTAGAACTGGATTTTTGGCAAGCTTGATGGCACTTTGATTGTCGCACCAAAGTGAAGTAGGCTGCTACTGCTTGAATCCAAACTCTGAAAGGATCTGTCGAAGCCATAAAGCTTCCTGATTACATTAACTGCGGCTCGATATTCTGCTTTTGCTGAAGAAAAAGCAAGAGCTTGTTGTTTCTTACAAGCCCAAGTGACAAGTCTATATCCCAGACTAAAAACATAACCTGCAGTAGACTTTCGATCATCAGGATTGCCGGCCCAATCTGAATCAATGAAACCAACCAACAAAGGTTTCCCCCCTGTACTGTAATGAATCCCAAACTGAATTGTACCTCGAATATATCGAAGTATTCTTTTTGCTACTTTCCAGTGACTTTCATGAGGAGTTTGCATATAACGGATAACACGACCAACGGTAAAGGAAAGGTCAAGACGGGAATAAGTCAAGTATAAAAGACTACCAACAAGCTGACGATACAAGGTGGCATCTACTTCAGGGGAAGTACAAGTGGCAGAAAGTTTGACTCTAGACTGGAAGGGAGAAGGGGCTGGTTTACAATCTTCCATGTGGAAGCAACGAAGAAGGTCACAAGCATACTTAGACTGGGAAAGAAAGATTCATTCTTTGGTTTGCAAGACTTGGAGACCAAGAAAATAATGCAAATGTCTTAAGTCTGACATTTCAAAATTTTGCTTAAGACTGGATTTCACATGGGTTATAAGTTTAGGGTCACTATGAGTAATGATAAGATCATCAACATAAAAAACAAGTATGATGAGATGGTTTCCTACTTTCTTGGTATATACATTGGGGTCAGAATGGCATGTAGAAAAACCGGTGTCAAGGAGAAAGCTATCCATTTTGGCATACCAAGCTCTAGAAGCTTGCTTAAGGCCATATAAGGATTTCGTAAGGAGACAGACAAGGCTAGAGTTATCTTGAATATATCCAGGAGGTTGTTTCATGTAAATTTCCTCCTATAAATCACCATGTAAAAAGACAGACTTGACATCCATTTGATGGACTTCCCAGTTATGTAAGGATGCAAGGGAAATAACAAGGCGAATGGAATTCATTTTTGCGACAGGAGCAAAGGTTTCATTGTAGTCAATCCCTTCAACTTGGGAAAAACCTTTGGCAACTAACCTTGCCTTAAGTCTTTCAACACTTCCATCTGATGCATACTTAGTTCTGTAGACCCATTTACATTTGACAAGTTTTCTTCCTTTTGGAAGAGGAACAAGATCCCAAGTATCGTTTGTCATCAAGGAACGATATTCTTCATCCATAGCTGCATCCCAGTCTGGATTTCCTGAAGCTTCTACAAAAGTTTATGGATCATGATTCTCGGAAACTTGAGCCAAAATAGAAGAGGCTCGCTGAAATTGAGAACGTGTTCGACGTTGATCTCTAGGATTACCGCCAAGATCACCAGTTGCTTCACATGTTGAACGGACCCATCGAGGAAGCATTGGTGCTAGTGCAATTGGAGGAACATGAGCAGGCGGAGGTAGATTTTCATTCTCACTGTCATTATCAGAAACTGGAGTTGGAAACCTGTCAAGGAAGTTGGAAGAAGAAGAAGGCACAATCACCGAATTATGCTCGCAGGCCAAAGATGGCACACCCGCCAAGTTAGGCTTGCAGGCCAAGAGATTTTCATCAAATTTAACATCTCTTCTAATGATTATATCATGAGAATATGGTTGGATAAGTCTATAACCTTTTACATCTTCTGAATATCCAACAAATATGCACTTTTCACTTTTAGGCTGCAATGCTTTCCGTTTTTCATCCGGAATGTGAATCCATGCTTCACAACCAAACACACGAAAGTGACTTACATATGGTTTAATTTTACTCCATGCTTCTTCCGGTGTTATACCTTGTAAAACTTTAGTGGGTGTGCGATTAACTATGTAATTTGCACAATTTATGGCCTCAACCCAATATTGAAGACTTAGTCCCTTATATTAGATCATACAATTAGCCATGTCTTTTAAAGTGCGGTTCTTTCGTTCAGCTACACCATTTTGTTGTGGTATATATGGAACAGTGTGTTGTTGTTGGATTGTTTGTTCAGTGCAGAAAGTAGTGAACTTGTTGTTAACATTTTCTTCTCCATTGTTAGTTCTTAACTTAATAATTTGATAATCAGATTGTTTTTCAACAAGGGCCTTGTAGGCCAAGAACATATTAAATACTTCGCTTTTAAGTTTTAGAAAGTAAACCCAAGTGCGTCTGGAGTAGTCATCAATGAAAGTTAAGAAATATTTGAAACCAGAAAATGAAGCAGAAGGAAGAGGACCACACAAGTCACTATGCACAAGCTCCAAGAGAACCGAGGCGTGCCAAGAGGCACGTTTGTCAAAACTGTCCCGATGATGTTTTTCGAGTACACAACCGGAACAAACACTATCCTTGCAAGATACCATCGGAAGACCAGTCACCATATTGTCTTTACATAGTTGTTGCAATGAGCGATAATTTAAGTGACCAAATCGCTCATACCAAAGTTTGCTCAAGTTATCATTATGGGCAACAAAAACTAAAGGAAAAGGTGATGACCCAAAGTTAAATTTGTACAACCTGGTAATATCATCAACAGTTTCAGTAGCAAAGACATTTTGAAGATTTTTAAAATCCTTAATTACAACTTGGTGAGGTGTAAACGTCACAGTTTTACCTTCACCTGAATGAGTAATTTGATAGACTGATAACAAATTGCAGGAAATTTTTGAAACACATAGTACATCACTGAAATGACCATTTTCTACTGGAATTGTTCCAGGGCTTACAACACTTAGAGATCTATCATCACCAACAAATATTTGTTTGGTGTTACATTCATGCATAATAGAAAAGATGGTTTGATCCTTAGCCATATGATAAGATGCTCCAGAATCAATGAGCCATTCATTTGAAGTATAGAAGAAGAAGATGCAGTATAAGAGTAACCAAAAGCACAAAGTGCATTTGAAACCCAGCACAAGGCCCAATTACCAGGAGTGGCGGTTAGTCCACTTGTTTTTATATTCCCAGATGTGCAGCGGTTATACCATGTGGAGGTACCCGATACTCCAACACCTCGCCTCCGGCGTAGCTCAGGGGAATTGAACCTAAGACCTATGCTCTGATACCATGTTCGGGTACAGAGAGTACTCCCAAAAGACCGAACACCTTGAGCAACCGCTTCACACAAATAAATCATAGATCAACACACCGATGTTTGTCATGTTGTTAAAACCCTCGAGAGGGAAAGAGTCCATGGCCCTAGTCAAATAGCTACTTGGAGCAATTTATTATGCAAAAGAAAAAAAGTTACATTAGCTTCTCATAATCGATCAACTAGCCAAGGGCCCTCTATGCTCTTTAAATAGCGATGATAGACCAATCAGGTGTTAAGCCATGGATCAATAGTAGGAGGTATGATCTAAGAGAAGTTGAACCGTCGGATCACTCTATGTCTAGAACATATCGTGACCGTCGGATTAGAATATTTACAAATGCATAATAATGCATACTAAAGAAATACACTTTTACCTAAAAGATATATTACACAAGTTGATCTTAATTAACTCCTAAGTGTCTAAATATCCTAACAGGTCTCTCATCACAAAGATAACTTTTAATGAGTGTTGTAGCCTAGGTGGCTAGTACACCCACATGGAGAAACATGCATGACAATGTAGCATAAAATGAGAAAGCAAAGCTTCAGAGAGTAACTAATAAAATGAGAAAAAAAGCTTCAAAGAGTAACTAATAGGAAAAACATTAAAACCATGCTCCTTGATGGTATAAGAAAATCAATCCATTAAGTAAATTGCTCTAATGAATGAAGAAATAAAATAACATAGCGATATAGTAATGTAAAGAATATATCAAGGGGTGGCAAGTCTAGGGTGATCATTCTTGATTTTGGAGGAACTTAAGAATTGAGCTACGAATGGGAGTTGGGGATAATCACAAATAACAAAGGAAAAGCGTATGCTCTCTTCAAAGGGTTAAAATCTTTAGACCCAAATAGAGTCATGTCTCTTATTATCTTTGGGGACTCTCCCATAATTATTAATTCAATGAGTAGCTCCAAACGCCATTTGATGACAAGCTAAATTGGATCATAGCAAGAATAAAAATGAAGTTCTTTGCATTGAAGATATTAAGTTCTTCCATGTTTTGAGAGACCTCAACCTACAAGTTGATAGCCTCACCAATAGAGCCTTCCAATTAAATGAAGGAAAGCTAAGGACGAACGAGGAAATCTATTTCCAATCCATCACCTAAGTCTAAGTTCTTTGTTGTGGATAGTATGCTACCACTCATTCTTTGGACAATTGTTATATATGAGGCCATGTTTCCGTAGAAGTGAATGTATATGGGCAAGTGATGTTGTGGGCATCACTCATGCAACTACTTCATGCATGCTTGTCTCAACTCTTGGTCGACAATTTGAAGCAAGTGGGTTGATATCACGATTTGCAAGTGGAAGTATGGCGTTTAGGATTTTCTTTGGAGTGAAGGCAAGAAGGTGGTGTCCTTGGTTGCTTAGATTAAGGGAATTTTGAGGTAAAAAAGGGCCTCATAAGGGATATATTAAAATATTATGAACTAGGCATTTTATGAGAAGGTATACTTTAACAACTCACCTTTCTACTATGTTAAATGTACAATTTAGATAACCATGGTTGAGTTACATACTAGAAACAAAATAATAAAAAATGTTATTTTGAAATGACTAAAAGCTAATTTTAATTTCAAAAAAATGTGTAATGCATTTATGTTCTTAAACTTGGAGATCACTTTTAATAATAAAATACAAACATAATGAAAAGACAATCAAATATGTTTTGATAATAAAATGAAAAACCATCAAAATTTTCAAACTTCCTCCCACCACAAATTGAAAATTAAAATTTAAAATAAAAAGATATATATTTTCTTAGTTTTTTATTATGACTTATGTTCTTTTGTTTCTTTATATAATTGATGTATTTTGATGATATAATTAATTAAGTGTTTGAAAATTAAAATTTAAGATAGCATGTCTCTTTTTAATTTTTTTTTATTGTAATTTATCTTTTTTAGGTTTCTAACAAAATTTACATATATTAATGATATGATTAACTTATTATTCAAAAATTAAAATTAATAAATATATATGTATTTTTTTTAATTTAAAGTACTTATTTTCTTATTAAACCAATTTATGTGTTTTTTAAATAGAATTAATTTATTTAAACTCTCATAAAATATCATAAAATAAGTTGTTCATAAAATAGGATGTTTATGATTGGTGTAAAAAAATTCTAAAATAAATTTTATTAATTACAATTGTTTTCAATTTTAGTAATTTTTTCTATGTTATAAATGTAATATCATTATTATTATATTAGGNCTACCTTTTGATTTATAATAAATAAAAGTATGATATTTAATGTTATATATATATATATATATATATATATATATATATATATATTGTTGTAGGTTGTATTTTTATAAAAAATATGATAAAGTGTTTTTTTTTTGGGTAAATACAGTGATCACATTAAAAAAGAAGTAAGGCCTTCTTAAAACCAATTACAAAGTACAAAATCAACTTTTCTATCTTTTACAGAGTTGATACAGAACGGTAGTAGTAATACTATACTTCCTAACTCCATACTTCCATACTTCCCAACCCACAGACACACAACTTCTTGGCTTCCCCACCCACAAACTTAATTCTTAAAGAGAAGTGACTAGCCAAAAGCTTAGTCCTTGCCATACTAGTCCCCAACATAATAGTCAAAACCCACAGTCTCATTCCCAAAATATTTTGGACACCTTAACGGTACATATTTCAAATCAGCGTCACTGCATGCAGGCTTCATCCATCAACTAAGAAAATCTATAGTGTCAAAAACACTGACTAATAATTCAAAGCCAAGCTTCCAAACTATCATAAACTTGATTATATCAACTACAATAATAGAGCATAATATCTGAAAATACTGATAAAGCCGTCAAAGACCACATCCCTAAGAACAGACCGTATTGATGCAAAGAAAACCAAAGTAAAGCGAGAAGAAACATCTTTAAGATCAGAAAAAACCTCATAAAAAGAACCAGGTGCAAAGAGATAAGTCCCCCTACTTCAAACTTATAACAAAATATAAGATAAATCCTGAGTAAAGTGCTGAGAAGAACCAAGACAACCTGGTTTTGTTGCACCAGAGCTCAAAGAAGCAAGATACTGAAAACCCAAGCACGCAGTCAAGAAATCAATTTTGTCTTCCACCCGTTTAACTGAAACTTCCAAAGACTGGATCATTGCAGAGATAGCAGTCTGCCAGGAATCAAGAGATAAATTGTCCAAATTAGGAGACTGTCGATCCCATTCAGCTCTACCCACCAAGTTTTTCATAACCCAAAATAACGTGACGGATTTTTCATAAAGACTCGTCCGACTAATAGTGTGGCCAAGATCCAAAATCCATTCCTGCGCCTTCTTAGCTTCCTCTTTCAGCTTTTGGGAATCGAGTTCATCCCAAAGCCTTCATTCCGTTGCAGTAATACGATTATGAATATCCTGAGGGAGTTCTAATTCAAAAATACGGGACTCCCAAAAGCCTTACGTTGCGCACGGGAAGCTACTTTGGACGAGTCTGATAGAGAATGCTCCCTTTTCCCCTTTCCTTTATCATTCATCTTGATAAACTAGAGATTCCTAGTTAAACCATGACTAAAACACTCACAACAATAACTCTCAAAAATACCCAATGAGCAGCTGATAAAAATTTTGCCACCCTGCACCAGAATATATAACCTCATATAGGAGTGCGAAATGATGGACATGATCCGCGGATTAAATTCACAATCCCTCACACAAGTCCTTTAAACAGACTCACCATTAATTTCTTTCATGTTCCTCAGAGCCCAGTACAAAATATGTACCAACAACTGTCACATATATGAAAAAATATGCCCAAACCATCATATTTAAAACACGCATCGGGTCAGAAATTAAAAACAAAGATTACACCTATTAGTGCCACGTGCTTAGAAGGAATATAAACCTTTTTTAATAATTATCCCGACCTTCCATCTGGACGCTGGTAGAATCATTAGATATAAGATTTTGACACCGGGATTGAGCGGTTATATCCGAAAGCATATTCCAAGCTTGCACTCTAAAAGGCTGACATGCACCAACCCCCATGTTAGCCAAGAAATCTGCCATCTTGTTGAAAAAAGCCACCCCCCCCCCTATTTGCCCCTTTAGGTGATGGGTACCAGACTAGAACCAGATGAGAATCAGTAGACGTAGTTGTAAGAGCAGGAGCAGTAGTAGCAATGGGTACCTCATAGTTGCCGTAACTGTAAGAGCAGTAGCAGCTTTAGCTTTAGTAGCTGTAGTAGTAGCAGCAGCCACCAGTAGCCATAGTAGCAGCAGTTGTTGCCGTAAGAGTCGTAGTAGCTATCGTAGTTAGCAGTCGCCGTAAGAGCAGTCGCAGTAGCAGTAATAGTAACAGTAGCAGCAGCAGCAGCAACCAGTAGTAGCCGTAACTGTAAGAGCAGTAGCAGCTGTAGCTTTAGCCTCACCTCCACTGTTCCCCTTTAGGTGATAGCAATAAATCAGTACTTCTCCCATCCATTCCCCCATTTTAGTAGCCATAGCCCCATTTTAGTCCCCATATTTCTACTTCCAGTAACCTGTTGTACCCCCTTCCAATTGCCTGCTTTCTCCCACTTATACATCGCCTCGATTGTCGTCACCAGGACTTGATCTTGCTTCCAGTCGTCGTCAGCTGGTGGTTGCCCCTTTAGATGTTGGTCGCCTACCTCCAGCTTCAAGTCGTGGTTGCCCCTTTAGATGGTGGTCGCCCCTTTAGATTTGGTTTGGGTCGCTAGCTTCAAGTCGCCTGCTATCAGCCGCTTATACATCCACTTGATCATGCTGCTCAAACTCAGATGCACGCTCAAAGCCAGTTTTATTCGCCAGATGACTTCTCAAAAAGATGCCAGCTGTAGCCCTATCAGCCAGTTATGAAGCTGCATAGCCACTAGAATAGCCTTTAACAGACTAAGCCTCCCAGATGTTGTTTTTTTATAAGAAAAACGCTTTTCAGACAGACTTGGTACTACAGTAGCACTCGTACATTGATGTCTCTCAGTGGCACTCGTACTGGTTGGAGTCGATAGCTTGACTTCTAACGAGGCTGACTTCCGTGGTTGGGAGGATCCCGAACAGCCTACTATGAGCCAACTGTTGAGTGACCATAAGTCATGTTGCCGCAACCTCTGAGTTGGTACCCTTCCGAACCTCAACCTGTCATAAGACGGCTCCAAGAGCCACTCAGTACTCTCAGTACTCACCAAAGGTTGGAGCAATCCTAACGGGAAGTACCCACTCGGACAGCCTTTGATGAGCCCACTTAGTACTACTGTACTACTGAGCAGACCTGACCCTTCTGAACATGTTCTGAACACCTTCTGATGCATCTCTGATGCCTCTCAGAACGTTCTCCGAACACTTCTGAAGCATCTATTCAGCTCTCATAGATGGCCATTTGAAAGCCTCTCTGAGTTATCTTTGATCTGATGCAGTTTACCTGATTCACCATTGGATCTATAGATGCTCTCTGATGCTCTCTCATGTAAGGGGTATCCGGCCAAGCTTTAAGACAGGATATGTGTGCATCCCTTAATGGTTGTTAAATGCCCTAGGTGTTTCCTTGCGAGGTTGTAATGTTAAATGCACAGGGTACTTTGCAGAGGGAACTTTGCCCACAATTGTTATACCTCTCAGGATGCTTCAGATTCACTGATACCAGTTATTGAATATGCCTCCCCTTAACTAGGTTGTAAAAAGCCCTGGGCCCCCTCCCTGATTGAAATATCACTTTCAGGGAGCTCCAAAAGGAGAGTAGAAGTCCTTACATCGAAAGTAAAGCCACTGGACTCTAGCTTGTCTAAATCAGTGGTAGGTTGTATATATACAACGTATAGGTCCTTCATAATGAAGGTTGTAATGTAACAGGCTTTGGGTACCTTGCCCTCCAAAATCAGTTCAACTTGGTATCCGACAAACATGTGTAAAACTGACAGCTTTCCCTTGAATGAGGCCAGAGCATAGAGTTGCAATACGACTCTCCAGGCACCGGGAAGATGAAACTTTAGAGCTTTGAGAGCCATTATGAAGTTTGGAGGCCAGGTGAATAACCATTTGTGAATCTCCCTCCACTATGATTGGTTCGTGAAAATTTTCCAAGACCCATTCTAACCCTTGGATCAATCCTTCAATCTTTGTTGCATTGTTGGATTCAATACCCAGGAAACCATAGCCATAACCAAGCATTTTACCTATGTTATTACAAAGAATAAAGCCATATCCCGCCTTCCCAGGATTACCCTTAGAAGCTCCGTCAAAATTTAGTTTCAGAAAGCCATTTGGAGGAGGATTCCAACAATCCGGGCTTGGATTAAACGAATGAGATTTCTGGTTAGGCTGAATAGAAGCACCACAATTATCCAGACCCTAGTCTGCCAGAATCTGCCTTTCCATCCCTGTTAACTCGAAGTCTTTTATATCGCAGTTTGTTAGAGAAATGGTTTCCTTCTATTTGGACCTCAGACATTGCCATACATTAAAGAGAGAAGAAGTTTTAGAGCAGAAAATTCTAGTATTACGTTCATTCCAAATAGCCCACATCAAAAAATTTGGAGAAATTTCCCAAAGTCAATTTAGGATTTGACTCTGGAACGGGTTCTTAGGCCAATGAAGCAGGGTTCCCACTGGGTTCTGCTTAATTCGAGCTGAACGATGGAACAGAGCTGCGCCATGATCCCATAGAGCTGCCGAAAAAGGACAGACATCCAGAAGATGCATAGATGTTTCCTCCGCTTGTTTGCAGAGAGGACATTGGTAAGGACCATACATCCTTCGTCTTTTTAATTTTTCCCCAGTTAAAATTCTTTTATGCATAACAAGCCAGCAGAAAATAGTAATTTTTGGCCATAATTTTTTTCCCCAAAGAGAATTCCAAGATGAAATAGTTGGGCTTTCATAGGACCGAAAGAGAAGGATATATGCCTCTTTGAGAGAAAATACCCCTTTCGATCCGTAACCCCAACGAAGCGTATCCTTACCTTTCTGTCTTCGAATACATCGCAGATTGAGCTCTTCCTTTAGTCGTGAACATTCCTGAGAAGGACCTAGGCAATCCAACCAACTCTAAGTTACCCATGACCGAGAGAAAGAACCCGAATGCTGAAATCCCCAAAGGTCAGCAACTTTGCATAAATTTCTGTTGATACAGGTTTCTTGGAGCTTTGGATACTGCCCCGAATGCTCCAATGGAGGAAGTTGTTGCCAAGCGTCCTCCCAGAAGCGTGCAGATTGACCATCACATATTTCCCAGAAACCATATTGTTGAATTATACTATGACCTGCCTAAGCTGTTTTCCAAATGTGAGAGCCATCTTTTTCTTCAGAAAACCTAATTAATTCTTGACAATTCCAATGGAGAGCATATTTGGCTACCCATAATTTAGCCCATGGTTCCTGAGAGTTAGTAAGCCAATGCCACCAAAGCTTAGCTCCCGCTAATAACCCTACTATTTCCGGATCTCTTAGCCCTAAACCCCCCTGATATTTTGGTTTGCAGACACTGTCCCAATTGACTAGAGCCCATTTATAAGGATCCTATGTACCACTCCACAAAAACTTCCTTTGGATGTTTCTCAAATCCCGAAGAACAGATTTAGGCGGCAGCATAGTTGAGAACATATAAGTAGGCAAAGCTTGAAGCACAGATTTAACAAGAATCAAGCGGCTTGACAAATTCAGAGATTTCAAAGTCCAATTACTCAATCGCTTCTTGACTTTATCCACTAGTTCAATCTAGGAACTCTTCCTTGATTGAGTATTTATAAGAGGAGTTCCCAAAAAAGTAGTCGAAAGAAAACCTTCAGAGAAACCTAGGATACGAATAATATTTCGACGAGTAATACTAGGAGTATTAAAGAAAAAAACCTGGGATTTTTGTGCATTGACTTCCAAACCAAAGGCATTACCAAACTGATCCAAGCACTTCCGAAAGCTAGAGGCTTCCTGGACAGAGGGATATCCCATAAGCATAGTATCATCAACAAACTGTTGGTGAGAATGACTAGCCTCATCTGGAGTTCCACGTAAACCTCTTATAGAATTGGCATCCTTTGCAGCAGAAATATATCGTCCCAAGCCTTCAACCATAAGAATAAATAGAAAAGGAGATAGAGGATCCTCTTGACGGATACCACGAGTTGGAGTTATGATGCCTGAAGGAACCCCATTAACTAGAATTGATAAAAAGGCCGATGTGATCNAGCTTAACTAACATACCCGACATCTTTTTTAGTTTGATGGAGTGTAAGATTTCATGTACAAGAATAATCCCATCTGAAATCTGACGCCCCTCCACAAACCTTGATTACTCTAATGAGATTAGAGAAGGTAGAATAGGTTTTAAACGATTAGCAATTACCTTGGTTATAATTTTATAAATCACATTACAAAGGCTGATAGGACGGAATTTATTAGGCGAATCAGCACCCTCATTTTTAGGAATCAGAGTAAAAAAAGTAGCATTTAAGGCTGGAAGAATATGCCTAGATACTCGAGATTGTTCTACAATTCCTGAGAAATGAGAGTTGAGTAAATCCTCAATTTCCTCCCTACCTTCCAAGAGGTTTCCTGCTTCATCTTTAAGGGAATAAATTTTATTCTGAAGCCTATATTGGATAACAGAATGATGAAAGAATTTGGAGTTCTTTTCTCCCTCCCGAAGCCATTTGATACGGGATTTTTGCAGCCAAAGGAGTTCCTCTTGTTTATCTCGTTCATCAAGTTGTTTTTCCAACAATCGTTCCTCCTCAAGAAGAGCTAGGGAATAACCTGCATTAAGCCCAATGGATTGAATCTCTTTAAGACGGGTCTCCAATCTGTTTTTCTCCCTGAAAATATTCCCAAATTCTTCCTTATTCCATTTCTTGATTTTAGATTTCAGAGCCTTCAAGTTCTGTTGAAAAGACCACATATTAGCGACCTGATTTGAATGTAATTCCGCCCACCACTTTTTAACTTTTTCAGAGAAATCAGGATGAATCATCCAAAATTGCTCAAAACGAAAGGGCTTCTTGAATTGAGACCCCAGCCCACTCCAAAAAAACTCGATTGGCTAGTGGTCAGATCCTCGACCAGAGAGGGTTGAACTATGAATTCCACTTCCTGAATTAATGACTGATATAGAAACAAGAAAACGATCAAGTCTGGAAGCAATATGACGGTCACCTGTATGTTTATTATTCCAAGTAAACCATCCAACCCCCGGAGTGATATCCACAAGACCCAGATCTTCAATAGTCTCACGGAAGAGATTGCATTCCTCCTCTAAACAACGTCTACCACCTTTTTTTTCCTCAAGCGAAGTGCTCAGATTAAAATCACCTCCAACCACCCAATGCTCAAAGGGCATACAGGTCTTAAAATTGGAAAGAGTTTTTAAAAAATTACGCTTATCACTTGAGCATTGAGGACCATAAACATTCGTTAGTAAACCCGAGATAGGAAAACCAATCACTTTAAAAATGGCAGAGATAGAATTACGGGTTCCTTGAAAATCAGAAAGGGAAAAACACGACGGATCCAATAAAATACATAAACCTCCAGAAAATCCTTTAGAATCAATACCCATGCTCTCACAACGTGTCCATATTTTACTCCTGCGTTCCTGGATAAAATTAGCTTGGCACTTAGTTTCTTGTAAGAAAACAATGGCTGGATCAGATTTCTTAATCTTCTGACAGATAATTTTCATCTTTCTCAGGCTATTAATGCCTCAAGTGTTCCGGGAAAGGAGTTTCATTACTAATCAAGATTATAGACCAAGAGCAGCTCGGATTGTCGGATATTGACCTGAATCAACCAATCACCTTCCTACATCCGCTACTCTATGTTTATTTTATTTGCGTCCCGGTTTCTTGCCACTGTCTTCACCAGATTTTTTAGTTTCTTTAAAAGAACCTGAATTAATGCCCAGAGAATTTGAGAATTTAGCTTTAAGAATAGCCTCTTTGAGGAGACTTACCTTTTCTTGAGGAACATAGCCTAGAGCTTTATCCGAACAAGCTTTCTCAATTCCTTCAAGATCTAAGTCACCTATATCCATTTCTTCTGATTCTTCCAAGAAATCAGGTTGCAAAGAGACATCCATTGCTTCAGCTTCTGATCTAGTTGTTTGTTGCAAATTTCCAATATGGATATCCTTGGCTATATTTGGACAAGAAGGATGGCTTGAAGATTGACCAATCTCAGATTTGGAGAAATTACCCTCAAGACTCTTAGAATCCACCAATTGTTCTACCCGTTTACTCAAAATTTCAAAGGAATTAGAATTGTTTATCTTCTTGGCAGATTCTTGAGGTTCTTGTTTTTCATTTCCTCTTTTGCGGGAAGATACCTTAGAAAACCCAGGTTTCGAGGGATTCAATACCTTATTAACCAATGGTTTGGGATGATTCAGGGGACATTCCCTAAATAAGTGACCATACTCATGACACCGACGGCATCTAAAGGGAACCTGTTCATAGTCCAGAGTTTGAATCCATTCATCATCGTCCCAAAGCAACCTGATAGCCGCCGGAAGAGCCTTGGATAGATACATATACAGGCAAAGGCAGTATATCGTTGAGATTTAGTTTGCTCCAAAATTTTAATAAAGGAACCCAAACAATTACCCAGTGCTTCCAAGATTTCAGCATCCCAATATTCCCGAGGAAGTGAATATAACCGGATCTAGATTGGAGCAATGTGCATGTCTTCCTTTTCCAGACAGAATTTCTCTTTCCAAGGACGAAGGAAAAGACCTGTTGAATAATATAAATAAGGACCTTCGTCAATAATCCAATTCCAATCCTTTTGACTAATAAAAGAAACAGTAAAAAACCCCTTCGATCCTAAATGTAAATCATAATGACCTTTAGGTTTCCAAGTCGAGTTGATCCACCAGAGCAGAGCTTTCTTTGATGGCTATAACCCAATGAATTTTCCAATCAAAGCATGGTCCGTCATAAACTGAATTTTTTCCCTAATATGTGCAGACTTAACAAGCATGGAAGGAATAGCTGATGTTTTTGGAAAGCATTGACCAGGTCTACGATCCATACTAGTAGAAACAGGGACTTCACCTTGAATTATTGGAATCGGAATTTCTCCAAGAGTCAAATTACCTTGATCAGGAGGATGACAGTTCAAGGTATCCCCCTCTCTCCCTCCCCCCCGCATTACCATTGAAAAAACCAAGCTGAAATGGATTGCTAAAGACTCCGTAGGACCTCCCACCTCACTTCTTGGAGCTCATCCCGATAAAGTTTTATTTGTTATTCTTTGAGAATAATAGTTATTAATATTGAATAATTGCGTCTTTTATATGAGATTTAATTTTTATATAAAATTTAAAAGCTGTATATAAAATTTATTTTTAACATAATGTATATAATCTCTATGAAATGAAATTCATTTCTAGAAATGGTATGTTTTATAATTTTAGTTTATCACAATTTAAAATAAAACACTATTTTTTAATTATTATTTTTTTAAATTAATAACATAAACTAACAGCAATGAAATAACCTCACCATATGAAACATAAATGAAATAACCAGGTACCACATGTCCCATTAACCAGTAGCAAGGATAACAATTCAAAAATCAATAGGAGAATCAATACTATTATATCCCCAGAATCAATACAAGCTTGTAACTGTGTGGGCCCAACAAAATTCCATATATCGAAATTTGATTAGAGAGGTAGATCCCTTTTTCTGTCTTCTCCGACTATCGACTTTAATACTCTAAAATAGGAATTGTCCTCCTAAAATAGCAGAGCGGGTGAAGTAATAACAGAGCCCGTGAAGAGGGGAAGGGCAGTAGATAATTGTTTTGGAGGGGATTAGCCACATCAGTTGGAGCGGGAGAGTCGCAACGCAACCATCTATACAAGAACATTAGATATTTGGGGAGCTGCAACACACAACAACAGAGATTCACTTCCTTTGATGTGTTCTCTCTTAGGTTTCAGATTCTCGTGAATGTTTTCTTAATTTTCATCGTTGGCATTAATTCCATCTGCCCAGATTCGTGCATTTATGTCCATAATGGATTGCATTAATGGTATGATTCTACTTTCACTACAATCATGCTAGATTGTGAATCCTTCGATTGAATGTATAGAGAGCATGTGTTGTTTGAGCAATAAAAAGGGGGAATCATATTTTCAAGGGGAATCGAATTTTAAAATTGGAATTTAATGACTAAAAGACTTGGAGGGGAGATGGTGAGCAAGAGCACACAAAATGATGTTGATAAATTGAAGAAGAATTTAATTAGTGAGGGTTTATTTCAAAGAATCACAAATTGTTGTGCAATCCATAATCAAAAGAAGAGGAGCAGGGTTCTTCAGTTCATGTATTTATGCTTTAATCTGTTTGATGCAGTGTAAAACAAGACTTCAATATATCAATTAAAATTCATAACTTCTCATTTCTTTTCTGACTTGATCATCATCGGTTATTTTCTCCCACACATCTTTTGTGTACACCAACTAAATATAAGTAAACTCCCCCTTACAATGCAACAACTACCTCGAACATTCACGGACTCAACCTTTTGAACCCGCTACACGTTTACTTCTCTTTTTGGAAAGCATACTTAAGCATCAACATTCATGTCGTCTTGGGCCATAGGAACCCCATGGATTGTAGGTCCTTACTTATTGGCAAATTCATTTTAAACAACCATTGCAATTCGCAGAAATAAGCACGCATTTTCCCCTCTATGGCACCATCATAGTGTCTTCCGATCTTTTTGTTGGATTTTTGGATGCCAAAGACTAGAAGAAGTCTTTGATTGGCATATCCCCTAAAGCCAATGCAGGAGAGCCCTCAATTGACCCCAGTAGGGACTTAATTTTGGCAACTTTGGAATGTGTCAAGGTTTGGCTACTAGGCATGTAATTCTTCATCAAACAGGTTGAATTACAGCTTATGCCCATCCCATTCCAATTATTGTTTAACGGCTAACCTCTAGCCTTTTGAAAATAGTACTATTGAAATTGCCTCATACAAAAAACAAATGCATGGCTGCCAAGGGAGTTCCTATCACTAACAATACATAATCTTAAGGAAAAAATAGAGATCGCCATCAAATTTTAAATGGCTTCATATCTTCAGTTCTTTTCTCCATTCAAGTGTCTTCATATATTTTTTCTATCTTTTTGGATGCCAAAGACTAGAAGAAGTATTTGGTTGGCATATCCCCTGAAGCTAATCCAGTCAAGCCCTTAATTGACCCTCGTAGGAACTCAATTTTGGAAACTTTGGCATGTGTTAGAGTTTTGTTGCCTAGGCCTGTAATTCTTCATCAAACATGCTGACTTACAACTTTTGCCCGTCCCAGGCCTGCAATTTTTTTATGAGGCAATTTTAATAGTAGTATTTTTAAAAAGCAAGAGGTTAGTTGTCAATGGAGTTCCTATCACTAACAATACATAGTATTAAGGAAAAAATAGAGATTGCCATCAAAATTTAAGTGTCTTTAGCCATGATTACTTCTAGGATCGACAAGTAATCAATTAATGTATTACTTATGATCTAATGAATGTATTACTTATCATTTTGGCAATCAAATAATCTTGAATGCCATGATTGATTACATGTTATCTAGAGCCTTAATCAACATTGCCTTCCTTGTATAAAAGTGCAATGCCGAAAAGAATTCCCAAGCCATGCATGCATGAGCAAGGGCATCAACTATCTCAATTTGGCACGACCTTTTAATCAGGCATCAACTATTAGATTTCCAACTACATTATGCAACCATACCATTTGATTGGATGAGTTGAAAATTAGGCTAGCTAAGGTTTGAATTTGATGAACCGACAATTGAGAGAGATTTAAATTGATAGTAACTAAAGCACAGATCAATTTTTGAGAAATTTAAATTGATAGGATTGCTAATACATACTTGTTGTGATTATAACTTCCCCAAATCTTGGATAATAGGGGTTGTTCTTCAGCTACAAATACTTGCACGTTTTCTTTTGTATGGTGCATTGTGGTCCAATCTAGGTCAATGGCATGATTGAGTTTTCGCAATGCTTGATACCACTTTGTCAGAATGAAATGAACTGTCAAATTTGTATTTTTCGCTCATGAGGTTCTTGTAACAAAGTATCCAACCATTAATATACCTTCCAAATTTTGGCATGGATTTCAATCCATTGGTTCGGGATAATGACAATTTATTATTGTTGTTGTAATTGTTACACCTGAAACCTGCAAGCCATACATAGGTTGTTCCCTAGTCTTTACATTGTCTAACAATCTTAGTATGGTCCCTTGGAACTCATAGTTCCAATTTGTATTGCTCAATCCAAATGACCAAGGGATTGACATGTTCCATCAATGCCCTTGTTTTAAGATGGCCATAGTGGCATTCCAAGTTAAGTTGTTAGTGCAAATTCTTGTGTTCCCTAAATTGCAAAAGAGAAGTATGGAACTTCCTTACAAAGTTAGAGGGTTAATCATCATTGGGAATATAGTTTATCATTTGTTCTTTATTTTAGGCCACTAACCACATCTATGTAAAATGATGGCTTACCTCTTTGAACTCATCTAAAATACCAAACAAATGTGAACAAGTTTTAGCACAAATGCCAACAAGTTTCAGCACAAGCATCTTAGGGTGTAAAATAGAATTTTAGTGCTCATGGACCATTTATAAGGTCCAAAACCACCACATCTCCTTAAAGATTATATTTTTCCTTACATGTTGGCATATGGGTGCAATTATGAGGATTTGCGCATCAAGGATGCTTGCTAGGGCCCTAAGCACATGCAAGGAGGAAGACTAATGTACTAGGGCCTAATATGTTTTATGGATCATGGACCATGCACATCAACCAAAACCACCACAAAACCATGTTAATAAAATCTTTGATGATGCATCTAGCTTCTAGTCGAGGTGGAATTTTGATCATGCATGTTCTCTCCATTGCAATTTTTATACTATCTCAATGGAAATATCATTAAATATCATACATATAAATTATATAACAATCCGATTTGTTTCAATTTTATTACAACTTAAACCTTAATATGTATATTTATATGGATAACCACATGGAGCATATGATGCTTAGTAGCAATGGTTCCATATAAGATACAAGAAAATTAGAAAGCATCAAAAGCTAAAAGTTGTTTCTATGAAATGGACATTAAATCTTTTTTCTTTTTAATTTCTTATTTACAAATGATATTATATGTACTACTAATTTAATTTAATTAAAACTGAATGAACTAACTAATTGCAAACAAAAAAAAGACCATTAGTTAAGTGAAAAAGAGACAAAATGAACTTTAAAGTTCATCTCATTTTTTATTTTTATTACCATATCAATATGATTAAAATTAGTATATTTAAGTATTTAAAGGTATTTTTATTTTATTTAAATAGTTTATATTAGATAAAAAGTTAGTAAACCATATTTATGTTGATTACATAAAGTCACAAAACTAGATAAGTGTTTAAAAGGATCATTCTTTCTATCAAAAGATAAAGGGACATTTGGATTAAAAAATCCTATCTATAACCAATGTCAAGTCCTCCCATCATGAAGGACAAGGGACAAGGAAAATATTGCAATTTTCAAGTCAATGGAAGGCTTCCCTAATGAAGAGATTAGAAGCATCCAAAAAAACATTTAGCCTTAAGGTACCAAATTTGATTAAGTTTAATATGATAGGACATAACTACTTATACTCAAATCATTATGTCTATAATCATTATAATCATTATAATCATTAAGTGCATTAGACAATGTTTACTAAACTATGTAATGTCATAAATAGATTTATACTTATTAAAGACTTTACTAAGATTTTACTTTCTAGGATCAATCTTTGTTGGGGGAATTTACATTTTCAACTAAGCTTTTACTTTCGAAGATGTAGGGTTTCAGTGTCTTTTGCAAAGCACATTTTACCTTTTATCACTAACCAATTTTTAACTTTTTCTCCTTGAGACATACATATTTGTGTTTATTAATGCAGGGAATCAATTAGTTATTTTTATTGCCCATAATTTAGGTGCTTTGCATGTTGTAGTCTCCCGAGTGCTACTTTTAGTTGTTTTGTTTATGGAATCTACAATCTCCATAGAAACCTGACAAACATTGGAAAAAGTTAGGTGCTTTGCATGTTGTAGTCTCCCAAGTGCTACTTTTAGTTATTCTGTTTATGGAATCTCCAATCTCCATAGAAACTTGACAAACATCACATGGAAAAAAGTTAGCAATCTCTTCCAGTTTCCATAAAGAAAAAATGTATTATTGATTTCTTATAAATAATTAATACAAGGTGTTGAAATAGTGATTCCATAGTTTCTGCATTGTTTAAGTTTCCAAATGTCCAAACAACTTATTGAAAATATACAAGTTTCCAAATTTCAAAGCAACCTTTTAGCAAAAAACTCTACCTCATAACTTTGGTTTAAATATGTTAGTTTTTCAACGTTTAAGCTAGCATTATGTTAGGATCTTTAACTAACAGAACAATAAGTACAACAATCAAACACAAGAGACAATGAACACAGTTTTTTTCCTCAGGGAAACCATAAATGGAGAAAACCCCGCAACTTCCTCAGAGATAGAATCATCACAAAAGATAAAACCCCAAAATAGCAAGATGATCTTTCAACAACAATAACCTCTTTCTTCCTTGCCCCAGTGTCTTTCTCTTCCTCAGCTATGTGCTACAACTGAGTGTGGATGAGTGTGTGCTAAATAGAGAAGTCACATCTCTATTTATACTAATTCTCGACATGACTAAAACCCTACTAGGGTCGACTTCACTAGGTGAGTCTAATAACCCTAGTGCCCCGAAACTGCGGGGACTTTAACCCTTAGACAATAGGAGGGTTACCCACAATGACTTGACATGACTTGTTTACTTTATAGATCTTCCCAATCGGAACATCGGGGCATGACATGACATAATAAAATCCCGGAATAAACATCGGGTTACAATAGATAAGAAATACAAGTGAATACATTCCGAAGTTACAATTACATCAACACTCCCTCTTAACTAGGAAGGTATTCTCTCAACACAATTTTCATCACTGGTCTTCTTCTCTGGATCTTCTCATCATCTGCATCTCCAAGTCATCTTCGTCTTCAAGTCATCTTCATATTCATGTCATTTTCATTTCTGGATCTGAATCATCACTGGATCTGGATCATCATTGCTGGATCTGGATCATCTCAGAGACATCATAACTGGATCTGGATCATAGCTCGATCTGGATCTTCTTTGGTCATCATCATCATATGTGCTATCTCATGATTCTTCTTGTCACCGGAAGTTCTACAGAGCTAGCCTTCTTTCACGCTGGTTGTAGGCCTAGCCATCATGTAGGTCTTCTTCAGCGCTTATATCTGACCTACTCGTCAGAATGGCTTGCCCAACACTTACATCTAACCTACTCGTCAGAAAGGCATGCCTAGCACTCACATCTGATCATGTAGAAGCCTACAATCACATCAGAAAGGCCCAACACTCACATTCACCAGCATGATAGGATACTACTATCATCTGTGAAAAGGCTTCAGCACTTACATCTGACCTACTCGTCAGAAAGGCATGCACTCACATCTGATCTGGTAGGAACCAAATCCTACACCCTCATCAGAATGGTCTCCAGTCCCAGACTGAGCTACTTGGTAACGGACCAGGTGCCTCCATCTTCCCATAGAATGGCAATAGCCCTTACATTTGACCTACTCGTCAGAATGGCCAGCACTCACATTTGACCTACTCGTCAAAATGGCATGCACTCACATCTGATCTAGTAGGAACCAAATCCTACACCCTCATCAGAATGGCCCCCAGTCCCAGACTGAGCTACCTGGTAACGGACCAGGTGCCTCCACTCTTCCGAAGAGTGGCAGTAGCCCTTACATCTGACCTACTCATAAGAACGACCAGCACTCATATCTGACATGGGAGGAACCTAATCCTTTAGCCATGACAGAATGGCTCAGCCCTTACATCTAACCTGCTCGTCAAAATGGATCTTTTAGTCCCAGCTTGAGTGTTCCTGGTAACTAACCAGGTACCTCCATTCCCAAAATGGCATTCAACACTCATATCTGACATGGAAGGAACCAAATCCTCTTACCATGACATAATGGTTCATCCCTTACATCTGACCTGCTCGTCAGAATGGCTCTCGGACTCGTCACTTCCCCTTGGAAGGGACCTCGATCGGGAGAACACCAAGCTTCTCTCTGAAGTACTCAAACTTCACTTTGGCCAATGGATTCATCAACACATCAGCTATCTGATCGTCCGTCGCAACATACTGGAGCTTCACTGCTCCCCTCTACACCATATCCCTGATATAGTGATACTTGATCTCGATATGCTTAGACTTGTCATGGAACACTAGATTCTCTAACAACTTCACACAACTCTGGTTGTCACAATGTATACAAGTAACATCCAACTAGAGATCAAATAAATCAGACAGTAGCTTCCTCAGCTATACTGCCT
The DNA here is from genome assembly GCA_001517045.1 of Pseudotsuga menziesii. Lineage (NCBI taxonomy): Eukaryota > Viridiplantae > Streptophyta > Pinopsida > Pinales > Pinaceae > Pseudotsuga > Pseudotsuga menziesii. The sequence continues at coordinate 177,378 of LPNX010389021.1, read as the reverse complement.
CACAACTAGCTGAACAAGTTGCGACATACTCTGCTTCAGCTGTGCTCAGTGCCACACAGGATTGTTTCCTGCTAAACCAAGAGATCACACCTGATCCCATACTGAAGCAACACTCTGAAGTGCTCTTCCTATCGATGGCAATGCTTGCCCAATCTGAATCAACATAACCCTCCAAGTTAATCTTTTTGATTCGCATCGTACTTGAGCCCATAATCAATTATACCCTTCAGGTACCTCAGAATATGCTTTGCAGCAATCAAGTGAACACTTCTCGGATCTATCAAGAACTGGATCAAGGTGTTCACAACAAAGAAAATGTTTGGTCTCGTGTTCGTCAGGTACATCAAGGACCCAATCATCTGACGATACATCGTAGCATCAACTGATTCTGATGAAGCATCGCTCAATAGCTTCAGGTTCAATGCCATAGGTGTGGCCATAGCCTTGCAGTCCATCATCCCAAACCTCTTCATGATCTCTACTGCATACTTCCCTTGTCCAAGGAAGATTCCATCCTCACTCTACCACACCTCCATACCTAGGAAATAATGCATCATACCCAAGTCCTTCATTTCGAACTCGGCAGCAAGCTTTCTCTTCGTATCAGCAATCAACCCATCCATACCTGTTACAAACAGATCATCTACATATAGTAGAAGCATCACTGGATTTCCATCTTCAACCTTGTAGTAAAGGTTGGAATCTGCTTTACTCTTGGTAAAGCCCAAACTGGATAGAAAGCTATCAATTCTGCCATACCATGTCTTGGGTGCCTGTTTCAAACCGTACAGGGATTTCTTCAATCTGCACACATGAGACTTCCTGTCATGTGTCTCAAAACCGAGTGCCTATTCTACATACACTTCCTCTTCCACTACACCATTCAAGAAAGTAGTGTTGACATCCATCTGGTATATCTTCCATTTCATCACTGCAGCCAAAGCAAGTACTAATCTGATGGAAGTATATCTGGCTACAGGTGCAAAGGTTTCTTCATAATCTATTCCTTCTTTCTGAGAGAAACCCCAAGCGAAAAATCTTACCTTATATTTTTCAATTCTACCATCTGCAGCATGCTTGATCTTGTAGATCCATTTGGAAGTTACAACTGACTTCCCTTCCGGTCTTGGTACAACCTCCCAAACATCATTCTTCATGATCGATTGGTACTCTTCGATCATAGCATCCTTCCATTCTTTCCGTTCTGCTGCTTCTTCATAACTGGAAGGTTCTTTATCAATGAAATCACATAGAAGTGCTACATACCCGAAGCAGGATCTGGTCCTTTTTCTTTCTCTGTGATTCTCTTCTGGAGCCCCATATCTTTCCGCACCTTGGATAAGTTCACGTACCTAAGCAGGTTTCCTCTTATGAGGATTCTTCTCTGGAGGTGGATCTACAGGTCTTTGTGGTTCTTCAAATTCTCGATATTCTTCTTGAGCTTCTTCATTCATGGTTGTATCATGAATTCTGGGTGCTTCTGCTTCTTCAGATTCTTCAACGAGTTTCTTTCTAGATTTGTTGTAAGTTGTGTCTTCATCAAATGTCACATCCCTGCTGATGTCAATCTTCTTGAATCCTGGGAAGTATATTCTGTAAGCCTTCGAGCTTTCAGAGTATCCCACAAATATACTCTTCTTTCCTGAAGGATCTAATTTAGTTCTTTTTTATTTTGGAATGTGTATGTACACTAGACAACCGAATATTCTGAGATGGCTGACTTCTGGTTTCTTGCCGGAGAAGACTTCTTCAGGAGTCTTGTTATCGATTACTCTATGTGGAGTATGGTTCTGTACATACACCACTATTTTGGCAGCTTCCGCCCAAAGATGCATAGGAAGGTCTTGATCATGAAGCATAGCTCTTGGGATTCCATGATAGTTCTATTCTTCCTTTCTGCAATCCCATTATGTTGAGGATTATAAGGAGTGGACAACTCCCTCTTAATCCCTGAGTCTTTGCATAGCTCTTTGAATTCATTTGAAGTGAATTCTCCGCCGTTATCTGATCGAAAGGTCTTGATCTTCTTTTCAATGTGGTTCTCGATCAAGGCTTTGAATTCCTTGAACTTGCTGAATACTTTGTCTTTGTTCTTCATGAAGTAAACCTGTGTCTTCCTAGAAAAGTCATCAATAAAAGAAACATAATATGCATACCCGCTTAGTGAGTTTTATGACATAGGACCACATACATCGGAGTGGATGATTTCCAAGATTCCTTTTTCTTTGCTTTCGCTACTTGGAAATGTCTTTTTTGTATTCTTTCCTTTCGCACATGCTTTGCAGACCCCATCATGTTTTGCTTGAATTTTTGGAAGACCTTCAACAACTTTGCTTGCAAGTGGTAGTGCTCTGTAATGCACATGTGCAAGCCTTCCTATGCCAAAGTTCATTTGGCTCTACTGTGTCATGGATCAAGGCTTGTTCTGGATGGCCCTTCAATTTGTACAATCCTCCTTCTTGTTCCCCAATCACCACCGCATCATCGATAGTATTTCCTTTTGGCCACATGATGACTTGACCATCTATGAATGCAACTCTCATTCCTTTTGCATCTAATGCAGATATGGAGAGGAGGTTCTTCTTGAGTCCTGGCACAAACAACACTTCCTTCATTGTTATAGACTTTCCAGAGTCTAGCTTATAGGAAGATTCTCTATTACCTTTTATTGGATATTGGTAGTCATCTCCTAGATTCACCTTGCGAGGTGATTCATGTTTTGACAGTCTCACAAAGGATTCCTTGAATCCTGTCATGTGTTTGGAAGCCCCGCTATCTATGAGCCAATCATTGCTTCCATGAGTAATGTTTCCCGTGAGAGCGAAAATCAAAACATATTCATCCTCGCTTGAAGAATCTTCACTTTCATATCTGGTTCTTTTCTTGGATGGTTCATCATCCTTTGCAGCATGAGCATGATGTCTTCTTTTGTTGCTCTTTTTCTTATTTTGTTTCTAAGGACAATTTCTTACATAGTGTTCTGCTTCATCACATGTATAACATATGATCCTAGACAAATCTTTTCTAGTGTTATCTTTGTGATAGTGCTTACCTCTGGAGTGATGAGATCTTCTTTTGGTTGACTTGGTGTGTACTGTGAGAGCTTGATCTTCACTTCCCATCTTTTCTTCTCGAGCTGCTATCCGAGCTTCTTCTTGAGAGCACTCTTCCCATAGTCTGTTGAACTTGACTAACTTCTTTCTAGCACAGATCTCTTGAATAAAGGAGTCCCATGATCTAGCGAGACCATTCAAGGTAGTCATCACAATCTCTGCATTTTCCACTTCTTCATCTACTGCTTCCAGTTGTTCCTTGATTTGAGAAACTCTTGTGAAGTAAGACTTGATTGTTTTTGCATTCTAAATCTTCACATTCTTCAGTTGGTTTCTCAGAGTCATCTTCTGGTTTATGTTATTTCCTTCAAACAATTTGGTTAGGGCATCAAACATAGCTTTAGGTGTCTTTAGGGAGGACACATGTGGTATGAGGTAATCCTTGATAGAATCAACAATGATTCTCTTTGCCATAACCAACTTCTTCTTATGTAAGGCCTTTGCCTCATCTTCCTCTGGAACTAGAACCTCCTCATTGATATAAGAGTCCAACTCATTTTCTTCCAAGACCAGGGAGATCCTATACTTCCAAGCTCGGAAGTTATCAGCTCCCTCAAGCTTTTCATCAAGCTTGGTATGATGAGACATCTTAACTGAGAACCTCAAATGAAAATACACAAGATTTAGATCTTACCAGGTCAAGATGTCGGATCTGGATTTGGAGATGAAATCCTACAGAGCTGGTTCAGGAGCAGATTAGGGTTTTTCTTTTCCGGAGTTCTGTCCAACCAAAGCTTTGAATTTGATCCCTAACTTCGAATTTAGGGAGGAGATCAATCTCGGCTTGGGCTCACTGAAAAATTCATCTTCTGTGAAAAGCCCTAATTTTCGGCAGTAGTGTTGGGTCCAAAACTGAAAAACCTCAGAATTGGATTTTGCTTAGACATAAAGATGCGCCCTAGGGAGGAGAGTTATTCTAACCTTCTTTTGCTGAAAATCTGTGGAGAGAGATCCACAAAGTAGGAAGCCTAGTTCCCGCAGTTGCACAGTGTCTTCATCTCAGGTTAGCTTTGATACCATGTTACTTTTTCAACATTTAAGCTAGCATTATGTTAGGATCTTTAACTGAGAGAATAACAAGTACAACAATCAAACACAAGAGACAATGAACACAATGTTTTTCCTCGGGGAAACCATAAATGGAGAAAACCCCGCAACGTTTTCAGAGATAGAATCATCACAAAAGATAAAACCCCAAAACAATAAGATGATCTTCTGACAGTAGTAACCTCTTTCTTCCTTGCCCCAATGTCTTTCTCTTCCTCAGCTATGCGCTACAACTGAGTGTGGATGAGTGTGTGCTAAATAGAGAAGTCACATCTCTATTTATACTAATTCCCGACATGACTAAAACCCTATTAGGGCCGACTTCACTAGGTGAGTCTAATAACCCTAGTGGCCCGGAACTGCGGGGACTTTAACTCTTAGACAATAGGAGGGTTGCCCACAATGACTTGACATGACTTGTTTACATTATAGATCTTCCTGATTGGAACATCGAGGCATAACATGACATATTGAACATCCCGGAATAAACATCGGGTTACAATAGATAAGAAATACAAGTGAATACATTCCGAAGTTACAATTACATCAACAAAATATATATTAACATAAGTATTAAAATGTCATATAGTTATTTTAATAAAATATAGTTATAGTTATAATATAACTTATATAATAAATTATTTTATATTAATATTAACGTTTGAAAAAAATAATACGATAGTCGATACTAATATAAATTATATTTATAAACCAAATAATCAAAATTGAAAACAAATTTAACTATTACATCTAATTACTTTCAATTCTGGGGGTAAAGGTTTTGGTGCCACAAAGTTTAGCATTGTGTGAAGAAAACATTTTTTCACATTGAAAAAAGAGTTTAGACATCCTAAACAGGGTTTTGATCCCGCCTTCGAACTAGTTCATATGCAACAAAAACATCCATTCAAGAAATCGACCTAGGGTAGTGATCAAATGTATACTTTGCATCTAATTTGTGCATATCAAATCAAGCCACATTGATTCGACATCCAATATGGGGAAGACGTTGCGTCAATCAAGTTTTCAGGGATCTATACTGCAATTTTTATGGCCACCGAGGTAAGTAATGAACCCTCTTCAATTCATGTTCATTTTATACCATTAATTAGATACTTGGATCCTCACTATCAACATTTGTAACAAGTCCCGGAGTCACATTGAAGCTCTTTTGTTAAATGCAAGAGGAGGATCTAAAACCCAACACGGTGATCATTGTTAGTGTTTTATTGGCATGTGCCTACTTCCATATGTGCAATAGGGCAAAGAGGTCCATGATTGTAGACTAAGAAATGAATTTGAATCAGATGTGTATGTGGAGAGTTCTTTAATAAATACGTATGATAAATGTGAAGCATAGAGCTTTCATGCAAAATGTTTGACAAAACGTCCCCAAAAAATATAGTTATGGACTGCAAAAGGATGTAGCGTCAATGATTGCAGGCTCTTGATTTGAAGCCATCACACAAGCTGTACTCATTAGGTTAGTCTATATTTTTCTCTTTTAGGTTTTACTAAGATATCATTTCTGAGACGTGCCATCATTCATTGACCTAAATGATATAGCCATTGCACAAGCTGCACTCAAAATTATTAATTTAAAGCTACAACACTTCGCTTTCAAATCATGGGTGTTATCAAATCATGCATGGGTGTTAGTGGAAATTCTTTTTAAGCTTTTATTTGGTTTTGATGCAGGGTTTCTCTTTTTGAGGTTTTGACTTGACCCAGGGAATTGGAATTGATAGCAAATGCCCTGTATCCCTTGTCATGTCTTCCCTCAGTAGAGAGTTGGTTTTCCTCCTGGCATGTCTTCCCTCACCAAAGAGTTGGTTTTCCTCATCTTGCAGTTTTTGGATGAAGAGAAATCCAAGGATACAGTTCGCAAATAAGTGGAGTTTTTATTTGTTTTATTGTTTCTTTGCTTGTGCTGTCTGGAACTTCGAACTGATATTTTATCTCCTCTCCTTGGATGGATTCTGTTTGGCACAGGCTTGAGTAGGAATAGGGATTTTTCTTTAATATGAAATATTTCGAAGATGAAGTACAAAGTGGAAACTGGGAAGAGGTGGAGAGGTACCTTTTGATAACCGATACTCCATGAAAATATTTTTTAAAATTCGAAAACAGAAGTATCTATAGGCCTTTGACAAGTAAGTTCTGAAGCTCCATCTCTCTCCCCTAAATGTTTAATTTTGTTTTATTGGATGATTTTGGGCTCGCCGACCTAAAGGATGCATGTGCAAACTGGCCGTGCTTTACCTTGGTCAGCTAATTTTCCGTGGATTTTAGCAACCTGGTGACCTCTTACATTGACAAAGTCTCTTGGGAAGGGGATTGGGCATCAACTTCTCTCCCTCTTTTCTTGTCAATCAACTAAAACATTAGCTTCACCAACCTTATTTGCTTCTGCTTCATCGACTGAATCAACTAGTTCAATTTCTTAACTAGTTCAATTTCTTAAGGGTAAACTAAGGCTGGTTCTATATCTTAATACACCGGTAGGAATACTTCAATTGCTTCATCGGAATCAACAACTGCTTCTCACATCATGAACGTTATCCAATACAAGCTGCCTCTACCGCTAATGCTGCCCACTATGGCAGTCTGTCTCCCACGAATGATATCCACTGCTTTTACTAGCTATCCCACTACCCGCTCCTACGGGTGCTTGTTTGAACCCCTGCTGTTTGTCGAATCCGAGAATAGTCCCTCCTTCCTGGATGTCAATACTCCTAGATGTCCCCCTTTCTATTATTTAGCGGAAGATGTGTTTTAAGAAAAACAAATTAAATTAGTTAGGAAAAAATATCTTTTCTACCTGTTACATAGGTATCACTCTGGTATTTTCTGTGGAAAAAAAAGGGTATCACTCTGGTGGTAGCGGAATAAATTACAATCTCACACATATAAGATTGGAACGCTTAAAACAGACTAAACTTGTTAATAAATTACGCGTGGCTTACAGCAGAAAGTTCACCTGACAGTTTCTCAAGTTAATGATGGGACTCACGTAACGTGGCACTATTCGATTGGTTTTCAAACATCACCATTTAGGATGTATTCAAAATTTAAGCGCTATCACAGTATTAATGTCTGTCCATTGATCACATATTTCTGGAATTTCACCTAGTTGGTTGTTGCAACTTCAAAAGAAAAATTGTGACCAATCCCAAGAGACCAAATTCATCCAAGTCGTTGATCTACGTCATTCAACGGTGTTAATCAAATCTGGGCGGTGGAGTAGGAATCGACTGGTAAATTCATTTTTTTTCTTCTGTCTAAGGATTGTTTATCCATACACACATAAACCCATTTCTCCACCTATGGAGCCAGCGATGACAGAAAGCCTGTTTTTTTCTTTGTATCAGTCACCGTGACAACTAAAGCTTTGAAGAATCTCAAACCCTTTTCTAGATTGGGCTAGAAATCAGGTCTCGAGCTCAATCTTTATCAAGTTTATGAACTAAAATTACTAGGGTATTCTCCTTTCAGGCTTTAAGGCGTTGAACCACAAACATTGCATTTTGTTTTAAAAAAAAGATAACTCGTCAATTGAGTAGCGACTCCCCTGGAATTTTTTACTAGAAAAGAAGAAAAGCTCACTCCTGGGCACTTTAACCGCTGAGTTTCCACATTTTTTCAATAGCGTGCCAGCATGGGCACACAGTACTCATCATAATGGAAGTTTCCATTTTATTAATGGAGCTACTCAGATACAAGTAAGATACTATGACCCTGTTGATGATGTACATGCAGAGTGATCTTGGATAAACTTATTATTTTTGGATATAGAATGTATTATGGGACTTTGTATGTATTGTTTATATCTAGAGAGTAGCTATGCAGGTTTAATTGTAATAGTTGAACATTATATTTATATATATGCCGACTTTTTTTTCATTCTTGGAGTATATACACCGTTTGTGGGAATTTGCAAAAATGTCTAAGCTGGTAGAGCCGATTTGTGAAGCAGAAAGGAAAACATTTCAATAGGCACAGAGTATTTTAGGGCGCGGAAATAAAACATTTCATTATGAGCAGAGTATCTCGTACTCCCTACAGATCATCTGGTCTCAGTCCCCCCCAAAAAATCCTTTTCTTCCCATTACACAGATAACTAAAAAGAAAACACGGTTCATGATGCTTTTGATTTGGTTTCCATATTTAATTTTGTTAACTGAAAATATATCGTCAGCAACAACATTAATCAAACACTTGAATTTTGTTTCAAATAACATGTCCTTTGTGGTTGTCATGATGAATTAGGTTTGAATTTACGTCAGAAACTTCATCATACAATTAGCCTGAGCTTATGCTCTTTCAAGTATTGTCAGGACTGAACTGAATGCTTAAGCTGTATTTAATGGCTTTAGTTTCCATTGATGAATTCTGTTTGAGTTTTTGCACGAAATGTCAGCATGCTTGCTATTTGATTGGATTCATGTATTTTGCTTTTAGATTTTACATGGGCTTTATTTATTTATTTATTTTGAAGACATTTAATATCATAAAAATTATGTTAGAAATGTTTAAGTTGAATCACATTTCTGATTAAGTGGTATTTGTTGTGTCTAATTGTATGAACCCTTTGAATTTTATGATGGTTTTTGGCATGTGTTGAAGATAATCAAGTTATGTCTTCCATGCTTGTTGTTTGTTGCCCAAATTCCTCAACTGTGTAATATCTAAGACTCCTTTCAACCTGGTTCCGGTTAGTTGTCTCTAAAATATTGTTTGATTGAAAGACAGACTGATAATGTTTGGTAAAGCACCT